>CALSBZ010004017.1:857963-887272 GCA_943591055.1 Gobionotothen gibberifrons
AATTATAGTTGGATCTTTGTATCTTCTTATTATTAGCAGAGAAAATGTAATGTTTTTACAACAGTATACAATTAATCCTACCAATATAGATGGGAACCGGGTTGGGGGGGTCCCGAAAAGGTTTGGGAACCACTGTCCTAGACGGAGATTTTAGTGATGAATCTACAGAATTGTATTATCTTTCTTCACAGTTTGGATTTAGATAATCCTTTACTGTAATGAATCTACTTAAACTGGCCTGTGTTTCATCTCATTGTCTTACTGCTACTTGCAATAACACCCTCCCCGACCAACGCAGCATTGTCTCGCTTAATGTGGGGCTTATTTCAGTCTGAGAGCCCGTTAACCTGTCACTCTCAGTTGAATATAATCACTCTTTCTCACAATACTCGTGCTGCCTTCAGAAGATTTGTGTCGTTTTATCTTTGAATGGTGTTTGAAGCAGTTGGCAAATACTGAAAGTTTATAGTTACTAAAAACAATTTGAAGAGCTTTTTTAAAGTTCTTTCATCGCTGTATGTTACATTTTATGTTGCAATCAATATAATGTGAGGAGTGCGAACAGCAGCACTGAAGAATGAGTGTAATAGCCTTTCCCCTCAAGGCCTCAGCGTATAGTTTTATGTTCTTATTCTTTGTGACGGGTCACTTGGTAACTCCGGGGCTTCATTTTCATTAGATGCACTTTGGAAAGGCCTTGTAATGTTACTGTCACAAACCTGTTGCAGAACAATTGACTTATCCTGAGGGTTAGGACACCACAGTTGGATGCATGCTCTAAAAAGTGGAAGGTCAGATAACTACTCTGGGTCACTAAAAAGTGTGAAGTGTAATTGACATTGATTCTTAGAACTAAAAGTTCAATTAATATCAAGGCCTGTGTTTATCCCTGCAAGCTGCTTCAAAGTCCATAATAAAATGGAAAGGCATTGTTTAATTTAGGCCACCTTATCACCGTGCAGTTTTGACAACCACTTAGTTGCTTTAATGCTTAACATAATTAGAACAAGACTTTGACTTAAGCTACGTATAAAACTCTTTTGACAGAGCTATTATCGTCCCCCACCCATAGAAATGAGTGTCTTTTGCCACGGGCAAAATGAAAACAGGATGTACGTTTTTATTTTTATGATCTCCTGTCTCACTTTCCTAAAAGGCAGTAAACATCTTAGACAGGCTTTTACCGCATTTTTAACAACATGACAGAACAAATACACAAAGGGCTTTTGTGTAAGCCAAATAATGTCAGAGGCAGAAACATTAGTTGTAATGAATGCTAATGTAAAAATAGGAAATACAGCAAACATATGTCATAGAGATGAATACGGGCCTTCAGAGGTTGACAGGGGTCTGAAGACAAGTCACCCTGTTTTTCAAAGTCATTTCAGCCGCCGCTATATATAAATCTGCCCCACTTATTACTGGACAGACCACACAAGATAATGTAGACAAATGAGAGGAAGGTGTGGGTCAGATCATTGGGGACACCTCTGGCTAGTTTCTGGGACAGGAAGCACTCAAATGGAAATTCACCGTGTCCGCGAGAGCGTTCACATCCTCTGGAACAAGACCAATCTTAAAACATCTGAATTGAAGCCCTGGGCGCTCATTTCAAACCACATTTTCTGGTGGTATGAGGAGGGAGATTATTCCCCTCAGGGCACGTAGAAGTGGCCAAGTACTCATGAGGATTAGCAGAGAGCACGGAGCGATGAATGTGAGGGACCAGTCAACCGAGGGACATTAACTGATACCTTCTGAACGCATTTTTCGACATTTAGAGAATCTAAATTTAAGTCACTACAGGTAGCCTTTTTCATTTTAGGAGCCTGCAGTAAAATATATCATATTAAAAAGCCAGAGAGTGCGTAAAAGAAATGATGAGTTTCAAAGAACATTCCCTCGTGACTGTATGTAAATCAACGCGTTTGACTGCACGGACTTGATTGACAGCCTACACGAATCCTCTCTTGTAAACACGCTATCCACAGACGGTTTCATGAAACAGATAAGGCAAGATCGGTGTATATTTGAATAACACAGACACACAAGTACTATTTTTTTGTTTTTGTTTTTATAATCAAACCCACTTGCTAAGAACACTAACCATTCTCCAGCTTAAAAACCCTCCCGGGGATGAGAAGACAAAACGACATGATAAGATTTTGTTAGGAAGCTGTTGCGTTCACATCTTGTCCTGGATTAGCGGCATTTATTGTAGTTTGAAGAACAAAATTCCCAGAGCTTATATTTGACTTCCTTTTTCCTGGCTTGGCTATTGTAGGTTTATAATAAAAGCTGCCTGTTTTATCACAGAGCACAAGCATTATTCCTGAGCACTTTGCACCGTCTTTTCAAAGCCGATTAGAGCAACGAGAAGGAGGCCAGCTCATCCTTGCAAAGGCAAGATATTTACATTCTGGTGCCATGTGCAGTGAATTTTAATTTGTCTGCTACGATTTAACACGCCGGGTTCCTAGTAGTTTCACACATGAGCGCTTAATGGCTTCGTTAACATCCTGAGGGACTTTCCTCATTACCTGATCTGGTCAGCTCTGACAGGTGCAACGAGTCTCATCACTGATCTTTGTTCATAGTGCCAAGTTCCCCCGCACCATCGATCGCGGTGAAATAGAAATCAAAGAAACACATGTGAGTCAAAAAGCCAGAGCACAAAACGAAAAGTCAGTCAGTGGCGTAAGGGAATAATTATAATGAGATCAGTGCCCTTGACAAAAATATACGGCCCAAAGTTAAATATCTAAATTATTCCCGTATTGCCTCTTTGAGTATCTTTGGACGCAGACCAAGAACACCATTAGGCCATTTTAAACAAACCCATTAAGCCTGTGTCTCATTCCACAGGCACAGATAGTCCCAACGCAATGCTTTGGAAAAAGCTTAAGATTTCTATTTGTTTTCCTCTATTTAATACACCAAAAACATTCGATTTCTGGCTGTATGCGTCCTTGAAACTGAGAAGCTGTAGTATATAATTTGCAGTCTCCTAGCGTGCCATGTATTTAACTGTACTTGGAATGGAAACGCCCTTCCAGGATCAAATTTAAAATATTTTAATAAAACATCACATATAAAATGCTAGCCTGAAGGTCACTGAAGTTATGTAGGATTGAGAAAGTTCATCTTCCTTTACACTTCTTTCAAGGCATCTCCTAATTCAACACAACCTTGTATGACTTATTTTAAGGATCTCAAAATGAGCAACGTTCAAGATCGGTGGTGGCCAGTGTCGTTTATCCTCTACGCTTTTTCACTGTTTGTATTCTCATAAAACCTTTCTTTGCGTAGGATATTATGTTCTCTCAAAACCTAAAGTATATTTCTTATGTCCACCTTTAAAAAAAATTCATAATATAAGATATAATTGATCACATATATAATTTGAAGGTGACTCGAGCAAAGAGTTTGAAATCATCCTCACAGCAGCACTATCTCGACCACTGATACAACTTCTTTTTTTCAGATCACTTCCTGCATACCCCCACTCCTAGCGATGGTCACACGCACTGCACAGAATAAATTGTCTTTGCTGTTTCTCTTTGATCCCTGACATGGACAGGGCGTCCTGCTGAAGCAGCTCCGTGTGGAGCGTTGACAATCAGCCCACACTTGTTGTTGACAGAACACATAACATGTGCACCTTGTGAATCGCCTTTACAACAGACGGTGCATCATGTCTGGTCACTCAGCTGAAAAACACAGTGGAAATACTGACCTGTCTGGAATAATGATTCACTGTCACACTTCGGACAAACTTTAAGACTAGAAACTGTATGTGTAAAATATCCATGAGTTATAAACAGAGAAGGTTTTTGTTCACAGTGTATTCAAAATGTTTGTTGATGAATTTAAAGTGCTTTCACACCAATTGAGCAAGGTCAAGTAAAGCAATAATTTGAGCAACCTCAAGAGCTTTCATTATTTTTGTCATAATGTTTGGTACAAGATAACTTTAATAAACCTGGCTCCATTCTATTATTTTAATTTTACAATAAAGCCTGCTAATATTACATTTGTGACCTTGTTAAAGTGCTGTCCGTAATTTCTGATTATATTATTGCTCATATTATTCATATGCAAGATATAGTAAATATTGTTTGGAAATGCGTGAAAAGCTCAGGAAATGGAAGGTCAACAGGTTGACAACTATTAACTTTCTTCATTATTTCATTTTTGCCAATCATTTTCTCCATTAATTCATTATGAGTTTGGTCTAAAATGTCAGAAAGTAGTGGGGGGGGGAAGTGCAACGTTACAGCACAATCAGGCTGTACTTCTCACTTATTTTTGGTACATGAATTTGCTTCTAGTATCACAAGGCCGTACAAGACATAATAAAAAACTTCATTCCACAGAGTAATTTATGCTGCCTGAGCTGATGGCATTTTCCTCTGCCAAATGGAAAAGGCAAGAAATCTCAAATGAAGTGAAAAAGGATTGAGGCAAATCTATACCTCATACTAAACTCACCTTCTTGTGCAGTCAAGTCTCACTGCTTTTATCTGGCAGGACTAATACTATTGATGGGCTTTTGAAAAAGAATAGAAAATCCCCTTGCTACAAAAGCATTTTGGCTGCTTACCATTTATGGGAATACACAGTATGAGCATTATGGGAGCAGATTATTTATTTTGAATGAGAGGCAATTCGATACCTTGGGTCCAATGGGAGAAGCAAAATGTGTTCCTGGTGCAAAACAAGCATCCAAGCGGAGACTTGAGAAATCCACTGGGAAGGAAGAGCGACCGAGGTGCTGAGTTGAATAATAAGAAAAAACGACAAAGCCAACAAACTCTAAAAACTCACCGCTGACAAGTTCATTACCCGCTGAAACCACCTGGCTTTTCTTATGAGGCTTTTACTAATGAAAGGTTTGAAAAAATAACTGCACATGCTGCAGTTTCTGTCGGCCCACCACAATGCCTGGTGTCAAACCCAGGTCACCTTTTTAATCCTGTATTTCCTCTTTTCACAATCGAGATTTTCTACAACTACTTTTACGTGTCAAACTAAGTATGTTTTTATTTTATTTTACTGCGGAAGCTGCAGCTTGTCCAGTTCATACCAAATGCATTATGATGAATAGGAATGAGCGCTAAATCAAGATGTAATGATTAAACTGATTAGAAAGAATATCAAGAATCTTAAGTAGCAGGATGAGGTTACAGGCACACATATGCAAATGTACAAGACATTTGAATAACAACATGAAAGTTGTAATATTTATATACATATATACACATTAAAGGAGGGGTAGGTAAGTTTGAGAAACCGGCTCGAGATACACTTTTTGTTATATTCCATGGAATGCTCTTAATATCCTGATAGCAATGCATATTCTAAGTGCTTTGAAAAAAAATCCATAAAAAAATGTCATCTGTGGAAGCCGTAATACTGTAAAAACTACGACCAATTATTTTAGCCGGGCCGGCTAAAATAACTGGTTGGCCGACCTGTCTGTCAGCCTTCAATCTCGTGCACACACACACACACACACACTAGACGTAACATTTGTAATACATTTTCACAAAACAAACATGCTAGCTTCAAAAATATAAGCACTGACAATAACTGTGTTATACATTTGTTTTACATTCATTATCATGATCTTGTGCACGTTCATGTGTGTTGGAGGAGGTGCTCTGTAGGAAGTCTGAAGGAAGGGGCGGATTATTTTCGGTTTGTGTACTTTGGAATTTTTGTGCAGCCGAGGCGGTTTCTCAAACTTACCTACTGCTCCTTTAATATTCAACAGCCAATTGATTTAGTGAAAAATGTAAACGTTTCAATTGTATTGCTTTCCTTATATTTCCAGATGCAAAGATGACATTTGTTATCTCTGTTTTCTATGTTGTCTTTTTCTTCAGTGCATGTTTTTGGCACATTTCTATTTGTATTGTATTGGTGCGTCACCACCAATTGTCGATCTGTGCGTTGCATAAAAACAATTAGCACTATGTGCCGCCATTTTGTTAATTTGTTGCCTCATTCACATGTAAGATGCAAACAAAGCCTGGGACCCTCTCGTAAAGACGTATCATTGTCGCACTTTATATGCCTAAATACCATCATCCAAACACCATGACATTTCAACCTAAAGTGTGTTTAACATAACAAACTGTTGTTTACAAAGTCACCTCGAGTGGACAGGGTGGTGCTGTGGGAGGTTGGTGAATGTTGTTGTGATGTGGGTAGCCTATTCATCGCCGCCAACCCTTGAAATGTGGTGGGACCATGCACTATAGCCCACAATACAGCGGGAGAAAAGTGCAATTGTTTTCTTCTCCGAATCTAAGGCAGTATAATAAAGGCCATATGCCAGGAGGTAGCCGCTAAATACGCCTGGTACCCTCAAGGGTACTTGTGGGATCAAGAGACCGAAGCAAGCATAACACCTCGCCTAAATAGAGCCAACAGTGTGGCGAGGAGAGGAGCCTAGCACACAGAGAATTACCCATGATGCACTTGCTTCCTTAAGGACTTTCACACGGTACTAGTTTAGTGAGTCACTCCAACGGCAGTACTTGGAAAGTGAAAGCAGGGATACTGTAAAGCCACTGAGAGGATGGAGTCAAGGACCTATTTTGTCATTCAAAGCAGAGAGGGCCTGAAGCGCTAAGATGTTTGAAGAAACTGAACTGCTCTACCTTGTCCATAATATCCCGTTACAGTTTTCTGAGGGGGCATGGCAGACTGCAGAAAATCAAGTTGCACAGCTGCATAACTGCTGTGCTTCACTGAGTCCAGATCCCAAACATCAAGGGACCCTCACTGTCAACTCATAAAGGACACTGCACTTAATCATTTTAGGTGTCTGGAGGAATCAGGAGGGGATGGTTCATGACTCATTACATGTGATGCGTTATGTTCAGGCACTGTCATAATCCGTTAACAGACTTAATTAAAAAGCTGAGTGACTCTGCAATCATAATTTGGTCGACTGCAGAACCGTCATCCCCTGTTTGTTTATATAACCTGATTTCAAATGGGGACAGTCAGTCAAAATCAAGTCATCACTCGGTAATGCCCCTTGTGAATGTGTAGCACGCCACCAATGACTCGGGAAATATGTTACTCCGATCACAGGTTACATCCACGCCATCAATCCTCAAGATTCATTTGTCTTGGGAGACGAGTTATTCAATAATTCATTGTGTAATATTTGCTATTAAATTAATCTTTATTCCATTCCATGTGACAAGGAGAATTAAATGATTGCTTACCTGGTAATTTAGATGTAATTATTCTTCTTTCAATCTCGTTCCTGCCAGGGTTTGTTGTTAAGACACATTTACCGTCTATGTTTTCAAAAGATGAAAACAGCTGAGACTTCAGTAAGTGGAAATAATGCATGTGCTCTAGATGTTGGTCTTCTCCATGGAAGAGATTTATGATTGATACGTTACACAGGATATTAAACGATCAGGTTTATTGCATGTGTCCTAATGGAAATCATGTGTTGCCAGGTTTTTCAATACGTTTATTTTTACTCAAATCTAAAGAATACAGACTGGACACTTTTACCTTTCTTCCCTTTCAAACATTAAGCAAAGCAATTAAGCTTGCTCAGCACTGCCCTCTCTCTCCTTCTGGTGACCCACATTTAGCCTTCATATCCATAGTGAACTAACTGTATGAATTTGTACACTAACAGCACATTGTATTGTCCTCAGAGAGCATTCATGCAAAACAAAATGAAGACCAGAAAAGCTCGGGTAAGCATTTACTTCAGACTAAAAGAGAATGGATAATTAACACCTCTTTGCAAGACCTACAAATATGTTGTTACTTCACCTGAATTCAGAACGTATTGTATCTTATTAGCATATAGTCCTTGCAGCTATATGTCTTTTAAAATAAAAATCACACTCTTAAGACTGACAATAAAATCCTTTTGTGTAATGAAGTAGCTGCGGTACTTGTGTTTTCAATTCAACCTAAAGGTTAACTTGATTAAGAGTAAAGTTATATGGGAATGAATTCATGTGAGACTGTTAACTAAAGTGTGCAATCTAATTATACGAGTCTACAGAACAGAAACGGTAGCACTTCAATGACCTCACAGACAGTGTCTCTTTCACAGCTTATTCCAGTACAATTGAACGTTCAGAGAGAGCTATAATTAATGTTCAACAACAACCTCTTACTTTGGCATTTTAAAAAGTGCAACTTGAAATGTATGAAGCACGCCACTGTAACAGGAACAATTGACTGATTAGGCATCTTAAACAACAATGAAATAGACGGACGACTGACCACAGTTCACGCATTCTTACAAACAGCCCACTGATTAAAAACAAAACAGGTTATCAGAAACACTCGGAGTGTTACAGCCCACGGGACTGGGTGTATCCTTTTTTACTCACACCTGCTGTCTACCTGTCAAAAGCCTTCACTGTACTGCTGCCCCCCCCTCCCTCTTTCTCTGCCAGCCCCCTTCTCCATTCACAATTGCAGGCCCCTTATTGCGGTCTATCAGATGCTAGCCTCAGACACAGTGCACTTCTGCGCTGGAGTCTCCGGAGCTAACTGTCACTTATTTTTGCCTTGTGCTTCTCTTGAGTAATACGAGCAAAAAGCACCAAAACACACTGAGGGAGGGAAGATATGGCAGATGCCGTCAGCTGGTGCTGGAAATCATTCAAGCGTACACATGTTGGGAGGCATGTAACATTAGTATCGTCAGGAATGATTGTACTGTATGCTCAGGGAGCGGTTAAAAGGAATGGCTTTGTGTGTCTTTGGATAGATATAGAGGATGTTCAATAATATGTTTTTGATTGAAGAAATAAGACTACTATTAAATCATGTGTGATTATCATGAATTTCTCTTCTGTCTCTCATAACACAGTTGCAGTTGCATCAGTGCAATTGAGCATGTTATCATCAGCGTATCAATACTGAGGATAATTACTCTCTCACCGAAAAATGGGTAAGAAAACCTGGTATTAAAACAGGCCCTGGGGCTATACTTATGAGTGTAAATCAATAACTAATTGCGATATACCTTTCACAAACGCCAACTGCTTCTTACTGGTTTCAAGGTCTTGGTGTAATATTAAAACGCAGCAGAATCTCCTCTGCTATCTATCGATTTTAATCACTGTACACAATATATAATATATACCAGTAGTGCTTTCTCCCCTCATGCCCAACACTTGACTTCATGCTTTTGTTTTACATGATATTGGGCAAGCGCAGCCCAGCTGAGTTAATCTGTTTTCTGCATCAGTGACTTGCAACAAGTCCACTCTCTTTTTCATTAAGTGACTGAGGGATCCTGAGCAGAGCAGAGAGCACAGTTTCTGTCTAACGCCCCACCCAACAATCACACACATTAGCCGGCACCCATTTTGAGAATGCTTAAATGTGTGCCTACAGATGAAGCACTTAATTCCGGACAGTTTGAAACGCAAGGGCAGTGATTGGTAAGTGGTCTGCCCTCGCTCAAGGGAAAGCCTCCAGCTTGACTTGAGACCGCCCCCGTTATAAATAAATGTAATTATAATGAAGCCAGCTGCAATGGATCATTGAAAAACCTGAAATTGAAAATCTGGCAACGCCCTCTTGGAAAATAGTGGGAGGGCTTGACCTTCCTCGAAACTGGGCGTAGGCAGGAACAGGTAAGCTGGAGTCCGAAATTAAGTGCTTCATCTGTATAAACAGATGCTTACGCACTATCACATAAATAAATCCGCCTTTGTAGCAAGTTAGCACAACAAGTTATTTCCCCCAGTTGATGAATCCTGTTTGAAATGTTTTCAAAAAAAGCATATCAGATGGATTATCCTGAGGCAAAAGTATTTGGCAATCTGTTTGTGTCTAGATTGTTTTCCCCCCACTCTTCATCGGTTAGAAAACTATTGTTTACAGCTTCTTTGCTTCCATAAGCTAGAGGAGAGAACAGGAGGGATCAGCCTCCCCGGCCACGAGGTGCCTCCATCTCCTCTCTCCATCTGTCTGCCCACTCTTCCGGGGGCTAATTATCCTAATCCCTTGAATCCAGAATGTAGGCTGGTGGCACACGCCTCGGTCCCAGGATGCTAGCGTTTTGCCTCCCAGTTAAAACGTAGAAATTAATTACCGCCCGCCCTGCTGCCAGTGGGAGGAGGAAGAGGAGGAGGAGGAGGAGGAGGAGAGGCAACCGCAGGAAGGACGGTCTCTGGCAGGTGTGGGAGGGTGCTAGGGACTTCGCATGACAGCCTGACGTAGGGAACACTTTGTTGGACATGATGGTACCACTGGAGTCCTGTTGGTCCCTGTAGGCCACCATACTATCGAGTCCATAAAATAGGAAGAAACATATTTACATCACAGAAGTTCTCTCCAAGCCTGGCCCGATTTCTCTTGAATTTTAAGATTATTGTTTTTGATCACCATCACAGTTTAGAAGCTAGCTCTGAGTTTTTTCTTCTGTAAGTTTGACATTTATTACATCAGGAATCTGAGCGTGTTAAGCAGTTTAATCGGGTGTGATTGTATCATGAAGCGTGCAATACTCAGTCGTGGATGCTAAGTAATCAGCTGAACAGAAAAAGTCATATTTTCTCTTACTATGACAGGCTGACGAGAATATTTCTTTTTCCAGCTCATCTATTGTGAACCGTGCAGGAGGATCTTTCAAAACATTGTTATTGTGAGAGAAACATAATACCTGGTGTGTGACGTATCTTCACACCATTTACTTAACACAGTTGAGTGAATGAAAAAATAACCTGTGAAAGCTTGTTCTCTATTCCAAAACACCCACATGGCCAAACGGTTGTGCTTTGCCAAGTGAAGCAGGATGGAAATCACTGTTAAAATTATATTCATAGTTGAGGAATTACAGTTTTTGGCTTCCACGAAATAACACTTTTTAATTTTTCTCAGGGGGGCTTGCTCTCATTAACACAATTACTGCTCTTGAAAATGAACTGCCTGAAACAATGCCAGTATCTATACAAGGTTTCTTGCAAATTCACAGTCTGTAGTTTTAGGACCAACAGAGGGATTCACATAGTTCTGTTTCACATGGCAACACCTCCCACCTGTAGACATATCAGATGAAAAAGTAATGGAGAGGAAAAACCTCCAACCTAATGAGTCTTTTGGGCAAACTAAGTCAAGTTGTTTGTGTTTATATCAAAGTGTTGATCCTGGAGGTTGGTGTTCTGGTCATTTGGCAAAACCCCAGTGGTTGTTTTTTGACTAGAAACAGCCGGAAATGAGAGACGATGAAAAGGTATTGTAGTGTGTAGTCTGCAAGACTTAGAAGATGAGACAGTTGTCTGTGCTAGAGCCCACTAATAGCTGCGCTGACATATGGTATATGTTCATGCTTTGGTCTCTCTGAGAATAGACCCTCTTGTTTGTGGAGATTATGCAGAATCAGCTTAGCCATAAGCTCCTCCGAGAACCTCACCATTGCATCTATAAATGCACTGTTTACATCCTTTTTTTTGTCAAGAATCATGTGGTGATATACCTTTTGATTACCTGTCAAGTGTTCTAAAAATGTGATTATTAGAAATGTTGCATGTTTCAATCATTTCTGTTCACATGGTGTACTGACCAGGTGAAATAATTGAGAATAGAGTAAAGTGGTGGGGAAATGACATTTGCAATTCAGTAAGGGAACTGCTTCCAATGCCCTTAAGTACAAAAACATATCCTTTATCTCCACAAAGACATCAGTAAAGTATGTGCAGCTCATGGTGGAATCAGCCCATGTATGCACGGGTCCATTGTTGTTGAGGACCCCTCCTCACGCCTCTCCACATGTTCTATGTCCTTGTGTGTGAGATTGTCAGGAAGTACATTTAATTTGACGCAATACGTGCCTGACCTGTGTGTCAGGCAGGTAATGGGGGTCATCAACGAGCAGGTTGCTACGGAGATAATCAAATACCCCGAGGTGCTGAGGGATTGTGCCGTGTCAGTGGTATCATGCTCTTTCCTGTCCAGACAATGTTCTCTTCCTAAAGCCAAGATAGAGCGGCGCTCACTCCACGCTGTGTCGGCGCTGCTCAGTTAGCGATGTGAGACCTCAACATTTCAGCAGTTGGACGGCTGAAACCACAATAATTTAATGCCAGATATTTACAAATCCTACAGGGGACACTCTGAAGTCTAAAGGGAATGTGTTTGCAAATAATTGCCTTTCATATCAAGCGAACACAGTCTAGTCGTTATTCTGGCTACTGGACTGGACTGGTAAGGCTAATATTTACTCTGCTAAAGTCAAAGTGAGTCAATCCCTGAGAAAAGTATGCACGTCTTTAGTTTCCTGAATTGTCAGATGTCTTTATCCACCGGTCACGGTGTCAGCTTGGTCCTGAGCAGGTAGCTAACAGTGGGTTTACCAGAACACTTTTCGTAATGGTTTCCGGGCTGCAGGGAACAGCTTTGCCCGAGAGCAGTAACGGTGTACTGTACAATAAATGTGCTGGCAGTAAAAGTAAAACGCCGAGCTAAGAGGAACTCTAAATGCTACTTTTGAGTTCCACCTCTTGAGCAGCCACTTTCATATACAAAAAAAATGATTATTGGAGCTTTAACAGAGATGAAAGACTGCATGCTACAGTTCCCTTTCGGCTTTGACAAGGCCTCTGTGGCTGAGTCACATGGAAATATGGTGAGTTTTTTGAAAGCTTTTTTGAAAGCTTACAACACATGGTGCACTGCAGTAATCGACATCGTGTATGGAAAACAATTTGTATGCAAAATGTGTTGCTTGAATAGTGATTTTTTTAGTCTTGCATTATATATAATATACATTTGTTTACAATAATACACCAGTGTTTTATTGCATGGCAGTGTTTTGCACAGTACATGACAACTGTCGGAGCTTTTTGTCTCTATTTGAAGGCAGGGATAAGCAACCGTGTGACAGGGAATGGTCCAGAGACTGCAGGTTTTCATTCCAACCAAGCGCTACACAGGGCGATTTCACTGATTATCATGCCTTCTAGCTGACAGAAGGAACTCATTAGCGTAATCACCTGCTGTACCACGGCACATGGTTTCCCGTCGCTGCTTTAAAGCAGAGGCAACTTTGTTTCTCCCTGAAATAGTGCTAGCTAAGTTGATTACAGCGTCTAATGACCTTGATAGCGTGATGAGTGGGCCTGTGTGCATTCATGGCTTTTAGCATACTGCTAGAATCTTAACACTGCACTTGACTTCCAGAGATGTGATCCCACCTTCACATATCCTCATTAGGAACCCTTTGCTGATCATTAGTGCCTTAAGTGCCTTTAATTGATGGTCATCTCTCACAGATGACTCTCCCATTATTTGCTGACTAGCCCCTGCACTTGTTAGCCTTACAATTCCCCACCATCCCACCTTTCACCCCGGACGAGATTGCACTGAAATGTCACTTATCATTCCCTTGGAAATCGAAGCATCTCTACTCTGTGCTATCTAGACTAGCAGGTCATTTGTCTTAGCAGCGCATGATGCGTCAGATAGTGCATTTCATTTTGAAGGTGAGTCAAATTAGATCATATTTTTGGTTTGGCCTTATCAACAGAGCCCCCTGGAGTGAGTGACCGACACTAGGTGACTGCTACAGTCACCAGCCTCATTACTTGTTTTCACTTTCTCCTTTTTAACCTTTATCTTATAGTACCATAACCCTCTGTCTTTCTCTTTCTCCATCACAATGTACACTTCTACATCATCTGTTGCTGTGGTTTCCACACACCTTCCTCTAAACCCCTTTCTAGCTGATCCACATACACACTTACAATAACAATCACTGCACTTTACTCTGTAATATCCTACAGAATAAGGATCAATTGAGGAGCTCTTTTCCAAAACGCTATAAAAGTGGGTCTAGGTAAAAAATGTCATTTTCCTGACGACTATTAAAATGGATATATAGCGTTTTGGAAAAGAGCTCCTCAATTATAACCTTATTACGAGGCAAATTGCATAAATGCGAATTCCTTTAGAATCTACACTGAAGTCTCGATTAGCGACTCTCAATGATTTGCTTTGATTGATGTATAAGGTGCATCTTCAATAGCCTCTTATGGTCCATAATAGACTTACATTTGCTGAGCTCTAACTGGTGACATTTGAAACGAAGCACACTTGAAGCATTCCCCCCCGAGAGTCATAGCTCGAATGTAGAATTAAAACATCTTTCTTTTTATTCTCTAGTAACCTTTTTTCATGACCTAACATTATTATCAGACATGCACTGATTTTCTTAATATCGAATGCTAATTCAGTATTCAGTGTATTTTTAGTAAGAGTAAATATTACATTTACTCCATGTTTGCCTACATTTAAACATGAGGGACTACTCTAAAGGATCAGTACTTAGTTTGACAAACGTTTCTGATTGATTGTCTTTTCTTGACACATTCAATATGAGTACATTTTGAATCTCTATCCCTGCTAAATCCAGATGAAATTCAAATGAATTCCAAATCTCAATATATGTTTTTGCTCGTGCTTTATCTGTTCACCAATGAATGAACACACTTTTAGAGCCAGCTCCTTTTTTTTGGCAGCCAGTTTCTGACCTTAAGGCACGCTAACAGGCTAACGATACGCTAATGTGTCCCATTACGCCCGATTTGCCAGGAGGGGATTCTTTTTGTCGAGCATCACGCTGCTGGTGGATTTCAGATGGAAACTGTATAATGATGCGCGCCTTTCTTCCTGGCTCATAAAAGATACAAGGAGTAGTCCTGCTGAGAGTCATTAGGAGGGCCATTTACACTGTGAATTTCCTATTCACACTTTTTTTCCCGTGGTCTTTGAAGAGAGCCACAAGGCTACGCAGACATCATGAAAATGAAACGTGAGCCGCCGCTCGGGATGAAAGTAGTTCTACTAAAAGATAACCCAACAGCTGCTCCGCTCTTACCATTACTACCATAACCAGAGATTGAGGTTAATGCTTTCGAAAGTAACTGAATATATTAATAAAAAAATACTTACAAACAACGTCATTTGTGCCAGGCTTGAGTGGGAGAGAAATTGCAGTTTGGCTTGCATTTGCAGAGCATGAAACAGAAATTAGCATGGTGTGATGCAAGCGAGTGGAGGAAATCACATGCCTCTCTCTGGCCTTACCATTACCATTCCATCGACAAATTGAATCCAAGGCTAATTTGCATTGCATCACTGTATAACCTCTTATTTATTCATTGCTTTTCTCTCCCCTACATACTATTAAATCTAATAATTCTTTTTTTGGCGCAGCAGCCGCTACAAACTGTGAAGACCAGAGTGATTCTCTGCTTCCAGTACGTGCATCCCAATGAAAAGATAACAATCTGGTTATTATCTCCATTGTTTAATCTCAGACCCTATTTTGAAATCATTTTCATCATTCTGGTTGATTTTTCACAAAAACATGCCAACTGTTTTGCTATAAGGGCTCGGCTTGTACAGTGAGTGTTTTATTTGTATCCCACCCACAACATACAGCATATAGTGAAATATATAATCACATTTCTAGAGAATCAATTTGCACATTGTTGACAGAACATATAACCAGACAGGAATGCTTTGTGTCATGCAGCTAGTACTTCATCACGTTGAAGTGTTTTTTTTTTCTGATGTTGTGACTGAAACATGTCATTGTTTCATTAAGCAGTCCTAAGCATTCATTAGCACACAAAGATATGAAAGGGCTAATATGGCAGAATGTCATACAATACATCGTTACATGACGTGTGAGAGGATGCATTCAAGTGTGTATTAAAACCCATTTGTAATAGATGCTTTGACGACAGACGGGGAAATAGCATCAATGTTGAAACTGTCTTGACTAAGCTGCCAAAAGAGGCTAGTAATTAAAATGTAATACCTTATTTGAAGATTCCTTTTGATTCTGTTGAACCACAGTGTTGGTAAGAAGCCCTGTGCAGCCCCCACTGACGGGTAATTACTCAATTGCAGAGATACATTTAAAATCTGTCCACTGTTTACACTGCACTCGCCCTCTCACATTAGGCTCTCTGCTACGCTTGACAAGAAAATTATAAAAGAGGCTGGGCCAGGAAGCACTGAGGTGTGAGAGTGTGTGTAGTGATGCTGTTAGATGAGGCTGTGATATGTGTACAGAACCAATGCAATGCGTATAATGGAGGACTTTTCTTACATCCATCCATCCTTGCCAGATGTAAGAGTATAGCCTGGAAACACAAATGGTGTGTGATTTTAAAAAGGGAACAGGATAGAGAGGAGATGAGAAAAGATGATACTGCGTGTAGAGTGTCTTTATAGTGTTTGACACAATTAAAAACCGTCAAAGACCACGACCACCATGAGGTGATATGAAAGGGACTGTAATGCATACCACTTTGTTAATTAAAGTCAAACTAGAGTCAAAAGCAATATCACGTCCCTCAAATTTTGAAACAAGCTCTGCGTTGATAACATTTGGACGTACCCCGTCATCATGCTGGCAGACATGTAATTGTAGGTCATTTCTCAAAAGTGTGTGTTAGGTGGAATGGAAAGTGTATCAACAATGAATATGTTCAATCGATGATGTTTACTCTCTGCTGTATATGCGTAAAATGACAAAGTACCAGGGGATAAAAAAACTGATAGAGGATGCAAGGAGTGGAAAGTAGGACTCGGCTTTAGAAATATGTTGAATCACTACACGTTAATAACCACTCGCCACAATGCTGACTTCTAGATCTTTCTTTGTTTCATGACCTGAAGTGAGCACGCATATTTCAAGCCTCTGGACAAGTTAATCACTCTGTCCACTTGCCAAAAGCAGTCCTATTGATTCGTACATCCGTTGTTGCTCCTGAGAATTTATCAAATTAAACTGTTGTCTGGGAAACACTAGGAAAGGCAATGCTACTGTATGTGTGCATCAACATTGCACTTTTGCATTGGAAGGGGCAAGGCCATCATAATGCACACAATCACCACCGGGCACTGCGCTGCTGCTCAACATTCATGTGGCTAGGAGATGAGGAAGTCAGACACTTGGATTTGCCAGTGATGCAGCCAGAAGGAGTTAGTGTCTCACTCACAAAAAAACTGTCAGTGGGCCCTTGAGCAAGGCAGTTAGCCAGGTGCCTACATTTGGAATAGCTTCCCGAAGGAAGGCACCAAAAATGTCTACAAGGAGTCATTTGTCTAAAGCACTGTTAAATGATTAAATGTAGACTTCATCGTACAGGGCCGTCCCCTCACCCTACATCCTTCCTGAATTTGCACATTGTACTTATAGGCGTTTTGAATTTGTATTTGATTGTATACGATTGAACTCCATGCTCCTCCAAAGGTTTTACTGTTTCTGCCTATAGTTTTATTTGTAATTCATGTTGATTGTGTTAAAGCCAAAGACAATTCTGCACAATAAGGACCATGAAGTTGCTAATCTCGCATCCCGTCAGCTATCGGCCTGAAGAAGATTTAGCCTTGGGCAAGGATTGATATTTGCCGTTAATAACTGTGTAATTTATACCTGGCTGCTAAACCCTTGTTACTGTTACTAGGTATGTATCTTGTATTTTGTAAATTGTGTAACTTGCTGCTGTTAAATACCGTCAAACTATGTGCAATATGTGCAATATATACTTATATACATATGCCATCTTTAATAACTGTAATATATACCGGGCTGCTAAATCCTAAGAACTGCTATAGGATTTGATTTGTAGATTTGATTTGTTTTTGATCTGTATTTTTTTTAATCTTTTTTTAGCATATTGTTTATTATATTATAACTTAGTACTTTTTTAGCATATTGTTTATTATATTATAATAAATGTATTCTGATTATGATTCTGATTTCTCTGTTTGAGAACTCAATCCCTGAGGTAAATGCTTGATAATCTGAGTTTACTGTCAGCTACCAAACCCCACCCATCTCTCTCTCCCTCACTCAAACTGCCACATTTCAAATGAATCAACTTTTGTAAATATGTTATGAAGTATATGCATTCAAATATTGTTGGACAGGCATACACATTGCATTTAGGTGAGAAACCTTGACAATAAGCATCTCTCATCATACTACTTCCCTGATGGCTCCCACAGGATTGTTGACATCCTCGTGGATTCATCTTCTTCTTATAGACACATGCATTTCCAAACATTTGGTCTACCTATGTTGTAAATGTATTATCTTTTCGATTTACACAGCATCTATTGCACGTCTGTCCGTCCTGGGAGAGGGATCCCTCCTCTGTTGCTCTCCCTGAGGTTTCTCCCATGTTCCCCTTTAAACAGTGGGTTTCTCTGGAAGTGTTTCCTTGTACGATGTGAGGGTCTAAGGACAGAGGGTCTAAGGACAGAGGGTGTCGTATTGCCATACTGATATTCTGTACAAACTGTGAAGACCACTGAGACAAATGTAACATTTGTGATATTTGGCTATATAAATAAACATTGATTGATTGATTGATTGAAGCATAATTGATGGTAGTTACAAGAAGCCCTTACAGGCTACCATGTCTTTAATCTCTCTCTCTCTCTCTCTCTCTCTCTCTCTCTCTCTCTCTCTCTCTCTCTCTCTCTCACTAACCCCCACCTTACCTGCATCAGTGCACAAAACGGTTTGTGTTTTAAAGATGTCATCAGCTGTATCATTATTCAGCCTTTGATATTCAGCTACTTCTAGATGCTGAGTTTAGTGATCCGAACGCACAGCCCTGACAGACGCTCTGTACGATGCTGATTTCTCTGAGAGAATAAGGAATTACATGTCCTCCCAGGCACAGCAGAAAAACAGACACCCAGCCACAGCTTGTCAACAAAATGACATGCCTTGCTTTGAACTGAGGTGAGTGTATCTGTCTCCAGCAGTGACCGATTACTACTGTAAGAAGGTGTGAAGCTTTGCAAGGTATTACATATTATCTAGCTCAAGAAGAAGGAATGTACAGAGACTGGACATTGGACTTAGAAGTCATGTTTCATCCTGTTTCATCAGGAGGTGAAAAACCTCCTATAATTTTTTGCCACGATGAAAATATAGTAGATCTGAAGGTACATTCAGTAATGTTTCAAGAATCAGAGCTGGGTATCATATATATTTTCACAACTATGAATTGGTTCAGACAAAAATGTAAGACATCCAAAATGGTACCAATCTAATCGCCACCTCTTAACATGCTTTTCATTTTCAGTGTTATCTTTATTCCTGATTGTTCAGGAATTGCATTTGATCCATATAAGAAACCAAAAACCACATGGATGATTTTTAGCTGACCAAATGGCATTTTCCCTTTTCCTGCCAACGTACAATTGCTCATCAACAGTCAGACAACATTTCTAGATGAATCAAATGTTCTCTTTGCATCTGCTCTGCTGATGTCTAATGAAGTTGAGTATATGTGAATGGAAGCATCCATGTTAGTGACTGTTTGATTAAAATACAAGCCAGAGGTGAAATGCGTTACTTACAGCAGTTTCTATGAACAAATCAGACTTCCAAAATGTTACCAATGTAAGGAACTCGGTTACAACAGCTTTTATAATATATATTAATTCTGTTCATGTCAATGCATCATTGGATGTTTTCATGGTGGCACATTCGCACACTGCTCTCATATTGCAATCCATCATGGTGTACGTTGTTCTGGTGACATGTGAATATGCACTGTTCGACATTTAGAAATCGTCCGCATACTGCTGACCTTTCAGGGAATAAACCGAACTTAGAGAAACAAGTACTCATAGCAGCTTTGACGTGCTGTCCAATATTTAGAGAAGTGTAACAAGTAAGACAAGCACCTACTCCAGGATGATGCACAGCCATTCTCTAAAAGGGTCAGTAAGTGGAATCAGAAAAGGATGTTTGTTCATTAATCTCCAGTTGTTAAAACATGGAATCCAATTCTAATACCCAATCTTTCTTTGTTTTATTCACCAGACCATGCTGAACCCAATTGTTGTGATATTGCGCTGTAAAAACTGCTTTTCAATCGCTTGATTTATTTGTGTATGTGGGAGGTTTCCCTCTTTTTTAGTTTTCTTTTTGTTTTGTTTATTTATTTAAAGGACAGTGCACATTAATCCACATTGCTGTAAATGAGCCAGTATTAGCCAGCAGGCTAATTTTCAACTGTTGTCCTCTTGACAAACTGTTGTCCTTTGTCAAGATGTTAAATGACCACAACAAGACTAGAGAAATAAAAACATAATTAAATAGAGTACAGCAGACAATAGCAGTACAACAATAAATAGGAACAGCAGTACAACAATAGAGAGGAACAAACAAACATGCAAACAGATGAAATATCATCATACCTTGATACAGTTCAAAGTGTTCACATTTTTGATTGCTTAAAAGCCCTTTGGTCAACACCTAACTTTAAGTTTACCCTCCATTTGCTCGACCTTTCAAACTGAATATCCAGAGGCTTAGTTGTATCAGCAGTTGTACAAACACACTTAAACCTTTAACTATTAACCTCACTGTGCCTGACACCCCTTAAACATGTGTCTGTCTCTGCATGGGCACAGTATTACTGACAATACCCTGAGGATGATCCAAAACAGAGGCTACAGAAGTGATACTGAGTTTGTGCAGCAAGGGTAACACTGTTTCTGTTGTGGAAAGATCAGAATGATCTGTCCTCAGATCACAAAGTTGAGCTCGGATGCTTCCACTGCCAATTAAATATCAGCCTCAATCATAGGCGGAGTTTTACATTTGCGCTTGGGGGGGCAAACCTTTTTTACTGACGTCAGTACACAGTCCCAACTATTGCATGGGTTGCTACGGATACAGTAGCAATAAAGCCAGCGCTCACCGCACTAAGTATAACTTTTCCATGCCCGCCGTACACACGCACTCATGTGGAAGGGGTGGTCTCTCCCCCCATCAACAGTGCATTACATAACTGCAAAACTTATCATAACTGTGCAAATGTTATACTTATTTGATAACTGTACTTGAACACGCTACAATATTATTAACCAGTGTCCTACCTTATTAAAATATTGATGTACGAAATATTTGTATTGGAACAGTTTTCAACGTAGTAATGCTGTAGCATATTTCAGCCACTAGGGGGTGCAATGCCTGCCCCCTCGCAAAATCCGCCTATGGCCTCAATGTTAAGATGTGTCACATAAATGGGTATGGATGAAAGGGGCAACTAAAAGCTATGGAATTGACCCTCATGCATCATTGCCGTGACCCTAATATTTCAACTAAAACACTTTTTAAATGTATAGTCATGTTCGTGCAAAACCACTATCACAAAATGGAGCTTCATTATCTTTCTGTTGCACACTCGGACGGATACAAACAGAGAGCTGGTATAAACCAACATGTCATTTTTAACCTGGTTACAGCACTCTTCAGGGATTCTACAAAGCCAATATTTTCTCTGAGGCTTCCCTTTGTAACCACCGCGAACACCTTGACTCATTTTTTTGACTGAACAAATATGTAATTTTTCAACAAGCCACTCATCTGCTAGAGCCTTCTACTTCTTATGTAAATGCTTGTGCTGAATTTGACGGTGGATTTACTTTTCAATACAAGTCTCCTCGGCACTGTAAAGTCTACCACCCTGTACAAGGCTGACACTGAGTCCTATTTCATTCGAGAGCTGTGACACTATAATCTCTATCAAAGCAACACCAAGGAAAAAGTCATATTTCATGCCTGAAGTCTAGTAAACATTGAGCAGGTGAACTCACTGAAACTGTAATGGTCGGATGAAGCTAATGTTCCATTGTAAATAGAAGATTACACAAAGCCAGAGGAGCGAGAAAAAGCCAGTGCAAAAGTGAGCCATTCAAACCATCCATTTCCTTTTGTCAGGAGGGAAAAAGAATAAGAAATATGAGAAGGAGAAGACAAACATTAGTGAGTGATTTTAGCCTAAGCTTGACAACAGGAAAAGGCCTATTTGGTGAGTAAAAAATCCAGACATGATAAACCCTGTGGCTGCAGTCAACACATTTCTGGTTTAAAAACGAGATAAAAGCTGGCATGTTGTTACATGCAATTGCACACATCACAGAGAGTGGGCAAGTTATTCTACAAAATACAGAGCTCTTCTTTTACATTTGGAGTTTCACCCCGTAGGTGCATGGACATGGGTTATGGCTTCTAGAAGCAACAACATCACAGAGATGTCATTTAATTTGTCTTGGCTGACTGAGAAGCAGCTGCTGAGCTGACTGACTGCGGGTCATCTCAAATATCTGGTGAGTGAAAAGCCTCTCGGTTATGTGCTGACATGTCAGACCTGCTGAGCCTTTCACCAGAGGCAGAAGTCATCCCCAATACTGAGACAAGATGGGTGATGTATATCATTCTAGGCTTTTGCATACAAGATACCAGGTACCAGGATATCGTTGGACCTTGGACCGAACGCCACACCTGGTTCATTCCACAGGCCATAAGACTGTGAAACACCTGAACTTTTGAAAGAACTTCCATAACATTCATTTGTTTGCAACCTACAAATTATGCATCTAATATATCATATTCCAATCACTTGTATATAGACTTTCCTTGCACTATTCTATTTTATTTGTATCACTTGCACTGTTTTATCTGTTTTATTGTGTTGCACTGTTGGAGGAGCCTGTGACCTAAGATTTTCATTGACCTATCTACACTGTAGCTATGTACAAATGACAATAAAAGCCTTGAAACTTGAAACCGTGCCTGGTTCCTGGCCTTTGCCTGCCCTCGCTGCACTCCCTGTCCACGTACCACTGTCAGGTTTGCTGATGACCCAGTAAGAAGACTGCATTTCCATCAATGATCAGAAGGCTTACCTAGAAATGCAGAATCAAGATGTCACTTGTTGGGAGTACCTGAAGATACCTAAGGGTCCAAATCATCAAGAATCTGACACGGTCCACACCCATCAGCGTTTTGGAAGGAAAGGCAACCTCTCAGATAGCTTAAGAAATTAAACAATTTATCTTGGGTCCGAAACACTTTCCTTGTGCTGTGAAAGACTTATAAACACGAGGGCGTTACCAAACGGTATGAGAACTGCTCTGCTCGAGACAGTATAACCTTACAGAGAGTGGTTCGCTTGGGCGACCATTTCATCAGATCTCTACTCCCTACTATGCAGGACTTGCACACATTACTGCAGCTACAAAAACCTCTCGAGTCACAAGTCCAAAACAGAGAGGCTCAACCTTTTTCCCTCACATCAATCTCAAAGCCAAAGTGTGTATGTGACAAATAAACATCTGAGGCCTTGAATCAATTCACACTTTGAGTACTAACCCATATTTGGCCAGTAAAGGGTCATTAGACTTGTCAGCCAGTGTCACAGAGGGATCGCAAGTCTTTAAGAAACCTTAAGAAATTCAAGTATCCACTGAGGCTGATGCCAGGACATAAAAATAATTAAGACAGTTCAGGATTTGATGAGTTCCACACCTTGAGCCTTTCACCTACATAAGCCGTATGAAACGACAGCCGGGGCCTGAACCCTCAAGAGTTCTCTGTTCTGACTGCTTTAACTTTCAATCATGTCTTCCAACTAATTGATTATAAATGCCACGTTGGCAATTCTTCTTCAATTGCCTTAGTAAAAAAAAATTCATTACACTGGGTCCTTTTCAGCTGATGATGGGGCTGGCACACAGAGAGAAGAAGAAGCAGTTCAGTTCCACCTTGCATCCATACAATTCAATTATGCATTATTATAACCACATTCAGAGCAGCACCAGGAAAAGTTGAATATAACGCGGTGCATTCACTGACACAAAGAGGACACGTCGGACGCTGCTGCAGAATGGGGGACAATTATGAAGCTCGGTGCAATCAAGGGGGTCTCTGACAGGCTGAGGAGGGTCTGATGAGCCAGTGTCAATGCGGAGCTCCAGGACTCCACAGCTAATCAACCACCAAGGAGGGGCTGGAGGGGCGCGATCACTCAAGCCCCTCCATCACCATGCTGGGAGGAAGGCAATCACCAGCCCATTTCAATGTGCTGTTATTCCAACCTCCCCCCCCCCCCACCTCTGATTCTGAAATCAAGGTTCAAGGATGACCAGGGAAGCACAAGGTGGATGGTGGGTGCAATCAAACGTGTGGGGACAAAAGACAAGAAAAGAAAATTGGTTCAGCAAGCGGTTTATTCAAGCCATTTGATATCGTTAAATAATCATAAATGGATTGGAAACATGGGGGGAACAGATTGAATGAGCCCCTATTGCTTTCCAACCAGCAGCTCATAAGATCCCCGGGATTGGGCTTGCAAATTGAAATGTAAGTCTTGTAATACAGTGCGTTGGGGAGACAGAAGGGGTATGGGTCAAGAAAGGTGAGAGAAGGGAGTTCTCATTTACCATGGCAAGGGATTAGCACATTGAGCATATGTAAGCATCTTCTGTCTGGTAAGAAAAGAGGAAGAGCAAGCGGATCAAACCCAAGCTTATCTTGTACCCTCTTAAAAGAACACGACTTCTAATAAATTTCGTTTTTTAAGAAAGTTATAGAAGTGCTGGAATAAGGGGGATTACTTTTCTATTGCCATGATACGTAGAATGTGAAACGAAAAAGCTAATTAATAAAGAGATATTAGTCTGACAGCGAGGGAGCATGGAGGTGCATCACATTGCATCACGTAATTGGAGGTAAAACCTCCTCCTGTCCTCTGTTTCAAGTTTGACAGTGGCTGGAGAGGCTCGCTACACTAATAGGCTCCACTCAGAGAAACACATAGATACACACCGTGCTCCTCCTGTCATACTGTCCTCCAATACCGAGACAGAATACTGATAAGGAACATGAGGTATCTGTCTGGGATCGGGCAAACAACCATAAAATACTGGAAATGTAGCCTACAAATCCTCCGTAATGTTCCTTGGCCTCCGAGCAATGATAGAGGTGTGGAAAAAGAGATCATATTTTTAATAGTATTCCCTTTGCTTGTGTGGTTGAATATCAGATTGCTCCCTATGCTTGGTACAAGGGACATACGCATCTCCACATACTTTGAGTATTTGGGCTGTTGTCAAAATCAAACTTACACTTTTTTGTTTATGAGGACTGCATGTCAAATAATTGCTTTCTTTTGGGATAATGTGTATTTTCTTTACGAATTATTGGGTATATGATATGTCAGAAAAATGGCCAACACATTAATGAGGAACATGCGACCAAAGTGTTTAATTCATTACATAATACACCATAGTTGTGTATATGATATGATAATAAACATTTTGAATCTTTTGCATTTTAAAAACAATTTCCTGAAGCCAATTAAAGAAACAGAAAAACAGCATCTTCTCTCAACACAGAAGTTGGAATAAGGGGGCATTAAGTATTTTAGCTTGAACGTGTATGTGAAATATAAATACAATGTCATGTGACGATACATTTTCTCTCCATTGATAAATGAATTCATCAGCATGCTGTTTCAGCCTTACATGCAACTCTTACTACTTTTAAATCCAGGCTGAAGACTTTTCTTTTTGTCGCTGCTTTTAATTGAACTATTCATATCTTATACTGCACTGTAACTTTTATCCATGTATTTTTTTTTCTTTTAATGTTTATTTTATTATCTTTGCTTTTTAATGACTGATTTTAAATGCCATTTTCTTAATGTCTTTCATTTTTTTTTGTAAAGCACTTTGAATTGCCTTGTGTTGAAAAGTGCTATATAAATAAACTTGCCTTGCCTTGCCTTACATGTTTTCTATACGTTCGTAATTTCATGTTTTTAAACAATCAAATCAATTCCAGTAGCAAGATGAGTCGTGACTAACAGCCAATTAAGTATGCAATATACTATGAAGGACACCGTAGCAATCAACTATATTTTTACTGGATTAATTACTACAAATATAATAATTTCAGGGCTTTTTATTAAATTGCCTAGATAAGAGATTGCTCCTTTTTATGTTGTGTATTTTAGCCAATGTTAGTACTCTACAATAACAATGCTCCTAACCACGTTTGCAGTAATTACGCCTCTGGCAGACAGCCGATCCATATGTGAACAGTGCAGAGGAAGGCTGAGCAGGACATTAAGTGAGCATTAATTCTGTGATGCCAGCGTAATGCCAATTATTTTAAATGTGGTCAATGTTCTGATGGTTATAAATGTCTCTAAGTACTAATCAGGCTAACAAAAAGCCCCTTGGTTTAAATGAGAAATGCACTCAAAAAGGAAAGTCTATTTTATTTAAACAAAAGGATATGTGTACTGTAAATTTGATTAAAATTGTAATTAGTTGTACTGTAAAAACGAGTCAGCGATATAATGGCTTCGTTATAGTAATACATGTTGGTGTTTGCCACCATTAGGAACCTTGCTACAGTACCACTTGACATTAGTAATTGACCTTTTAAGACATTTGGAGTAATGCCATTTCCAAACTGTGCAACACTGTAAATGTTCTTAATAGATTTGTAAGTCTAGACATGTTATTGTGGTAAGAGCTCTTTTTTTTTCCTTCTTATGACTTATACTAAAGGCTATAAGATTATTTCACATTCTTTATGACCTAACATTACATTTAAATTATATTACAAGAGATGGTGCTCAAGTTTTTTTCACCCACGTATCCTCAGAGTTTATTAATAGTTACATTAAAGGTGGGTAGGTAATTCACTTCAGAAACACTTTGTTATATTCCATGGAATGCTCTTAACATCCCGATAGCAATGAATAAATTAAATGCTTTGACAATAAATACATCTGTGGAAGCCGTGGCGCTGTAAAAAGCACGACCAATCATCTGAGCCGGCCCGGCTAAAATAACTGGATGGCCTACCTGCCTGTCAGCCTTCCATCTGTGCAGAAACTTATCTGGTGCCCTCATTGGTCATGTGTGCGTTCGTGTGTGTTGGAGGAGGGGCTCTGTAAAGAAGTCTGAAGGAAGGGGCAGATTTTTTCGGCTGCGTACTTTCAAATTCTAGCGCACTCGAGCTGGTTCCTCCATTCTTACCTACCCTACCTTTAAGTATTTTACATTTCAAAAATACTGTATGTGTTTGTAAAGACGACGTTATACTGATGTTAATTATTCACGTTATTTCTGCCTTAAATGAGCAAAAAGGACATGCATTGTTTGCTTTAGCAATACAAATAATCAGCCTAATGCACAGCAGATGTCTCGTTAAATTTGCATATTATTATTGCAGCATTACTCCAATTGATCCTTTTCATCAACCCAGATAATACTTGCTGATTGCAGAGCATTTTGGATCAGACATATTTCATGGTATTATGTTCCCTCTTGGTGAAAAGTGATTAGGAGCATAGCCTGCTTTTATTCAGAAATAAGCTTTCATGGAATTAATTGTCCTTTATTTCTCTGGTAGAGTAAAAACACAGCTCGAGGTTAAGAGGTTGAAAAGAGGCTTATGTGAAGTTTGATTTCCCTTTTTTGCTTGTTTTGTCTTGCTAATTGTGAACAGCTTAACCGGGTCAATACTAAGGAGGATAGGAAAAAGGCATATCATCAGATTGAATTTCTGAATGTCTATCAACAAAAAGTAGGTAAAAAGACAAGCCTGACACATTTAAATGTTGTATAAATCACAAATATATATTCTTATATATGGTTGAATTATTATTATGTATTTTAAATTCCCCACTTATGAGAACAAAAATTGATTCATTAAACAAGTTTCAAATTTTTTTATTTAACATGCAAAAAAAAAAACTGATCAGTAAAAGAAGGCAAAAGAACATTTGAAGCTGGAAGTGAAGAATCGGGAGCGCTTGGGACTGGAAAACATGATCTAGGAACAAAACAATCAGAAACCTAATTTTTCATTAACTCTCAGTGATAGAGAATTGATCCGACAGAAAAAACCCTGCTGCTTAGATGATAGACTAATCACACGCTATAATCTCCACCAATCACGTTCTACCTCGCAAACTACCTGAGCTGTGGTTACTATGACAGCCATGTCTAATTTTCTCTGGAAGGGTGAACAACCTGCAGGACTTTCATATTACTACACTCTGGATTTACATTAGGGACCCCTTATCACTATCACTATTAGATTTACAACTAAATGTACGGGCTAGCCTCAAGCTACCCACAGTCTCTTCTTCTTCTCCTCCCTGTCAATGATAATCTCTGTCTTGTTCCATATATCTGAAAGCCGGTCACATGCAGACAAGCTGTCTTCAAATGAGTCACGGGGGGAACATTTTGCGGTTAACCACAGTGCTCTCCGGGGGCGACCTGGACAGTAGATCGGCAGCCGGTAAAACATTGGCTGAGACAGGAGAGACCGTCGTCTTCTGTGCGAGTGCCGAGTCAAATCTTCTGGGTATTGGCTGTGTTAACTAAATTCACATCGGCTTCCAACCTCCTGGCTATTCATCAGTGGAGGGATGAGCACAGGGCCTAGAGAGGTAACCCTCCCAGTCTCATGCACTTTCTGCCGTCGCATTTGTTACTGCCGGGATGAAAAGAGACGAGGAGAAGGTTTATAAAAAAAAAAGTTGAATGTGGAGGAAATATCTCTGTTTCCTGCCTGATATTTTTGGTGATGGCTATTTATTTGTAGTGGTTTTAGCCTGAAGAGGTTTTGTCTTATCTGTTCCTTCTTTTTCTCTCTGGGGGGAAAATAGAGGGTGAGTCTTTTCCAGCCTACTCTCTCACAGTTGATTAGTAACTCCTGCTCTACCCCTACGCTCCAGGGATTCTATGCCAGCTCCCCTTATACATCCCCTTGTCATGCACACTCACACTTTCTCTCGCTCTCTCTCTCCCGCTCCTTACTAAACACACACTCATGCACATCTCCCTACAGTCATGGAACAGCAATTTGAGGGAATCACACAACCAAGACCTGACATTTATAACAATGAGAGCTTGATTAAAAGGGCAGAATGAAACAGTGTCATCCTTCATCCATTGTCCTTAGCCCAAGTTAAATGGGATTTAAGCCTGTGCATTGCGGCTGATACCTCCACTGTCAATCCCTGATTGCTTTAAAGCAGCGAGAAGAAAAAGGTCTTGTTATTGTAATGCAGGTGTAACAGTATGTAACAGAGGTGTCAGAGGTGACCAAGTTTACGCACAACGTCTGTGAATAGATACGGACAGCGCTAACGTGGGGAGGGAAAGGTAAAGCTAATACTCCTCCAGTGAATGCCATGGTGTTTGAAAGGCACAGGAATAAAGCTTAGTTTTATCTGGCTTGGGGCAACACACAAAAGGCGCCAGCATTGCAACGTGGCAGGTTTTAAAATTGGGATCAAAAGGTTGAAGCTAATTAACAAGCTAAATAAAAGTCCCTTAGCTTCATCTATGTAATCACCCTCCGCTCTTTCTCCCTCCTTCTGTCTCTTCTGCTGCAGTACTGTGTGTGTGTGTGTGTGTGTGTGTGTGTGTGTGTGTGT
>CALSBZ010004017.1:892272-915694 GCA_943591055.1 Gobionotothen gibberifrons
GACTTCAACCCAAGTGGTGACCACAAACCCCGATGTATCCCACTGAAGCTTATGAGTGGTCACACTGCATACAGCTTCAAGTGCTGCACATTTTCCAGCTTACATTTAAATGTTCAGGCTGTTTCACACACAATAATGAAGTCTGCAGTCATGGCTGCCCAAAGCATTTTAGGGAGGCTAAATGTATAATGCATGCGACCAGGTGTTGAAGGGGCACAGCGAGTAGCTAAGGAAATTAAATCAACATGAAATCATGGGGGAGATTGATTAACTGGCACTGATTAAGTGCTTTAAGTATTAGGTAGATAAAGTAATTGATTATATAATAAATCTCTGTCAGGCAGTGAATAACCTCACTGAGAGAGAAGAGAAAACAAATGATGAATTAGTCCATCCATAGATGAGAGAAACAATGTTTAATAATCTGCTATTATTGTGTGCTTTAACAAAAGGGATATTATATGCAGTACATGCACCCTATGAATACATTTGCATCTGATTACAAATTGGGCAATCCCTATCTGATGTAGGAGAACGTTATACATGTATGGAAATGAATGATTTGTGCAGAAGAAATGTCAGGATTACAGAACAAGGCACAAAAAGCAACATTTAAGTGATTTCCATACTGCATCCTATTCCATGTTGGCAAAAATACGCATTATCTGCAGACACATCTTCTATCTGAAATAAAAGATCCTCCTCCAGCACTTTCCGCTTTAATGTAACAACATGCATTATCTGCTGAAATGCCTCCTAGATGAGATGAGAGGTTGCAAAAACATGTCAGGAGCAGGAAAAAATTACCAAAGGCAGGCGGAGAGAAACTGGTGAGTAGCACAGCGTGTAAGTGGACAAATGCAGAAGGAGCAGTCTTTTATTCCCTCCAACAAATAGAAGCTGCAGAACGAGATGGAGCGACCATCTGGCCGCAACTTAGAGCAGTGCACTGTTAAAGCACTAAAATCAATGGCAACAACTCTACCTTGGATGCCCACCATTACCCAGATGGTGTACTTGGAGAAGTGCACAGGCCACCTAACCAAGAGCAGACACGGCACAGACAGAGCGCTGAAATACCACCGCCCACCTTGAGGATTTAGACTGTTTTGTTTGTGTTAGTAACCCAGTGCTGAGGAGCGGCGTTAGCCACCATGCTCTGACTATAAGAGAGCCCTCTGTTGCTTTTTTTAGCAGGGTGGTTGTGACACAGAGCGCACACACACTTGCACACCAAGTATCAAATAACAAAAAAAAAGAGAGGAGAAAAAGGTCCACTACACACAGTCGAAAATGCGCTCACCCCTGCAAGAATCAACAGACTGTGAATACTGACGACCTCTCACTGAAAACACTATGGCTGCAAACACACACGTTTGTATATATTATGCACACCCTCAAGTTACATTTTGTAAAGCCAGTTTTAAAAAAATTTGATATTTGTTATTTTACAAATGCCTATTTTTTTTTGTAAATTAGATACACACATGGCCGTTGTGCATAAACACTCTACTTCAAAAAATCACATGAAGCAAAGAGCCTTTTGATTGTTCTTCTTTTTTTTGGCAATGAGGCAAATTCAGCAACCCTCTCTTGCATGTCCCTGTTCTCGGCTTGTCAAAATACAATCTTGGGAACACACAAAATGAAAACTGTTCCTGCAACCAATGATAGGTTCTATAAAAAGCAGTAGTGCGACTGTAGCACATTTCAAGGTAAATTTGTCTCAGCACTTTGACATTTTTTAAAAACAAAGCCTGTCAAGTCTATTTCAGGTCTTCATTTGAAATGCTGCCACAGTGAAGGAGAAAGAAAGAAGGGAATAACATGTGTCCCTTTGACCAAACAGTGAACATCAGTAGAACGAGAGCTTTAAGGGTGTATGTGATTTCTAAGACATCACCAAAGTCCATACACAGCGATGTCAGGGGAGTCATGGCTCTTCAGAGTGCAGCAGTCAATCACAGGGACACTCAGGTAAATATCTGCACTAAACATTTTTTTACAGTCTTACACTTTATTCTGATTTTGAATCTCTCTTTTTAGGATGTCTAAAAATGTGACAGCATTCACTCCAGGTTTAAGAGCCGTCAAATGTTGCTATATTTCATCCTGTTGAAGTCTGAAACTTAAATCTGAAAGAATGTATAACTCAATGACCACCCACTTAGATTGACAGGAATTTCATTACAACATTTGAGTGGCACATTGGTAATTTGCAGACATGCCATACCAGAGACACCTGGTTTGGAAATGCCATTTACCTCTGTTAAAGAACTGAAATATAGAATATGCAATTTACTAACATTCATCCACTTTTCCCAGCGTTTATACCTCAAAGATATACAGCTCCATGCTGATGCTCTCGCTCCCTGCCTGTACCCGGCTGTTGTAGTGGTATGTTAATGTGGGCCAATGCCATTTTGAGTAATTGTCCTGCATGGCTCTCTGCCAAATGTCAAAAACGATTTGCCTTGTGACAAAAAACATATTGATCTTCATTTTGCTCCTGTCTCTTGGCGGCGTAAAATGTTTCATCGCATCGCCAGCTTCCAAATGACAATTCTCACATTGTTCCTCAGTGAGTGATTGGAAAACGCCAACACAGACCCTGCTGCTTCTTTTTTATGTCTCACATGTGTGGAAGATCAGGAGGAGGATTTGACAGTGCAATGTTTTTGTCCTACTGTGTGTGCATTTTGTTTAGTAGTAGTAGGTTTGTTAAGATGATATCTTATATCTCATAATGAATCCTTTCTCACATTGTTTGAAACTTTTACATGTAGGCCTACTTCTTAATTTGATAATGTATATTTTAATTGAATAGACTTGTCCTTAAATGTTAAAACTCACTCCCAGAAGGCATGGCAATGAGCCTGAATTTAGCTGGTGACTCAACATGCTGGCTGCAGAAAAAGGAACAGACAAAGCTGAGTGCATAGAGGTCACACTAACCCATAATATTTCATCGCATGGTCTCTGAGTAGAAAAGGCATCATCAATTTTACAGTCGATCGTTTGCAATAATGCACTGCTCTCTTGTTGCTTACTGCTGCCCCTTGTTTAAGTGAAATGAAAATCCACACACGACCCGAGTGAGGCGAACGGTAACTGGAAGAGACTGCCCATTTACTCCAAAAACTACCCGCTGCTGCTGCGGACGCACGGCTGAGGAGCCGCACTGAAATACGCGGAATAAGGAGCAACTTTCAAGGTTATAATGCCAGCGTGTGCGTGTGCAAATGTAAATGTGAATAACTTACCTATTCGAATAACATGAGGCATCCCGTTGGAGTAGTGAATCCAAAAGAGACATGCAATCAGCAATGTCCAGTATTCCCAAATCGCACTCCGGGGAGACAGCCAAGTATTTCGCATGGTTGTAAAGTCGCGGGATCCACTTTTTAAAATTCCAAAGACGACTCAGAATTGCTCATCAAAAATGAATTCGACGGAGCATATATGGATTTTGGTGTCTGCGACAAATTTACGCTCATTGTACTTGGTGCAACATTCTCTCAGGTTTTTTTCTTTCTGTTACTCACAACTCTGAGAGCGGCTCGGTGAGGATGAAGCCCCCAGTCCTTTACAGGCGGATCAGTATTACACCTGCGAACACAGGCTGCTACAATTAGCCTGCAGGAGTCTCTGTATGCCCTCCTACCGCCGATGCTATCTGTCTACTGGCAAGTAGCACCGCAACAGCCGAGCCGGACTCCCGCACCGCTGTGGAGGAGGAGAAGAACTGCGCCTGCGGAACTTTGCTTCTGTCGCCGAAAGACAAACAGAGAAAAGCGTCACACGATGAGTGCTGAGGAAAATGAACGAACCTCAGACATTCAAACCCTGCTTACTGCTTATCACTCCAGTCCCGCAATCCAGTCATGAAAAGTGTTCATTTACCACAGAGGTACTTTGTGAAGGTGGAAAAGCCGCTCCGCGACACCCTGTCCAGTTGCGCACGGCGATGGCACAAGGCTTGTTATTGAAGAACGTCCAAATGTGCTCAAAAGGCTCTTTGTTAAACAGTGTTCATTTAAAAAAAATCTTCCAGTTTGTGCTGGATGGAAAAGCAGTGCAGGAGCCGTGCATCTGCGTGTGTCTGACGACCCTCCTTCCTCGGTGCCACTAGAGGCACGCGTCGTTACGCATACTTGTCAACTATGTCCAAGAAGTATTTTATTGAGGTGAGAGGGATCGGAACAATGACCCGGTTATCTACTTTCCCAGTCGTTGTAAAGACTCATATTTATTTATTTCACATTATATATGTTGATATATATTTGTTGTGGTCTGAAATCTTAGAAATGCAGTTCTTTTTTCTCATTTACTGCACTGAGATGGGAAAGGGATTTTTTTCCCCATTGCCTGAAGCTAGAAAGAAGGAAACCCCCGTCTGCCTGCAGCACTGAATGGGATGAATTATTTGCATGAGGGAAATAAGTGTCAGCTGAGAATTGGGCCGTTGACAAAGCAGGGTTTTTATCGCTCTTATTTGAGACATTTAGTCTGTGTCGATGAGTACATTAAACCCCCGTAACTGCCTGCTGCCTATCTGGCCGTCCATTTTTCATACATTGTGCAAAGAGCCGTCAAATATAAGCTGCAGGTTGCATTTACATTGGCATAGAGTTGTTCTGCTTATGTCTCCCTCACCACTGCAGTGGAGGAGGCAAAGCCCAGCTGAAAGTAATGAAATACCCCTTAATGGTACAGATTGCATTTCTTTCTCTGAATTTTGCTAAAAACTGAAACTTGTAGCAGCATCAAAGGCTGAAATCAACTTGAGAAAGATGAAAGTTGCAGCCTCTGGGAGTCAAAACTTTAAAAAATGTATTTCAGATTTCATTTTTGTTATAGAAAGATAGATGGATATATAGATATTTTTTCTGATAAAATAACAACCAATTTGACATCACAAATAATGTTAATAACAGTAGACATTTTATATCCCTAATAAACCAGCACTACAAAATGCCTTTTTTTACATTTATGAGTTGTCGTCTTTAAGCATATTCTGAAAAATGCGCTGCTACATTTCTTTGTGCTTAATAGAAAACTCTTGATGAGATAGTGCTGTGGCTCATTGGTTTTATTTTTCTGTTTGGAATGGGGGAGAGGAATAAACTGTGCATCAGGGGGCATGCAAGCAAGAACAAGCCAGACTGACTGCCACTGCATATTCATGTCTCCCAGAGCAGATTTATCGCCTCTTGGCACAATGTAAGGACTATCAACGTGAGTTATGTGGCCCGGCTCTCGCATTATCGAGATTCATTGACTTGCTGCTCTTTCAAATACAAAATGTACACAGCTCTAGCAAACAAGACATTGTGGGTCTGTGGGTGCCCTCTATAGAGAGATGGCGGTCTGTGCTCTCAATCACCTGCGCTGATAACTGGAGGGAGCAGACCCCGGAGCAGCAGAGTTCCCACTGTGACACACACACAGGGAGCGGGAAGCACAAGATGGAGTATCTCACTTAGATTTCCACATTTGCAATAGCTGTTGAAGCAAACTGGATTCGAACCGATTGTGTTGTTTACAGCAGTTGGCGTTAAATCTTTGTTTCCGTGTCACTTTGTCATTGTAAGAAGTACCATATGTTACAGTGTCTCCCGCTATTACAAGAACTATATTGGAAATGTGCGTTTGGCACTATGAGGGGGTGTAGGAGGATCTTTAGAGGAGACCAAATCAGTGCTGATCACATTTACGTCATTTATGTTATACTGTGCAGACATTTATTTTACGCAAAATAATTATTCTTTTTGGGGTGTTCCTTTTTTCTTTGTTTTTTGGTGCATGTAAATGGTCTGCAAAATCCCAAAGGTCCCTTCAGAGGAAGTTTCTCTCCCACACACTCCTCACGAAAAGCCTCCATTGGACTCCTTTGTTTACTTCTGTAACATAGTGACATCACTGTGTGACACTCACGCTTCTATTGGCTAGCGGCCCAACACATTGTACCTGATAATCGTTACTTCTGTAAGCGCCGGCGGTGGACCAATCACAACAGAGCTGGCTAACCAATCAGAGCAGACTGGTCTCTGGTTTCAGACAGAGGGTGAAAAGAGGTGCTGCAGCACAGAAGTATGAGGAAAATAAAGACCTTTTTGAACATGAAAGGAAGCAAACATGTCACAGTAGAGGCATTACATTCAAATATTAACCTGTACATTTGCATAATGTCCCCTTCAAAGTACAGAAATCCGCTAAAGGCACTTAACGTATAACAGCAAAAGTACACATTCTGCAAAAGAAACAGTGTTACTGTATAGTTATACAATATTACCATTATCACCAATGCAATCATGTTTGAGTAGTACTTTACTGTTGTAGCATGGTTGGTGCTGAGAAAATCCCCCTATTCATAGTAACCTATATATTGAATCCCCTGTATCACCATACGTGTCTTTTGGCCAAATCACCAATATATATACACCCTAAAAATAGGGCTATATATATATATATGTGTATATATAGCCCTATTTTTAGTAGTTAGGTCACTTCACAATCGGGTTATGCCCTCACAAAAGGATCAAACTATAGATCTGGTGTAAGGACCACGAGCCAAATGTTTGCTTATAAATTATATTTAAAAGCAATGTAAGCATTTTGGTTTAACCATTTTTCTTCTTTATTGGATACCTTTGCAAGGCCAGCCAAAAGTAACACAGGAGTGAAAAAGTGACTCAGAAGGACCCTGAGTTCCATTATAAAAACATAATATTTTAATATATAAAAAATTCATCCCAGTCTACATTCAGTAAATATGAGAATAATTTAAGTTGACACCTCCTAGGCAGGTCACACATTTATATATGACAGCACTGTCAGCTCTGTTTTTCCCCTGTCGAATGATTGCTGTTGCATTTACAACCGCCCAGCGATCAATGCCTCGTCTAACAAGTTGGTCATAACTAATGGCTCCAGAAACATCAAGTCTCCATTGTGAAGCTGGAGACATTGACAAGAGGTGTACTTAGTTGACAGCATTGATCAGCACATTTTGTTTAGTTTTTGAAGATTGTGAGAGAGGAGAAAGAGGACAATCAATCTCCCTACGGCGCCTTTCACTACTTGCTTATACACCTATGATTGGCTGGAGAAAGTGTGCAATCCAAAATGTTTCATTGTTCGTAATTATGTGAAAAAAATTGCTGCACTTCGATTGAGCCTCAAACATGAATCATGTCAAGCGTTCTCACAATTGATTTTGCTTTTCTCTTCAAGAGAAACATAAAGAAGTCCAGTCACCAGATTGAACACAATGCTGAAGATCGAATCTCCCGGCGACAATGGTTCAATAATAGGAACTCCTTTCTAAGTCTAAGTGTGTGGTTATAAATTAAGTGTCTTTTTTAAAGTCCTTTGATTGTGATTGCTTTAGCTTTGTTAAAGAAAAGATGATTCATTCATCAAAAAGGCACAGTCAACTTTTCAGAGGGAGTTGCATCGATTTCTTTAAAGAAAAGATAATGTCGAATCAAAAACATTTTTTTAAAGCATAAAAGCTTGATGTTTGGGAATAAATATTACATATATGTGTTTTTCTTTGCAATGTCTGTGTGTCTTCCCATTAAAACATTCAAAGAGCATGGTTCAAAGGTCCGCTTTCCGGGCAGAGCACATATCTTACGCAAAAAGATGCAATGTCATACAGCTGCTGTTTGTACATATTGCTGCCATGACAGGGTGTATGGCGCCTCCATTACATCAGTTCTACCATAACCATGCAGCCTTTTGTGGGCAGACAGATAATTAAATGTCGATTTACCCTCTTCAACTGTACTGGGGCAATATAGCTGCTTTGCTGACAGATTGAACACTTGCGGCAGCCTCACGCTCTTATGATTCAAGGCAAGGTGCCACGTGCAGACAAGGTTATGAGGAATTGGCCCAATTCTGGCGCTGATTGCAACGTTTACCCAGGCTCTATACTGCCCTGGCTTGGAGTTAGAGACTGCTCAAGATGTATGTGCTGCTGCTGACGTATGTAGCGCTGGTGTTGGGGAGCGGGGAGACAATCACAACCCTGATCAGTCATCCAGACAGTCTGTGAGATGGGAAATGACTGCTGGCGGGGTTCAGCCACTGGTTATAGATGAGAAAGGCACAGAGTAATAATAGATTCCTGACCCAACCTGATTTATCAATTGATTTATTAGTGTTATCATCCCCGTCATCTATCTTCAATAAATAGCTCAAAACTGTGGAGCAGATTGTATCCATGTATTAAAAAAATAAAAAAACCCAACCACACTTTCATGACCTTTAAGTCAACACGTCTATATTTGGAGATTAAGTGAACAGATGTTTCTATAAAAAACATGATGAATGTCATGGTTACAAAGATGCTTGTATGAGCCTGTCAAATAAAAAAACAATTCTCCCGCTGCAACACAATCCTGCCGCTCTGCTCGTGAGTGACTGGTCCTTGACGTTCAAGCAGACCTCTAAGGTCAAGGAGGGAACTGGGGAATTAAAATCACACTTGAACACTTCTATTGAAGAACCTATGGTGCGAAATCAACGACTCATTCAATTTCACCTAAAACTCTGTGATTACACTTGACTCTGCGGTATGTAACACAGGTCAATACCTACAGCCAGGCTGTCATCACAATTTTGCCATTTTCTGAGGTCATAGCATTTGCATAGTTATTGTCAAGCTTTGGATATGTTGATGTCTTAGATTGAGGGCATGATTATTTTGTTTCTATTGTCTTTGAATATCGAACATCATGGGAAGTAATATTGGGAGGGATGAAACCCTCTTTAATGGTCACACACACACACACACACACACATGCACACACACACACACACACACACACACACAGAGTGAAATGTGTGCTCTGCTTTTAACCCATCGAGCACTAGGAGCAGTAGGCAGCTATTGCACAGCGCCCGGGGAGCAATGGACGTGAGGGGGGAAGGGGGTTGTCCGGTGCCTTGCTCAAGGGCACCACGGCAGGGCAGGAGGTGAACTGGGTCCTCTCCAAGTAGAAGTCCACACTCCATATTTAGGTCTGGTCGGGGACTTGAACCGGCGACCCTACAGCTCACAGTCCAAGCCCCTACTGACTGAGCCACTGCCGGAAGTTAAACATGATATTAGCATGTGCTCAGAAGATATACACATTTAGACTTAAAAAATACACTGATCAAATGTTTGGAAAGCAAGGTGTCTCTGTAGCCTAGTGGTTTACTGCAAGGTGCGCATTAAATCCTGGGTTTGATTTCCAGTGATGAATGTCATCCTGTGTGTCTACACTGTCGATTAAACGACAGTCGCAAAAAAAAAGGACCCCATGAAGTATTACAAAATCTTAAATTCATGTATTCAAAGACATGTGTAAACACAAACCTACATTAAAATGATGATGTGTTTTTATTTGTATATTTAAAAAGCAAGTTCCACATCTCTTGCAGTATGTCTCCCCTATGTGTATTTTCTTTCTGACAGATAACTTTGAAGTCACAGCAAACTGCTTTGTTTAGTCCGAGAAAAATATATCTTCTTATCTTTCTTTTAAAATTCCAATCAGATGTATTTACTGAGAACTGTGTTGGAAGACAATTTACACAAGTTTAATGAATTGAGCATTTTGAGCTGCCAGTGTATTTGTATTACATTCAACCAGTCTTCAATTCACTCCGATTTTGACTGCTCCAAGTGTAAAGTACAAAATAAAAAGGAGCTGAAATATCTCTCTGTTTCATTTACAAAATCAAAAAAGAAACAACCCTATCACATATCCATACCTATACCTAATTTGCATGGACATACTGTATCTACGCAACAAACAAATTTACATTGTTGGTAAAGGGCCTGATTGTTTTCTAGCATCTTTTGTTGTCGACCAACACTCGATGTATTTTCTTCACTATCACATCAGACTGCCAAGCTGCCAGTCCTCAAATTTAGTAAGCTTGAGCCGTAGGGACTTTGAATAACATTTTCCAGCCTACCGTTTCAAATATTCTGAGCAAGAGTGAAGGATTACTGAAACACTTGTCAAGATTAAAATTGCATAAAACCCTGATGTCTTCGCCACTGGTTTGTTTCTTTTCTTTGACTGAACAAAGCTGTGTGTTTATGCAGATGTACTTCATGAGCAGAGGACTGTGCTGAGCTTATTGCAAAGTGTCTGAAAGATTTCACAATATGAATCCTTGTAAAGACATAATTATGTGTTTTTTATTTTAGAACTATGGGAAGGCCATCAGCGAAGCATCCTTAAAGTATGTTTACCATCTCCAGAGAGCTATTTCAGTGCTTCAAAGTGAGGCGGAGTGAGAGGCCTGTATCATGACATGCCTTTCGCAAATACTCCAGCAGCCAATACCCACAAGGCTTTGTTTTCGGAGGTTATCTTCACCCTCCACTCGGTTCACTCGAGTAGCCGATCTATCAGCGACGGAAAGGGAGCAGCGGTGACAGCCACTGTACGATTAGACGCTATGTCGGCTAATATCGCGCGGCAGTTGAACAGGGCGAGCCTTTGTTGTTGTTTACACTGCGTTTTCCCATCATTAGGCTTGGCAAGGCTGGCTGCAGACTCCTTTTTATGTTAATTAAAATGAATATACAGTAAGGACTGCACGTGTGGCTTCATGCCAGAATTCTGAAGTAAGACTCAATTAACCTCAACGACCCTGTCTAACACAAACAATGAGAAATTCATTATATGCAGCATCGAACCCAGACAAGCTTAGCGGCTTCAAAACTACAGTATAAATGGTTTCGAATGCATTTCCACCTTGTGTCTGCTAAATAAATGGCCCATTAAAAAATCTGCAGCAACATAAAATGGATATCATGAAAGCGCAGGTGTTTGCAGATCATGCAATCCCTGAGTATCAGCGTTTTTGTATCTGTTTAATCCTTATTGATTGAACTTTAATGTTAGATAGACATCAGCTCTTCACTTGTTTTGAAAAAAGGATGAAGATGGTGAATATATTTTGTGTGGCGATAGAAACCTCGAGGTTTGACGCATTTGCAGTAATCCTTACGACTGTTTGACATGAGTTGGTTGCATCGGTCAAAGCAGGTCACACAGAATGGCAGCTTATAGACTGCATTCATCAATGTGTGTTTTAATGTTTGAGTGTTTGTAATTGCGTGCGTGTGTGTATGTGTTTAAACCCTCTGACACGCACATACACACATTCAGACAACCTGTGAAAGAAAGTGTCTCACTAATTGGAAACGTGTATGCATTTGTGCACAATACAGTGATCCGCAGACGTTCATGTTATCACATTGGCAGTTATGAGTTATTGCACCCTGCAGCAGTCCCTACCCCTGGACAACTTTTAATTATGTTACAAAGTGCAAACGCTCCGCTGCATTAATGTCTCCGCTGGAGTCTTGAACGATTACATTAACTCTGGCTTGGTACGAAGACTAGCTTCCCTAAATCATGGAAACATGTTTATTAAACTGAGATGCACTCACACCATGGTGTTTGTGGATGTAAGTGAGGGATTATCCTTTTGGTTGATAAGGAATTAAAAAATAATGTGCAGCAAAGCCATGGAATGCTCATAGAAGCGGAGAGATAGCAGATGAGCTTGTTGAAGCCATTTTTGCATTTCTATCATATTTCATATTTTGTATATGTATTTTTTTTTTGGATTGATGCCGACTATCAATGTATTATTATGGTGACGTCACATAGGCGTGGTGTTGGCCCTTTAATAGACGACAGGTGACAGGTGCTCATTATGAGTGGAAGGCAAACAATTTATTAACCGCACGATATACGTCGTATGGCTTTGAATCTTTTCTTATGAGTTTAGTTTAATATTTTGTCAGTTTTTATTTTAATAAACTGTGGTATCTGATCATTAAAGGAGGGGTAGGTAATTTTGAAGAAACCAGCTCGAGTGCGCTAGAATTAGAAAATACATAGCCGGAACACATCTGCCACTTCCTCACAGAGCCCCTCCTCCAACACACACGAACGCGCACATGACCAATGAGGGCACGAGATAAGTTTGTGCACAGATGGAAGGCTGACAGGCAGGTAGGCCATCCAGTTATTTTAGCCGGGCCGGGTAACATGATTGGTCGTGCTTTTTACAGTGCTACGGCTTCCACAGATGACATTTTTTTGTGGATTTTTTGTGAAAGCTCTTAAGATATTCATTGCTATCGGGATGTTAAGAGCATTCCATGGAATATAACAAAAAGTGTATCTCGAGCCGGTTTCTCAAACGTACCTACCCCACCTTTAATGTGGATGCGCGTTGATTTTTCTGACCGCTCATAACAGAGCTCTTTTTATTTTTTGAAGAAAGGGAATAGCAGAGGTATAGCGAAGACAACATAAATGAATGAACCCAGTGTAACGTATTCCTCGGGCACTGTGGATCATTTATGTTTTCTATGGCCTACGCCTGAAACAGCTCTCCCTGAGGAGACGAATGTGTGTGTGTGTGTGCGCTGTCCATCATCGTGGGGGCAGACGAGTGTGAAGTGAAGCACACACCAACCAGCAGCATGTCACTCACAGCTTCATGTTGGGCAAGTCCCTCTTGTCACACTTGAGTCAAGGAACACATCGAGGTGAGATTGCTTCACCACCAGCTTTGACGACCACATGAAAATATAAATCTATATATTGTTTAACAGACGAGCATACAGGAAGCAACATCTTAGAAATATTGTTCTCTTTGACGAAAAACAATCGTCATTTTAATCCGTTTTTAATATGCAGCTCACGTTGCCGACACCATGCCGACACCAGCTTCCGTTCAATTAAAATGTTGCAACAAGAACTCAATTATTTCAGTGGTTTATCAGATAATGTAGCACAAAAACGTGCATTTTTATACCAACAAGTCTCTCATTCTAACACTTTCTTCCCTCTGGAATTTCTTGATATCCTAAGTGATATGAAACCAATTTTCCGGAGAGGATTAAATAGACCTTGAGGATACATCTCATGAGATACCATGATGATGGAACCAGGAAGGTGTTTGATAATAAGCATATTATATATATATATATAGAAATATGGCATTTATTGCAGGATTTACTCCATATTTAAATGTTGATGATTACAAGGCATGCTCTTATTAGGGTTTACAAAGCACCTATTCGAAGCTTGAGTTAGTATAGATAGATAGATAGATAGAGAGATAGATAGATCTTTAATTTGTCATTGTACAGGTACAACTAAATGAACTCAAGGTGCCAACACGCAACAACAAGACAATATAAAAACAAGAAATGGGACTTAAATAGACATGATAGGGAATATGTACATAAATAAATAATAAATTAAATTGCACGATTCCCCTCGTATTGCACGGAAGGCTTATATAATTTGAGAAACATCAAGCCCAGTGGAAAAATGACCACTATGCTTCGTGAAGTAATCACTGATTAGGTAAAAAAAAAAACTATAGCGTGAGACAGGGGTCGTTGGGAATCGTGCTCTTTCAATCAATGTACACTGCGGCGTGCGGGCTTAATCACAGATCTTGTTCATGGATAATCGCTACAAGTGAACCTTGCCTGGATGACATTTGCATATATTGAGTTACAGGAGTCAGTCTCACTCACACTCCATCCGCTTGATCACCGCATGCGATGTTATCTGCGTGGAGCTGAAAACATCAGAAGCACTTTCTTCCAATCATCTTTCACACATCAGTGGGGGTTACAGTTTGATGGTGACTCTGCGTAATGGAGGGTTGGAATGCAATTCTAAATCGATTATAGAGTTACTGTTAGTTTTTAGAAGTGGATAGGGAAAATATCACTGCTAATATATAATGGTTTAAAAGTGAAATCGTGAGTGCAGATATGATGAGAGAAATAATTAATGACCCCTTGCATATTTCATTAAATTGTTGTGCCCCGTAGGTTTGTTTGCCTGTAATGAAGTGCTTTATGGCTTCAGTTTGAACTAAGAATCCAACAAGGGTCAAGAGATACATCTAAGGGGTCACAAGGTGATTAACAGGAGAGAAAAGCAGAAGAAAACAATGTTTTTTCCGCCACATAGTTATATGTGTCTTTCCAGATTTCCTTTCATCTTTGACTGATGCTGTAGAGACAGTTGAGTTTTTATGACCTGAGACCAAGAGAAGGAACCAAACACGCTGGTGACATGATGGTGGTGCTCGAGAACCAGTGGCCGTTTCTCAATCTCGAGGATACTGGCTTCCAAGCCAATATTTCAAGGATGCTACGTCATCGAGTGCCGCCCGAAGGACTGTTCCAATCTCCAGCATACTTGGAATTCCACCGAGGCCGCGTCCTTGGTTTGGGGGAAATTTCGAGGCTGCACATGGGTAGACTTTGCGTCCTTAAAATCCCCACAATGCTTTGCGCACGGACCAATTTCAAAAACCCTTGCGGAGAATGGCTGAACCGACGCAGCACACATTTAAATGTAAGTATGTAGTGGCGTAGAACATGTGTTGGTAAATATGTTACTTTGTTACATTTGTTTGTTATCACCAAAAATGTGTTCCGTGAAAGTAAAGCAAGTTCATAATTAGATAGACATCGTGAGGTATTTATTTTCGGTACAGTTTATGTTGAAACCGTTAGAGAGAGTGGCACACTTGTTAGCCTGTTCCATTCTTCTTCGTTTTCCGATGCCGTGGCTTGGAAGCATACTTGCTTCGTTTCTGAAGGAAGTGACTTGGAAGTACGCGACTACCAAGCCAGCATCCTCGCAATTGAGAAACATCCAGTGTGTTTGGTTCCTTCACCCTGTTGAAGAAAATAAGATGAAAGCATGTATGTGGAGAACTAACATTGAAATGTGGACCACCTATGACAGTTATAATACAGTAGATTTCCATTGGATGTTCTTACTTAGTTTTGCTTGATACATACACAAAAGATAAGCTTTATTAAATCCGAGTGAAATCCCCTAAAATTATGGTTGAGTTCAATTCATATTTCCTTTTTTGTTTGGAAACTGAAAGGAAAAGCAGAAAGAAGCGTGGCTTAAGAACTGATGCCAATAACGTCTTGTATGCAGAGGAAACTTCTTGGCATTTGATTTTCCCTCTTCCTTTTTTTGTGTTCATTAAAAACATCAGTGGGAAATGAGTGGAAATGATCATAGATATCATGTTATCCATCCATCTACATTTTGTATACAGTTTTCAGGATTCAGAAATAAATGTATTGAATTGTAAGAGGCTGTTAAATCATTTCTCTTATCAAATAAAAAAAAATGTAATTTATGAATGCAATGCCATTGTAATGTAGCCAATCAAATCATGGCATTACAGTTATGTGCAAAGCACTTTAATAATCTTGTTGCACATTGTAAATAATATCTCGACTACAGTACAGCGCTATGTGATGTGTTGTCTGCCAAACACTGTGACAGGACAGCCAGTAGGCGACTTTACTCATCGTCACTCATGAACCATTTTTGAAGTGCTGCTGATGGGTAAAAGCATTTGAATTATATTTTGTTCATGCTAGAGAGGCTGTCTGAATCCAGTCCAAAGCTTCCTGCCACAATAGATCAATAAGCATACTGATAAATTACTACAAGATACTTTACAAAATATTATAGGAACCCATCTGGAAAGCTTGTGCTGCTCACAATAATTAAAACAATAGATTACAAGATGACAGGGACCGGGAGAGGTGGGGTGTAACATGACAGAAGAAAAAACCCAATATACATAATACCCCTCACCAAATGCTGGGTGGGGGGTTGTTGTAGCACCCTCAGCATCTCTGAGGGATGTGTAACTGCATTTATTCTAAATAAGACGATCCTACACATATCATTATTAGAGTATTATTGTCGATGTTGCTTCTGTTGCTGCTCATATCTAATCTTTTTTTTATCCTGCCGTTACATAAATCACATAGTCATCATAGACCGGTACAAGTCTCATGAGAATGAATTAACCTCTATTGTTCAAGAAGGCCCTGCGGGAAATGGAGTCTCTGAGTAAATGTTCCTCCTTTACTTCAATAGTCAATAAGAGGGTATGACCTGACATAAATGTAAATGATATTTAAGTTGCAGTCGCATTGTCTAATGAAGGATAATTTAAATGACAAAGTACTTGGTTTAGAAGACACTCGGCTGGGAGAGTGGTAGAGCTCCAGTTTCAAGTAATCCTCCATTTTGATGAATAAACGGCAGACCAATAAGCTCTGGCTCCACCAGGGAGCAGCCCTGAAGAGTGGAGCTTCAACTCAAAGACCACACACATTAAAGTGTTGCACCACTGGGAGGTTGCAAAGGTCTAATTAGCCACTGTCTGCTCTGTCAGCGACGGCAGACCTGCACAAGGCCCTTCCTTCCACTGCCAATTGAGCTCCAGTTTACTGTAGCTCCATATTAAGGTGTCAAGCCCAACTGCGCCTGTTTCCTGAGTACTGCTCATTTCTCCCCATGGGAACGCTTCTGAGGAGAGGATACAGCAATTATCCATGAACTGCAGAGTGAAAGGTGAAAGGATTTGTATTTACCAGCCAGTGAGTGGTTAATGGAAATGCAATATGCCGGAATTATGCGGATTAGGGGCCAGGGATTTGTGCACAGTCACTGTTATTTCCAGCAACACCTCAGTACATTGAAAGACTTTGGGTGAAGGAGGGTGGGTTATATGTTGTGGGAAAGGACGAAAGAGTTGGCAGCAAGTTTGTGTTTATTTGTTTACTCATGGGGTTTGTTTAGGTGTTTATCTGTGTATTAAATTAAAAGAAACAGGGCCACCGTCACAGTGTATTGAACCATCCGGTGCACCAGGGTTTTCTAGTCTAGTAGAGTTGAATTGATTTACCTTAATTACAGGTTCAGTCTCAAAGGTCTCTGGAGCTCTTACATAATTAAGCAAGAAGTCTGACATCCAGGTGGTTGTGTATTACATGGATGAAAATGGAACAGGATAGGAAACACAGAAGAAGCTAAATAATAAGACTCAAGGGATTGTCCATGTATGGCATCAGGCATTAATGTAAGCTCAGTTACAATCATCATCTCAATATCTTTGCCTTCTTTTATGCACTTTAATGGCCATTTTGCAGGGTGCCATAATTATATTAATCACATATAAAGCAGCAGTACATCGTTTAGCACTGTCGATGCCGTCTTTGGAGAGCAATTTAAATGTCAACACATGGAAGTAAACCCATCAAGGACTTCTAATACAACATATTTCACTAAATATTATTCATCCACGGCCGAAAAAAGCCATCTGTCTATTTGTGTTACTCATCCCAGATCATGCCAGTAGAAGTTAAACTCTTGAATCATTTTTGAATTAAGTATGCATATCTGTTGTCATTGTTCTTTGTATATCATTTCATATTAATAAGTGGCTTCCATGATTAGTAACATACCGTGGTTTAGCTAAAAATGCTGGTTTTGATCCCAATGAATTAATGCTCCGATCTATTTATTTGGTATTAAAGATCTGTTTGTTCATACCATGCACTAAGATGTTTTGTCTCTTAGGTGTCTCTTTTCAATGTGGAGAAATAGTGGTTTGACTCCAAGGTATTTTCAGATCACTGAACCTACCCCGGCATGGATAAAGATCTAGGCCACCCTACAGCTAAACCCAATTTCATCTTCTTTGACTCGTGATCTTTTTCTCATGGTCACTACCCCAAAGCTTCTGGGTATAGATGAAAGTCAGAACAAAGCTTTTTTTGTATCTGTGTATTTTCCACCAAAGTCTGATGCAGAGAGAGTATGTGACTAGTAGAAAGAAATAGTCTGAAAATAAGTTTGTTTACCGCACTTACGTCTTGAATGGTTGAAAGGTGGACTCAGAGTAGCACATCAATTGTGACAACGCCATGGTCTAACCGCGCATGTAATTGAAACAATCGATTGCAATTTCATAAACACAAATGTGCATAAAGCACAGAACCGGTAAAGTGAGCTTCTATCGGTTGAGTGATCAGAACTGCACGCCTATCAATCTCCCCATCTCCCCTCCGGGCTTGTTTATTGTTTCCCCATTGAATGCTGGATAGGGAGGCATTGCGCAGGTCTTCTATCATCTCAAGGAGAAGCATTTTCTAAGCTCTGCCCAAGGATCTCACTTCAACAGGACAAAAGGTCTTGTATTACCGGCTCAGAAAATGTCCTCCATCAGTTGTTGAAATGAACCTTGGAGGAAAATATGGCGTGTGTGTTTACGTAGGCCTTATAAAACCACCAGATCGAAGCAAGGAGCCTTTCAAAATGATTTTTTACCTGAAGCCTTTAAGTTTCACAATTTTACAAACGTCATAATGCACAAATGTTGATCAGGTTCTCTCTTCAACAGCAACTCAATCTATAGGTTGTCTTCTTCAAAGGGAAATGTATTCATCCCACTTTATATTTCCCAACATGCTGAAGTGCATGGGCCTCGACCATGTCCAACACTCAATATCCACAGAGTTTTGATCACATTTTGAAAACCAGAAGCCCCAGTAAAGCATAATAATACAATACAATACAACTTTATTTATAAAGCACTTTAAACCTCCAGACCAAAGTGCTGTACAGGCAAATAAATAAAACAGAGCATACAAAAAAGTAACTCAGCTCACACACCATAAAACAAGTACAAGTAAAAACAAAAAACTATTTAAATGCAAAAAAGCAACACTCCAGAGATGTTGAAACGCCAAATGTTAAAACGCTAATAAATGCATAAAACACACTTTGTCTTCTCGGACCCAAGACGGTTAGCATGTTTCATAATCGACAGTAGTTTACTAACACTCTGCATGTTGTTAAGGACCTACCTTATTACTGTAAACTGTAGGTTTGAATATATTGAATATAAGATGACCCTTGTGCATTTTTCAGAACTTTTGCCTTTTTGAGCTTCTCATCGTGTGCATGGGTTGGTGTATAACTGATCCCAGATACCTTTCTGTGCCAAACACATTAGTTCATTGTCATTCAAAAACACTATCTTCATTTCATATTAAACATACAGATGAAGCACTTAATTTCGGACTCCAGCTTACCTGTTCCTGCCTACGACCAGTTTCGAGGAAGGTCAAGCCCTCCCACTATTTTCCAAGAGGGCGTTGCCAGATTTTCAATTTCAGGCTTTCAATGATCCATTGCAGCTGGCTTCATTATAATTACATTTATTTATAACGGGGGCGGTCTCAAGTCAAGCTGGAGGCTTTCCCTTGAGCGAGGGCAGACCACTTACCAATCACTGCCCTCGTGTTTCAAACTGTCCGAAATTAAGTGCTTAATCTGGTACATTTAAAATACCTACAGACTTGTAATGTAGCTGCATATCAAAGTAACTCATTATCTACATTAGACTGTCTGATTACCATTATTCTGTAAATATAATAATCTCTAATCTAATGTTTTTTTATTATATTTTCTCTTGCTTGCTCTTCTTCCTATATTTGCTATTGCTTGCTTGTATGCGTTACCCTCTCTCTCTCTGGTGGTAAATTAGATGGGAATAGATAATGAGAACATTTCATGCCGTATAAGCATCAGTTACAATGACAATTAACGTCCATTGTCTTTTGGATCAGCTAAATATTAAGCATCAGGCAGACGTATCTCTGTGTATGAAATCACATTAATCAACATTGGGGGCCACCTGCTTATCACACGAAGGTGGAAATTGGAAATAAGGGGCTGCATGAATGCAAAAGAAACTCCTGAAATCAAACGTGGCGGTGAGTGTTCAGATTCCTCAAGTACGTGAAAGCTGATTTCCAAGAGGATTTGTCAAACAAACAAGTAAGATTTGTTGAACAAAGGAAGCCCTTCCAAATCAAAGTTAATTTAAATTACCGTAAATTCCGGACTATTAAGCGCACCTGAATATAAGCCGCACCCACTGGTCGGTCACCAATTGTGGGTAGCGTGGCTGTAGCCAGCGCCAGCCAATCAAATCCCGTTTCTGAAAATCTGACAGCTCAAGTCCTAGCCAATCAAACCGCGTCTAAGCTGGGAGAGATATCCCGCCGTTCATTTCTATATTTCAAAAACAGATGGAGGATAAACTAATTATCGCCGTAGCAAATCACCCGGTTTTGTATGACCAGTCCCTATTAACTTACCGGGATACAACCGGAGGAACCAGGCATGGGGGGAGGTGGCAGAGACAGTGGGTGAAACTGGTAGGCTTTCGCCTGTTTGGGGATTTTATATCCAGTATATCCAAGCATAGCTTGCTAGCTATGTTAACACTACGTAAACGGGGCGGGACATTCATGTGATTGGTTGTTGTTTGCGGGGCTCGAATAAAATCCCCAAGCTTCTGACACGCCCAGCTCCAAGCTTTTTTTGAAGCTGTAGTGTAAGCCGCGATGTTCAAAGCGTGGGGAAAAAGTAGCGGCTTATAGTCCGGAAAGTACGGTAATCAAATCTTGGTTTCATAATGTGCTATGTTCTATCATGTTATAGAACAATACATCTAAAAATGAATTTACTGCAACACTGTTTTTAAAAAGGTTGTCAGTGATGTACCTTGTCAATTTTCTTTCTGGATGTTGACAACTGGTCAACCGTGACATGTGAACTATATTTTAAATGCAGCTACTTGTTGGTAGAGTTTGGTTGAAAAACTTGTATTGTCAGAACTCTAGGCTCAGGGAGAAAGGGTCTCTTTAGATGCACCTTGTTGCCTCCATGTTCAGCAGTCGTACAGAAAGAAATCCATTACAGATGAAGGGCACGGTTTTGAGTAATGGGTGCAACTCACCTTTCTGTGACCTGACAAACTCTACTTTATTATTTTCACAATTTTGCTATCAATCTTTTCACTCTGTAATGGACTGAATAAAAGTTCAGAAGAGGTGGCTTCTCTGGGTTTTAGAAAGTATTTATTGAATAAATTCTGCATGAATGCAAAGTGTTTGAAAAAGCTGCATTGGAAAAAGGCAAAATCACAAGACCTGTGATGTACTCAAGAACACATTGCATACAGCTACTTTCTGCATTGTAGAGTGTCATTTTCTTTTAAGCTATATATTTAAAGTAGGGGATGGAGACGTGTTGATCATGAGAATTATTTTCAACATTGTTCAACCGACTACCAAAGCTCCCCATCAGCAGAAAAGGTTCCCAGAATCCCCAGGAGGTATTGCAGCTGACTAATTTATGATGGAAAACATGGCCACTATTATTCTGAATGTTGTGGTATAAACAAATATGTGGCTCAAGTGGTGGCGAAGTCGATAGGGACTTGGCTTGGCAACTGGAAGGTCATCAGTTCAAGTCCCGGCAAGACCAAGTGCTACCGAGGTGTGAGCAAGGCACTGTTCCCTACACTGCTCCCCGGGCGCCGTTCAAAATGGCAGCACACTGCTCCTTACACTAGGATGGGTCAAATGCAGAGAAACAATTTCCCCACGGGGATTAATAAAGTATATCAAAAAGTCAAAGTTGAGGCCAAGCAGTTCTTCTGCTCTAGTACCATTATTTAAAACCAAAATAAGCCAAACGCCAGAGAACACTTTGCAACAATCAATGGCTGGACTAACTGCTGCTTCCTTTCTATTTCAACACGTTCTCACTCCCAACTCGTCACGTATTAACGATCGGTCAGGGCCCCTTCCCATCACCCTATTACGCACTGAGTACCCCTTGAGCGTCAGTTTTCAACGGGCAGGGCGTCCCATAGACCTCATGGCGTCTATTATCAACCCTATGGGAGGTCTATGAAGGTATATGGGATGCCCTGCCAGTAAGAAACTGACGCTCAAGTGGTACTCAGTGCGTAATAGGGTGACGGGAAGGGGCCCTGACCGATCGTTAATATGTGACGAGTTGGGAGTGAGAACGTGTTGTCTATTTGTGTTTCAGCAGGAAGCAAAGGAGACATTAAAATGTGATGCACTGGCCCTGTCTTTAAAAAGAGCTCATGTTCTGTTGTGGGTCATTTTGCACTGTATGTCAGATTGTCCCAGGCAGTGTGGCGAAGGACAGTGTTTGCAGTAGTTATTGGCAACGTGGGAGTAATCATAGAGGATTTGGAGGAACAGCAGTCTTATTTTGGAGTTATTGATTTGTTGACTGCCACTGGCAATGTTAGACAAGTGAGGCAGGAATCACAACCCCGCAAATGTTATTTTGTAGAGAATAATAGAGCTCCTCCAGCAGTCACAATAGCATACTCATTCAAACTCTGTTCCCTGCTAATACTTTTAGATTTGTTAACTTCAAACCTCAGTTGCCTTCATTGCCTACTGGCTGTGTTTTGTTGCCAGTTTAATCTACATGCCATGCATCTGGTACACATTTTTGACAAGTGTAAGAATTGCACGGTTCTGTCAAACCTCAGGCTTCGAGTGGAAAGCTTTGCAAGGTGCTCCTCTAATTTCTCTTCCTGATCCGATCCCCCTCCGTTTTTGCATCACTGCACAGATGCAGAGTGTGTGTGCATTACATCTAGTGCCCATCAAAAGCCCCAGCTGACTTTATTCACTTTTTTTCTACATTTGATCTGGATCTGGAATAATCCAAGGCAATGTTCCACTAACATTTGATTCTCCCCCTTTACCTCCACATTAAGGGAAGATGCCAATCAAAGGAATGTTTTCAATCTGCAGCTGAGAAGGATTGAACAATTTCTACAGAACAATGTGCGAGGAGATTTCCATATTGTGAAGCTCTGTGTTAGACGGCTGTAAGTTAAAGGTGAGACAGCATCTATTTTTTGTATCCCTACTATTGTTGTGCTGACGGACTGGGTCAGTTTGGTGGTCTACCACTTTGGTCCTTGCATACATTGTTTTCAAAACTATTGGATGGATTGCAATGACATTTGTGTACTGACAATAATGGTCCTGAGAGGTATCCTAGTCACTTTAACATTCTTAACTTTATTTTAGTATCAGATAACTTTATTTGTAATGACCAAAACTCAAGTGTACCTTTTTAGTTTAGTGAGAAAATGTGAGCATGCTCTTATTCTAAACAACAATGGCCCAATTGGTCATGAACGTTTACTTTATATCTGCTAAACATCAGATATAATCATTGTCATTGTGAATATGCTAGCATGCTGTCATTAGCTTTAAACTCAGAACATGCCAAACACGCCAAAGCTGCTTTTAGTTTTTATGCTCCCCACAAATGGAACAAACTTCCAGAAAACCTGAGGTCTTCACCAACGCTGAGTTCTTTTACCCCTCCTGTTGTCTTCGGGTCAAATCTGACCGATTTACTACTTTCATCAATCATAACTTTTTTGTTTTACATTCGATTGCATTAAGGCTTTATGATATCCTTCACAGTAGACATTTGAACATATACAATTGCTGATCACCACTTTCATTGAATTTTGGATGATTTAGTCAACTTTGTAACACCCATGGTGTTCCCGGAATTAGTAACCATCTGGATCAGATACAACCATAGACTGGATACAAAACACACACACACACACACACACACACACACACACACACACACACACA
>CALSBZ010004017.1:930046-962664 GCA_943591055.1 Gobionotothen gibberifrons
TGTGTGTGTGTGTGTGTGTGTGTGTGTGTGTGTGTGTGCACGTGCAGCAGAGGCTGTATGGGAGGGAGGGGGCAACATGCTGACCGTCACTTTCCCTTGCTGTCAGGACCAATCAGTGTCTGGCAAGTTAATGGAGAACACAAAACCTATTTAAAAGCTACATTTACCACTTGGCTGATTCCATTACATTGTGTAATTTCCAGGTGTCACATTTCCCCTGCACACGTCTGTCTTAATGCTCTCCCAAGCACCCTCTGATTAGTCAGCCTCGGCTGGCTCCCCCAAATCCACTCTAGCAGAGCACCCCATCCGTTTACCTCCTCCTGGAAGGGAAAAACTCCTTACTGCACATTTTATTGGGTGTTCAGCAAGTTACCAAATATAACTTGACACTGGTTTGGATAGGAAATACTAAATAGGCGCAAGCGTTTTCCATACTTTGTAGTGTCTATACAGTATGCACTTCATCCTCAGTCTACAGAAGCTACTGTATAAAAAATGGCGACATATGAATTCATACAATTTACGCCTTAACATTTAAATCCTTGTTGTGTTCAACCTTGTCTATTGAATGAAATGATGGGCTCTCATGGGCAGTTGCCAGTTATAGGAACAAATAATGTTATCCACTGAAGCTGATATTTTACGTCTTTGAACCGGTGATTAATTTACTTTCAAAGGACAAAGTGGCTCTTTTGTTCAAAATGGGCCGAAAGCCCGGGTGACCTGCTGTTCTGGCATCACCTGTGAATGTTCTATCCACAATTTTACGGAAATCATTTGAATTGGAGAAAAAAAACAGTGAGGGGAAATTATAGCCTTTATTATGTTATTCTGGCCCACAGGCTTCTTATGACTTGCTGTGATGTGGACATGCATAGAATGATTCACAAAGCACATTTTGACATCCCTTAATCCCTGATTCATTGTACATGAGGGATCTGAGCTTTACACTTTAATGTGTGCAGTAGTTTTAATTTACTATATACGGTAGGACTTTGAATGATTTAAATCGGATTGTAATTTGTGTCAAGATTCTGTCAAAGTCCCCCTCCTGTAATGTATGTGTGGCGGTGTGGTGCTCGTGTAAAATGCTCGGTTTGCTGACAACGCCACCTGGGGGAGTTTCGCCCCCAGGAAATTACTAAAAACTAAAGTTATACAATTTAATAAAAAGGCAATCAGGTTCGTTTGAACACCACAGGCAGAGACAGTGTAAAGGATATTACACAATGGTTATTTTATTTATACATAATTACATTTCTAATAATAAACAATATAATATTCTAAAAGTTCTCCAGGGAGGAAGGGGTCAAATCAAAATCACCCGTGACACTGCACACCAAACAAAACGGACACGTGAAGAACACCACCACCAGGGATTGGGTTTGCCGCCTCGAGCCCACTGCACCTGTCCGGCACAAGAGAAACAGTTAAAAATCAGCAAGATTATAAAACTCGGTTGGAGAAAGATAAACAAAAGGAAAACAAATAAAATAAACCAAATCTAAATAACCGTAAACAACAAACATGAGTAAACTAATTAAACCAAACGTTAACAAAAGAAAATGAACAAAATCACACAACAAAATACTATAAATGGACTCAAAACAACAGATAATCAAAAAGGAATCAACTAAAACAATAAGTGTCCTTGCTATTCTGTGACCTCAAAAAGGCCCTGGTGACAGTCCAACACGGAGTAGACAGGGCCTGTCAATTCTATGACGCCACAGCTCGGTGCGAAAGCTCGCCGAGCCAAAACAGCAGGAAGGGGGGGGGGGAATGATGACCAGCGGTGGGGAGAGTGGTTACGGCGCCCCAACTTTTACAGCTAGGCGCTGCCACAGAGCCCACCAGGTAGGGAGAATGTTTATGGCACCCCAATAGTTGCAACACTGCAAGACCAGGGAACCTCCAGCGGAGCAAATCCTCCTCAAAAGCACCGGGCGTCAGCTGTTTGGTAGAGAGTGTGATGCGCGAGCTGCCACGCCAAACAATCTACGCGGCCACAAAGGAGAAGCGGAGGGGGGGGGGGAGCAGATTCGTCTTCTCCACTTAAATAGCAGGTGCGCTGGCATGGTGCCAAGTGGCGTCACAGAGGGAGGAGACGTGGCGTCCGGTCACATATGCCAAAGGTTGGTTGGTAATAAGAAGCCTCTCAGTGAGCTAACCACAACATCAGCATTGAATTCCCAAAGGTAGCAGCAGGAGATGGCCTCCAGCACTTTATCAAACATGTCGCTGATGTTTTATCAGGGGTGAGGCATTGAATTGTGGTCATCCACAGACCGGAGGAATCAATGTTGGTTGAAGATGCGATCGAGAGCTTCATTTGATTTGTGACCTGAGATCTAGCTGTTCTACGGGGCTCGAGGGTCACATGGGATCTGCCACCAGCGTGCGTCTGCCCCAGAGAGACATGCCTTCAAGAATTCATCGCTTCTTCTCCTTTTTTTTGTATCTGTCCAAAGATAGTGGTCCAAGTAAGCATGTCATTTTCTCCATCACTCTGGAGTTCATAGTCAATGGAGTGTGAGCACTTCCTTTCTCATAAAGGTCACTAGCCTTTTACAGTGTGCTATGTGTGGGGACACTCCCTTTTATGTGACATCTCACTAGCCTGTCGTTTTATGCGCTCAAGGTGAGGTCGATGCTGCCGCACACATTTTCTTTTTCTCTGTTTGCATCAGAATGTGAGCTCTGAAAATTGGGTTGTTAGAAATGCGAAGCCTTGTCACCCTAAGGGTCCTTAGATACAATACCCTGAAGTTATGAGATCTATCAAACTGCCAATACTTACAAGTGGGGAAATAAGGACACAATTGATTTCAGGATTGGTGATCATTGCTATTGAACTAACATGGCCCTCAGTGTGGCACAGCAGTCATAACAGATCAACACAACTTACTGAAGGGACGCAGGCAGATAATGAGATATAGACTAAAGTTGATTAAGGGCTTTGACGATCTTTCATTGTATCGTATGGTACCTGTCGTTAATTCTGCTAGTTTCAATTAGTAAAAACAGAAAATACCAAACACATTAATATTGTCAGTTATATTTGTATTCCTCCATATCTTTAATACTATTCATAAATTCACTGCACATATTTATGCTAATGCTTCAATTCTATAACAATTCTCACCAGCTAATAAAAAAGAAAATAGATGTGAAACACCAGAGGGTGTCTACTTATTTTTAGTGCAGCTGATATCCAGCCCACGGCCAATTACAGGTCAACAAGGTTGATTTGCGGTTTGTGTCCTCCTACTCAAGTCACTGCTGAATTGCCCACTGTCGGAAGAGTATATTAAAAGGACCCAAAGGGCCACTAATGATCTTCCCTCCATCAATGTGCAGCTTGCCAGGAAATGTCCCGTGCTTTAATTAATGATTCAGAGAGTAACAATCAATTCACGCGTATGTTAAAGGATTTAAATCTGCTTCCTGAAAATGTACCCATTTAGTAGGCGGACGTGGTAATTGTTAACATTACTGACAGTTAGACGTGTTGTTTAAAAAAGATAGAGGAAAAATAACACAAGGCAGGCTGTCCATCTTTCCTAGGGTCAAATGGAGTGTGTGGAAAGCCTAACATTCGTCATGTGAGCTGTGAGCTATTTTCTGTCCGCTGACTGACTGGAGGCGATCCTTCAGGAATTCATCATTTATCAAACCGGAAGATATCCCCTCCGGCAGCACGGGAGCCGATGAAGTCTGACACCTCCGGGTCTGCCTGGAGAGAAAAGGCCTATCGCATTGCATTAGCTCAGAGAATAACTACAGGATTACAACCACTTTCATTCAACTGGATTTACAGATAATACCAAATGAATAGTGAGGAGATATTTCCCTCAACTCTTCTCTTCCCATTATATTTCCTTTTTATTCTCGTAAATTAAAACAGTCAAGTCAACTTTAATGTCAATCTTACTCAGACAGAGAGATCGAAATGACGCTTCCAACAATCCCGAATGTAAAATGATACAGTATAAAGATATGTATAAAATACGTATATCCTATTTACACAATCAACAGATACATTTACACATATGCACACATTACGATAAAAAAAAACACAACAATCAATATATACAAAATAACAGTCACTTGAATATCTAGTGGTATCACTAGCCCCTCAAAGTACTACACTACAGGTTCGGTGATAAATATTTGTATACCAATGAAACTATTCATAACTCTTTTGAATAGGATTATCTATATATGTATGTTGTCAACATATGTTACATTTTATACAGAAGATATTACAGTATGACCTTTCTCGTCAAAAAGGGAAAAGGGGCGTACTGCCTTTTTAAAAGGATGGTTTCACTGTTCAAATAATATACATTACATTAGTTTCTTACTGCTTTCATATTCTAATCTAGATAACTAATGCTAGACTGAGATGCTCAGACAAACATCATTTAATATCTAATTCCTTTCAAACTAGCCTTTGTGGCCTCATGATGTGTCTATTAGAATAATTGAATCACTGCATATTACAGCAAAGTAGGCAAAGGTCCAATCAACACGAAGATAAATGAATAAAACAGGGTATTAGTTATTGAATACAATAAGCACCGGGCATTGAACTAACATGGCTAAGTGTTATCTCAGTCATTACAGATCATCACAATAACTGAATGGACTGCTTTTATAAAACTATTTTCCAGTCTTTGCGACCACTCAAAGCCCTTTTACAACACAACTCAGCATTCACAAATGCACAAACACTTTCATATACTGAAGGAAGAGGCTTCAACAAGGTGACACCTGCTCATCAGGAAGGATTAAAGGGGCTATATTGTGCTTTTGGGGGCTTTCCCTTTCCTAAGGTGTGTTAGAGTTTGTATGCATGTAAATGGTCTGCAAAGGCTAAAATCCCAAAGTTTCCTGCAGAGGGAGTTTCTCTCCCACACACTCCCCCCTGCCTGAAACGTCTCGATTGGACGCCCTAGTTTACTTCTGTCAAAGAGTTACATCACTATGTAACACTCGTTCTTCTACTGGCTAGCGCTCCAACACATTGTACGTGATAGGCTAAGGGTGGGACATCTCTAAGCTGTTGACACATTTCAACAGAGCCAGCCAGCTAACCAATCAGAGCAGACTGGGCTCTGGTTTTAGACAAAGGGTGAAAAGAGGTGCTGGACACTTTGACCTGTGACCGCAGGGGCATGGAATTAAACATTAAACAGTTGGGAAAGTAATTGTGCATGTTGTAGTTTATTCTGCTAGATTGAATTGAAATTATTGGAAAAATTACCAAATCAACAGTATCAGTTATAGTCAGGGGCGGACTGGGGCAAAAAATCAGCCCGGGACTCTCGACCGGCCCACTTCGGTACCGCTAGTAAATACCGCTAGTAATACCGCGAGTAAATACCGCTAGTAAATACCGCTAGTAAATACTGCTAGTAAATACCGCTAGTACATTAGTCAATTGCCAACTGGCCCACCTCGGTACCGCAAGTAAATACCGCTAGTAAATACCGCTAGTACATTAGTCAATTGCCAACTGGCCCACCTCGGTACCGCAAGTAAATACTGCTAGTATATACCGCTAGTAAATACCGCTAGTACATTAGTCAATTGCCAACTGGCCCACCTCGGTACCGCAAGTAAATACCGCTATACCGCTAGTAAATTCTCGACGAACCGTCCCGAATGTCCCGATGGCCAGTCCGCCACTGGTTATAGTGTGAAAAAGGAGAAGCAAATAACATGTGTTTTTAGAAGTACTGTAGGATTACAATGTTTAATAATTTAGCCTTTCATATAGGGAGTTGGCCGACCATCACATCCCTATATGGCACACATCCATTGTACTTGCCATCAAAACATTGGGCTCGTCTGACACCACAATGCTTGACCGTTCACGAGACACTCCCACACGAAACACTCTGCAGGTGTCAGACAATCATGCTGAAAAGCAAGTGGGTATTCAGAGGCTACCCTGCTGATCTGAAAACACAGGCTTGCAATGTCCAGCAATCTCTCTCACACAAGAAAAGCCTCTTCAAAGTGTAAACACATGCCCGCTGAAAAGCAAAACAACCTACCATCTCACCAAGAGCTGTACAGACAGACAGCTGCAGCATAAGGGAAAGAAGAGGGCAAGGAGACGGAGTGAAATGTAATCCCTGGTGCTGAAATATTTTTGAAAGAGTCAACGAAAGGCAGCCGATCAGAGCTGACTGCAGTTACCCATGCTGAAAAAGTCCAGTTAGATACAACCGCTGACATCAGCACAGAGCATTGTTGCTGAAATATGCAAGCTGCCAAAAACTATTATTTATCAGTATTGTTCCTTGTTGACTGTTCTATACGGTGCCCTGTGATAAATGAGTCAGAGAGGCTGCAATATATTTATTAATTTAAAGGAGGGAATATATTATGGACTATTGAATGGGGTGAAAAACTCAACTACAAAAACTGAGCATTAGCCAGAGACCAACAGAGCCTCACCTTACTACTGGATCAGACTCATAAAGTTCATACTTCGGCCACTTCAGGTCCCGCTCTGTTGTCACCTGTTGGGAACCAGATAAGGAAAAGGAGCCAAAAGAGATTGACACCCCTCGTTTCGGAAAAAGAGACCAAGAAGCTGAGACAACAGCAAACCTTTCTTTAGTATTGCTGCCACGTCAGAAACCTTGATGTTTTCTATAACATGAAGCTCAGCGCAAGTTCAACCAGGAAGACCTTCTTACTCATTCATTCACTATTTCCATGTTACTACTCCTCTCAATAAGTGATCAGGGGCGTCACTCCCCAGCTTAACCAATCACTTCGCTCTATTCTCACAAGCATAGCGCTCTGCTAAACCTTTTAAATCTGCTCTCCCCTATGACAGCTCTCATTCCAGGTGAATCGGCGCAACACTCCTCCACCCCTCTTCACCTCCCGTCCATCTGAATCCAGGGTCAAGCTAAGCCCCTCCTCTTCAGACTGACCCCAGCTATCCATTCACCACCACCAGTGTCTAGACCCCGGGGGATTTCATCGGATTGGTTCTCCCTTCCCGAATGATACTCCTGCACAACGGGGCCTAATCGCCAAAACTCCTTTACATTCATGTGTATTTCTGGCAATAAATATGTACTCTTACATCAAAACTGTCTTTCCTGATTGAACTGTAATTACTATTACTTTCTGTCCACTTGGCATGTGTAATACCAATATTCACCTATTGTTGTCTCAACCAGCTAGAAAGAAATATCTTGCTCTTTAGAGGCTTAATGCTCCACTTTGATCACCAGCTAGTCTCCACTCGTGTTTGCCATGTGTTGCTGGGCAGGAAGTGCACAGTTGTATGGCTTTTATCTGAAAACAGCTGCTGAAACGAAACGATGAGTGAACCAAAAGTCCACAAAGCCAAGGGGAGCTGCAGACTCAGTTATATTATTAGTGATACGTTATTATATACACATTGATAAACATGGCTTAAGCTTGAACGTGGGGTAAGTAAGTAGGAAAGTGTTTTACTCGTAGCTTAACACAATTTTTTCTTCACTGAATGTCGGTTAAATTGGGAAGGGCAAGGCTCACACATTGGTTGACGAGTACTGCTCTACAGTGTAGGGATATCAAGGCTGTTGAACTTGTTAGAGAGGAAGAAACATGTTTAATTTGGTATAATATTTGCCCGAAAGCAGTTCGGTATTTCAAAAATATATAAAAAAGTATTTTCACAAAAAAGTGTATACCAATTTGGAATATTAAAATCACATTCACAAATATACACACACGGATATCGCTGTTCAACTCCTGCATAAAAATACATAGCGTATTCTAGCAGGACTAGTAATGAATGCCCAGCGGGATGACATGAATATGCATAGCCACTTCTGGATGTGTGTATTTATCACGGTGTGCACTTGGCATGTGCACGTCGGTGCTTAAAATAGAAACTGTGATGTTAATATTTATATTTCTTAAATTATCTGCAACTCTCTTCTGCTGCGATGAAACCGTGCACCATTTGTTTACATGTAAATTAAAGGTTAAGGCACTTACCATGCAAGATCAATCATTAAATGCAAGCGCTAATTGGATGATAGTATTGCCAATAGTTAATGAAAAGACCTCCCAGTGTGGGGACCGATAATTAGATTTGCTGCTTTACTGGGTTAGAAGCTCTAGGTGGAAAACCTCATGTGCGTGTAAATGACGGCAAAGCTCATTCCCCAAGGCAGAAAAAAGTCTAAATACACAAATACTGTACTTTGCTGGATGATTATTTACAATAAGATGTATTGAATAATGTATACTATACTACTAGTAAGTAGTGCATGACAAACAACTGAAGACATAGGAAATAATGGGGTTGAAGTTAAAAGTAATCTTTCCTAAATAAAGTCAAGGGTAAGTGAGAAATCACATAACAGACCTGCTGAATGTACGCAATAATCTGGTTATGTGTCTGCTAATAAACACACTCATAAAGTAGACGGATACATTGATAGACACCTAGTTAGAAAGTGGACTCACATTGAAACCTCTTGGGCTTTTGAGCTGATGACATGTAAGTGTAAGGAGGACCCACTTTTCATTGACACTCCAAATCTTTCACACCCGTTGTGGCAAACGCAGCTGTCTTTCTCTTTTATTTCATCCAATGTCATCCTTTCTTCCTCAAAAGGCTGCCTTTGACTTTAAGTGCCTATTGTACAGTTTTCACCCAGACAACACCTGACACCACAGCATGGTCACAAGACTTCACCCAGGGCCTCGTACAAAAAGATAAGAGCTGCATATTGTAGCGTTTGGACACGTGGATGCTCACATACATCGTCTGTATGTACACTCTGTGAAATCGATAAGAAGAGGAAAGAACATTTTATTTACAACAATTAATCCATCAGCCAGGGGTCAGGAAAAAAAAATAGGCAGCTTTGTTTAGAAGAACATTTATCTCTATGTGCCATGCTGCGAAAGGAGGCCACGGCTGGATGATGTCAGTTTTGCTCCACTGGCTTGGTACATTAAGCTGACTATTTGTGCAATGTGAGAATCAATAATGGGGCATCTGTGGAGGACTATTACAGCCATCATCTTACATGAGGCAGCATCCCTATGACTCACAAAAAGTCTGGAAGAACACCTTGTACAAGGTTAATGTCAGGAGTGAGAGAAAGAAATAATATCTAGCGCTGTGAAATAGATATTGGAAGGGAGGGATGACCTCAAATGTTACTGTTATAGATCACACCGTTTTTTCAGCCGTTTCTGAGTCCACTCAATGTTCAAAAGGACCTGGACATCAAACCACCAGAGTCCTCATCCTGTGGGGTTTCAGATAGAACAGTCAAAAGGTGTGAAGACGGACAGATCTGGTTGGTCAATCAGACAAAACACCAGTGATTTTTAGACATTTGGGAATTGCAGCTGCACCATCCCACATGTCTTTCTCTTGTGTGTCGCATGGAGCCTGACACACAGAGCGGTGATTGTACAGTGGCCCCTACCTCTCATCAAGCACGCTTCAGTTCGGGCAATCATCCGTGCCCTTACCTGTGTACCCCTGGCAGTTGCTATGACAACAGCCTCCTATTCATGGAGTGACACTTGAATGACCACTTCATGGATCAGGGAAACGCAACCGGCAGGATAAAGAAATACAGGAAAGGTGTAATAATAATGATCACAAAAACATCGATCACTTTAAACTCCCTGCAAAAAGTCAGTCTCAACCCTAAATTATTTTTCAAAATAGATGTTTTTCTGTTGACTGATTTAGAAAAACCCATTGATCTAGAGTGGTGCCTGATGCTTTTACACAGTTACTTCTCCATTGTGTCCCTTTGTGTAGCTTAAGCTCTCATTATTTCTGCACACATCCCCCTATACTCATCTTCAACAAACATCATCTGAATTTGTTCAGCCATAGCCATTTAATGCACTTACATTCTAATAAAATCTTTATGTAATAGTTTTCATTGTTAGTGGCACAGTCTGCCATTACCACGCTGGTTTCAGATTGCCTACATATGTCGAGGGATGCAAATGGAAATATTACAGCGTGTAATCCAGCTCTTCTGTTTAGTTTCCGCCTTCTTATCCCTTCCCAATCGTATATGAATGATTAAAAACTCAGATTTAAAGTAGTGGCTCTCAATTCTTGTAGAATTACTATCATAATCCTTTGTAAACCACGTGGACCTCTCAGGGAAATCTACACACTATCTAAATGATTCATGTGTTACTATTTGTATTCCAATTAGCTTACTACTAGCAGCTGATGTGAAGGGTCTCATGCTGACGTCAGCTCAGCCTTCTGTTTTACAAGAAGGCCGATCAGAGTTCGTGAAGCCCCTCTGTCCCATCTCTGTAATAAATCTGTTTCAAATATTTGTATTAAGAAGCTTACATACTGTAGCAGAGTACAGACTTCTCTGGGGTGGATATGAAGCTTCTCTTTTTCCCAACATAGAAGATATACAGAACAACCAAAAGAAACATTACAGGACAAGCAGGAACATATTTTTCATATTGAGGAAAAAATATATTAAAATAAAATAATAACTTAAAAACATAGGTTAAAGGAGGGGTAGGTAAGTTTGAGAAACCGGCTCGAGATACACTTTTTGTTATATTCCATGGAATGCTCTTAATATCCTGATAGCAATGCATATTCTAAGTGCTTTGAAAAAAAATCCATACAAAAAATTCATCTGTGGAAGCCTTAATACTGTAAAAACTACGACCAATTATTTTAGCCGGGCCGGCTAAAATAACTGGTTGGCCGACCTGTCTGTCAGCCTTCAATCTCGTGCACACACACACACACACTCGTGCAGTCATTGTGCGCGCCGGGCGTGTTTCCCGTGAGCTCCTCGGTCAGTCCTCCTGCAGCGGCTCAGTCCTCCTGCAGCGGAGCTGAGCTCACTCCGCTGCAGGAGGACACATTCACCATGGCAGAGTTTGCTTCAAAATCGTCTACCGGTCGCAAAAGAAAAACTGTAATGCAGCAAATTATGAAGAAAAAGAAAGTGGAAACTAGGAGAAGTCAAACCAGAGTCAATATCGGAGTTGCTTTTCAACTATGGCGACTATTTACGGAGCACACCGAGCTGATATGTAACGTTACCGGCGCAGCCTGCTCTCGTCAGCTAGACGTAACATTTGTAATACATTTTCACAAAACAAACATGCTAGCTTCAAACATATAAGCACTGACAATAACTGTGTTATACATTTGTTTGGAATTTTTGTGCAGTCGAGGCGGTTTCTCAAAGTTACCTACTGCTCCTTTAAGAAAAGAATATGTCATAATGATAGTAATCATAAAAAAGTGTGTAAATCTAATACAAATAATACAAATAAATACAAAATAATAAAAGAAAAGAAAGGTGCAAATACACCCAGGCTACCCCCCTGCCCTTCCCTCCCCGAGCAGTGCAACCCGTGCCACTTAGATCAGATCAACCCGTTCGGTGGCCAGTCAGTCAGGGCATCACCGTCTGAAATGTCTTCATTTTCATTGCGAGCTACACCTGAGGCTCACCCTCAGGCAGACAGCTGACTGGCCCTCTAATAGGATCCATGTTTTTATAATCTAAATCTCTTTGAACACATTTATTCCGCTAGTAGTCACATTGGGACACAATCTAGTATTCACGGATGATTGATTTTGTCTTCGTGTACCTGGAAATACATTAAGGAAATAGTATAAGCACGCGTAGCTGTCAATAGATGGTGCTAGAATCCAGACGGGAGGAATTTACATAATAAAAAGCCTGGGATGTTTCCCAAATGTCCTCTGTTCCATTGATCCCTTATTCTGGGCTACACCGAGTCATTTTAAAACCCTATCATATTGAACACTTTATAATGGACAACTGTATCCTGATAAACCTCTTTTTGTTCAAAGGACGGTATGTTCAAATAACATAGTTGTTGAACAAGGGAAAGAGGGAGATTAGGAAAAACACACACCCCTTTTCCTTTTATAGAGCAAATGTTAAAATGTGACTAATGCTGTCGCTGACTGAGGATTACACGTGCACCTTGCAGCAACATGAGCGCTTCACTGCTGTCAGCGCGGTTGTGTTGCAGCAGTGCTCGACTGATGCAGCTTAGAGCATATCATGCAGCTCATACAAAAATAAATCCTCTCAAAATGTGTTTTTATTTCAGCTCTGCATCACATAATCGTGCTTAATGTCCTCCATTAGCACATTTAGCTTGGGCACCATTGTTTTATTGAATCCTTCAGAGTGATAATGTGACACCTTTCACTCCAAGTGGTTCCAGGAGAACGCCATATTGATTTTCATGATAAACATGTCTTAGACAGAGCAGAGCCACACACATAACTCATGGGATTCAAGTGAATGTGTGTTGCGTGTGATTTAACATGCAGTACAACTCGTTCAACGAGCACAGATACTTCAAACCCTCTCTCCTCAGCCCCGTACAGAAGGCGTAGATGTGTTTGCTGTGTAGCTGTAATGTTGCCTGGAGAGCTGAGATACAGTAATAGGCTATGACAGGGCCTTTTCTCTACCTGCCTTCGGGGTTGTTAGTCATGTGTGGTTGAAGTCAAGCTAGCCCTCTCAGGACCTCTCCAATCCGAAGCATATTCTGTCAGCAGCCCCCCATCTCCCCTACAACACTCTGTTCATGTCATATATCAATCTTTACCTTTGCTTATTCACTAAGCCCAGAGTCAGGCCCAGAGATGACAGTGACTGCCGGGGCTTCGGGGGTTTTTCACAACTCCTCCCTCCCTCTGCAGCATGTTGGCAGAATGGGCCATCGAGCAGCAGACGGCCAATCACATGTGACAGTATGAGGACCGCAGACCTTAGTGGGAGGCTGTTTGTGGCGTAAACAGGCTCTGACAGCAACACTAACTAACAATACACACAGCTGCAGAAAGTAGAGCTATTTATATCAGCTAAACCCCCCCCCAACACCCAGGTGACAGTGCAGAGATGAAGTGCACAGGAAACTAAAGGCACTGACATGAAAAAGGAATCATAACAACCCTCCCTCTGACAAAACAATTAGTGGATGTGAGCAGTCAACATTCATTTAAGCAGAACACCTTCATAATGCCGCGATGTCAGCTGTTTTGTTTTTTTAGTCTGCCCACTCACAGCCGCTGCCATTAAAGAAAAGGAAAGAAGGTTAATGAAAGGTGAATGGACAGACATACTTACAAATACAATTTAACTGAGTAGCCGTTTACGAAGGGACATTGTTCCGTTTCGGTGGACAGCAGTCAATGGCCATTTTTTTCCCTCTGTCATGTCATCTTATCTCCAACAGTTTGGCAAAGCCCCAGCCCCCCAAAGTGCTGACACAACTCCCTCTGCACACACAGGCCACTTTTTTTATATAAACAATGAATTACCTATAGGTCACCTGAGATACTGCAGGAGAGCAGCATATTTCTGCAGCTGCATTTTAAGATATGGAGAATGATTGCTTAATATATGAGAAGTATACAACTTCCTGCATGTCCTATAGCTAAACATTTTGCCTAGAGCAAGTGATGTCACTCGAGGCAGTGTTGGTAAAGGTCAAACACTACAAAGTTTGAATATGTTACAAAATGGACTAAGAAAGAAATGAGATCATCAGACCTTGGTTGACTGCTCCTGGTTTTTGGTTCAGGTGAGCAGCTCAATGCAACATCAGCTGATCGGCTTGCGTTATAGGTAATGTCATAAGAAATACAGTATCTCTGGGTCTGCTGCCTCTTCTCTGGTTTGAGTTCTTGATAATATTTTTTGAAACATGAATCTTTCAGTATCAGACAGAGTGCAATTCTCAGTGTCCCTCATGGAACAACAAAATAACTCTTCAGAATAATTATTTCTGTACCCCGGGTTATTTCTCAAGTCCCATTCTGTCCTTTGAAATACAAAATAACATCAAGAAGTCCTTTTGTTCAGCTGGTGCTTTATGCATGTGCCGACATATTAGGAGGTTGAAGGTAGCTTTTAAAAACACATACAGTTATTTAGATTAGTCTGCATTGACACACTGGTTTTAACAATACATGAAAAAATACGCTGACCACCATTGTTGTACAGAGTTTGCATTTAGAGAAAGCAGCAAAGTAAAGCCTAGAGATTAAAAAACACTGAGTAATGTGACTGTGACATACCATAATAGTCATAATTCATTGTCTGACTGTAGCACATCATAATAACCCTATTAAACAGGCAAGAGTATACAAACTAACAAAAATAAGCACCAAGATAATTGAATGTAGAAAAAGCAGTTTTGTTGTTTTCCGGAAATACAAGAACAAAACATTTGCTAATACTCAAGGGTAATAGGGCAATGCGAAACGGGGAATGGATTAAGAAATCAACTTGTTTTCATCTTGTTGCAGTTCATTATTTCAAAGAGAATAAGACATTAAGATGTTCTTTCGATAAACAAAGTCTGATTAATATCCATGGCATACAGTATCTAATGGTTCCTGTCTTGTTTGAGATTATTTTTGGAATATCTTCACAACACACATCCGACAATTATTGACATAAAACAACAAATGATATTATAGTTGTCGGGATAAACAAAGGATTCTGCAGCAAAAGTATAAAGTACAAAGAGTGTTTTTGAAGTGCGAGTTTGTTCTTAGTTAGTAAACCGTCAGCTTAAAACCCAGCGTTTAAAATTTCACATTTCCAAGTGAAAGGAAGGAGATGTTTTTGTCAGATTCCCCCTCAGCTCAGTGAGGTATTAATAATTACGTAAGTTAATATTTTGAAGTCAGACTGAGGCATTTAAAGTCACAGCTGACAGAGGATGGCTTAATTCAAACAGGTGGTGTTCCCATAAGGACAACATCAGCCTGGTTACTGGCTTAGAGAAGTCGTCTACTTCAAAGAGCACTCAAGGCCTCTCTCCTTTTCTGGAGGGAAAGGTTATTTGGCCAGGCGGAGTAAACAGTGCTGCGCTGTTGGGAGATCTCTCTCTGATCCTCACCAGCCCCAACACTTACTCCTTCCTTTCATGCAGATATTTAAGGTGCATGAAAAAGAGAATACATTAAAATCTAATTCTTGGTGGATCATGAAGGCGGACACTTTGCATTCCACTGATGACTAGCGGATAAGACAGGTACGAAGTCAGTGCCGCCTGAACCCTCCCACTGAATTGATACAAATGGGGTATTTACGTGGCACTGGCCTCAAGTAGCTGAATCATTTAAAAGGTTCTCTTACTCACATTTGACTGTAATGCAATAAATGTGATTATTAAATTGTTTCAAGGAAGCTTGAGAATCCGTTTTTACCTTTTATTTACCTCTAAAGTGGTTTGTCATTGTTGTTGTTGGTTTGTTAAAAGAGTATTATGACATTTTGGGAAATAGGTTTTCTTGCTCAGTTAGTTGAGAAGATCAAGGCTGCTATCATGTCTTTTTGTTAATTATTAAGCTAAAGAAAGTAGCCTGTAAGATGGAAAGCAGGGGGGACAGATAACCTGACTGTCCAAAATAAAACAAATTAGTGGTGCACGATAATTATCGCCCTGATAATTATCGGTCCAATATTAGGAATTATGACGTCATCCCGATAAACCCGATAACAGTATTAATAGCCCCGATAATATACAATATATTTTTTGGGTAAAAAAAAAGAAAAGAATACTGCGGTGTGGGTGGATTGGGATGAGGGGCGCTTGTTTTTCACTCGGCTCCTCCCGTTTGCCAGTACTGTGGTATTAGTGGTTTAGGAAGAGGGGAGTTTTTCACAAATCCAGCGCTCCCTAACTCATGCCTGGCTGTGACGTAAATGGTGTGCAGCCGTGAAACCAGGACAGTAAACAAACATGTCTTCGGTAGTATGGAACTATTTCAAAGTTTCAGAGTTAGATAGTTGGCTTGCTATTTGTATTAACAAATGCAATGCACACTCCTTCATACTCTGATCGATAACGATATACGGGACATAAGTTTCACCACGGACATATGGACCAGTGATGTTAGCCCCGTTAGCATGCTAGGTCTGACGGCGCAGTGGCTGGACAGACTACAAACATTGACTGATTGACTCAATTATGTTTATTTGGGAAAATAAATATGGTCACTTTGAAGAGTCAAAACTGTTCTTGGCTTTGTTTTGTTCATAGTAGTAATGCTCATGTAATTTGCTCACTACTAGTCTTTTTTTTACCACCAGGTGTGCGAAAACTACAGGTACATTTAATATATATATATATAATATTATTATCGGTTATCGGTATCGGTCTTGAGAAGCAGGAAGGTATCGGTATCGGTTTCAAAAAAACAATATCGTGCATCCCTAAAACAAATGAAAACTACCAACACCTTTAATGAAAATTAAGGTTTTAGAGGAGTCAGCTGAGACTTTATCCCTGCTTCAAGTCTTTAGGGTAAGCTAAAAATCTCCTGGCATGTGTGTTACTAAGATTACTCTGCATTGAAACACGGTACAGTAAAGAAAAAGTGAGGCGATACAAATTGTGCTGACGTCAAGTAAGCTAAGCTAACCGTCTCCTGGCTCTAGCTACACATTTTTCATGCAGACATGTCTGAGATGTCCAAGTGATTCTCATCTTCTAATATCGCCAATAAAGCTGATTCAGTTCTTTAAAGAGTGTCTTTCATTTCATTAAAGCCAAGATGCTCAATGAAAAACATAAACCATAGTTCTACATATTTAATTATTGCTAAAATAGCTCTGCTTTTCTTTGAAGTGTAAGCTTGTACAACCAAACGTTCATCATGTGTAACTCTTTAGCTTGTCAATCGAGATTAGCTGTAGTCACTGAAACATGCAGGGCTTCTCACTGCACCCAGTTCAGTGCTTCTTCTGCCCCACATATAACATGCATTATTCAAGTCAGGAGCAGCTTGGTTAACCTTGAGTAATTTATGACATATACTTAGGACCAGGCACATGTTTAGTGTCTCTCTGTCTTCATCATTGTTGCATGAGTGGACAGGTGATGTTACATGTACATGTCTCGTATAGCGCTGTACACAGCTGTACATACAGTGGTGGTAGAGTGTCCTTTACTGAATAAGTAACAGTGTCATGGGGTAGAAATGGATTAGAAAGTATTTATTAAGTAAATTATTTGAATTATAAGCAGTAACACATAACTCCACCTGGAAAAAGTATGTGTATATATTAGGGCTGCACGGTTTTGAAAAAACCTGACATTGCGATTTTTTTTCCCCTGCGGTATATATTGCGTTTTTTTGTTTTTTTGTGACCAACTTTTTATTGTTGTTTTTTTTTTTTTGCCCTCACAAAAGGGATTTATACAGATACAAATTATATAGACAATACAAAAAGAAAAGACAAAGAAAAAAATATAGGGAATCCCTTTCCCATGCCACCCCGTCCCTCCCTCTTCCCACCCATCTTGCCATTTCACAGAAAATCCTACCTGATGTTTTTTAGCAATCGTCTGAGTTCATCTATATATTATATATATTATAGCATAACAATTTATCCACATAAGATACATTCATACCTTTTTTTTTTTATATTGCGTTTTTTTTAACTATATTTAACCGGATGAAGGATTTTAGTCACGGACGTCTGGATCTTAACTGGTTGACTCATCATACCTTAAGTCATGATCTAACATGTCATGATAATGCAGGTTGCTTCCCCTCAAATAAGGGGGTTCATCTGTGAATGAAGAAGAGTGGTGTCTAGAAGGGATCCAAGAGATTAAACGTATTACATTAAACTATAGGAAGCTTCATTATCACATTAGGGAATTAACATACGTGACCAAATAGGTCATTTAACTTTTTATTCCACAATTAAAACCTTTTTTGTGCAAATAGCAGCAAAGTAGTGGACATCTTTTAAACAACATTATAAAAATAAAATGAAGAACAGCTATACGCCAGCTCCTTTATGCCGTTTTGAACCTTTCTCATATGGTGTAACACCGGCAAAGGCATCTGAAATAGTTTGTTGCTGTGCATGCAGAGCCTGCATGTCACTCCACTCAAGCACCCCTGACATGAGAGCCGCGCAGGTTTTCCTTTATAATTGTAACATGACGTGTTTGAGTTAATTTACCTACTAAATATCGAACGCCCTAAAAAAAAAAAACGCACGTCCCTGCGGTGTGAATACCGCGCATGCGCATATCGCGGTTATCGCCATGACACGGTATATCGTTCAGCCCTAGTATATATAGCCTTTTTTCTCTTTTCTGAGGTAAATATACATATTTATATCACTGGTGATATCTTTTGTTGATGCAATTTTTTGTTATTTTTTTATTATTCTTGAACAGTTGAAACATTTGATCAAACGGATCAAATAAATCATGTAGCTTTTTGAAAGGAGAAAAAGAGTTGAAAATGTTTGCTGATCACAGATAAAACAAATGCAACGTTTTGCTTCCTATCCCATGTACATCCTTATAACAGATGCCAACATTATGGTAGTATGGACTGAATTATTTTCACATGTGCTCAGAGGCTGGGTGTTTTGCTTTGCAGCCACCTTTTTAATGTATAGCATACAACTGCATAAAATCGTATTGATTGGATAAAAAAGAGCTGGCTTCCACTCCGCTCTGGCATCCCAAGCAAGCAGCACTTACAAATTGTGATCTATGGTGAGTAAAACTCCTCTCATTGGCGATCTGCCCTTTCATTTATCACGGTGAGCGTAATCACTGTTTATCTATTTCGCATCATAGCTCTTACCTGCACAACAGTCACTTTTAGTGCCATTAAATGAACATGTGGAATTCAATGTGCCAGAAAATTTCCCCTCTAGCACCGTTCCTCCTAGACCTTAAACGAAATATATTTAGGAACGCATTCACCACTGCAAGGTGATCGCAATACATCATATTTTGGAATAGTGAGGCGTAAAAGAAAGACATTTAAACCCAACCGGGTGAAAGGTTCAGTTGCTGCAAGGTAACTTCTCTAAGTGCTGCTCAGGATAATACATCTAGTTAAGTTTATGGGTTGGGATGATGAGCCAAACAAGCAGTGAGGGAAAACCTGGGGGAAGCTAATGATGTAAAGGCATCCAGAGGAGCTGCGTGGTCGTGATTAGATCTCTCCACATGGCAGATGAGTTATTCATCTGCTGTTAATGTGCTGCAGCTGCAGTCTAATGAGAGGGGTCCAGAGAGGAGACCTGCTGGACCCGCCGCTCCCCACGACTCTGCAGCTATCGTTCACCTCAAATGTGTGGAGGGTCGACACAAAGGGTATTCTTTTCTTGTATCTTCCACGTGAAATACAGTACATTGTGTCCAACCGCAGTTCTGGATGAGTCAAATCGTAAAATGACTGAAAGACACTTATTTGTGTATTTGTTCAGAAACGGGTTTATTACCAGGTAGGTTGACACGTACGAGGAATTTGACTTGGTGTAGTGGTGCATACATAAAAGTAAAATTACAATTAAAAATTGATTGAGAACTATTTTAAGAACACTATAATAACATTACAAAAAAATAAGAAAAAATACCATAAAATAAAGCCTTATTTACATTGAAATAGAATGATATAAAATATGTACGGTAAAAAAAACAGATATTGTCAACATTGTGTGCACTAATGTAACAATACTTCAAAAATAATAACCATCATATACAGTAGTATCAGTCTCAATGAAACATAGTTTACGTTTCCAGATGGTTATTTTTGTTGCAGGGCTATTGTAAGTTTATTCAGTCATTTATCCACTTGAATGCTTGTTGCTCAGATGCTAATGGTGCCTTCAAGTACACAGTAGTCTCATGTTTACTGTGGTGAAAATAAACCAACCGTTTGAACAACCAAGAGATGCTCTTCACTACTCAAAATGTTAAAAAAAAAAACGAAAGAAACATTATCTTATCTTAATAGCTGTCTACTTCTTCCCAACATGATTCTAAATTACATTTTTGAAAGGGCAGCAGGATTTTGTTGTCATTCATGAAGAATGAGTTTCCATGTGGAGGCAGGATCACAAACAAATTAAATTCACCCATAAAAACATGCGGTATTCAACTCAGACATCCACTCTTAAGTGCTTGGAATTTTGTATTGGTTTGTCACAAGCGTCAGAAAACCTTTTCCACTAAATCATGATAAAAAACAATGTACATGTTTGTAACATGTCATTTTTTTCTTTTAACAAACAATACGGTTCTCACAACTGCCTGTTCCATCTATGCAAACACCTCTTTACATGTCGAGTGCTCTATACCGTCCACGTTGTTATGCTAAGAGGGATGTAGGCTGGATTAATATTTGAAGGGTTTGAGAAACAATGAGTAACAAAGGCTTCTGAGCAGAGTGAACGGGGGAGGGCGAGTTAGGGGAATGGCACAGTAGGGGCAACGTAGAGCTGGCAGTTCCTGTGCGGCTTTGCCTTCCAAGAAGCTTCTCATCCGACACAGAGCTGGGCATAAGAACCACTAGCCCAGTCAGAAGAAGCCCTAATAAGGAAAGGCCTTATGAATTATTGATTGTAACGCCCCCCCCCCCCCCCCCCCCCCTCCTGCAGCCCAGCACCCCTTTAAGATACAGATTCCTGTTAAATCCAATAGGCTCTGCTGGGCTCTCAGTTGTGGCTCTCTGAGCACAGCAGCTCTCCAAGAGAAGGGGGGGCAATGGATGTTCCAGAAAGAGAAACCAATTAGAGGCGGCATGGTGTCCTCAACCCTCCCTGTTCCCCCCCCCCCCCCCCAAGCTGCTATCCCATGATCCTTTAACTCCTCTCCATTGGTCGGAGTCAAATCATTCCCCAGAACATTGCCCCCCTAATGTTGGGGCTGCCATTCTTTATCCGATGTCCAGGCCCTTCTTTCTATTCTCTGTGGTCTACTGCCGAGACCCCCAGCGGTCAGCCTCAACCCCCTCGATTGGCAGCTTGCAAGTCTGTGGTGAGCCCACACTGTTTGTTGTTGACAGCAACACACAAACTCCGAAGTCTCTAGATCACCGAGTAAAGTAGACCTGCAGTGAGGAGTTGGGTTTTTTTTCCACGAGACTCGATGGTCAGTGTATTCCCCGATCTCATTGTGCATTCTGGTAACACGTCAGTCACCACTTGCGACAGACAAGGCAGTGTGTTTAAAATGCAGGGACTATATATATATATATGAAATCACCCCTCTAATGGTAATAGATATTGACAAGTAGGCAATCTAGTTTGATGGTATTTGCGGTTCACTGCAGTCTGTAGAGCAGTGGCTGGAGTCTCTGCTGCATCTCGTAAAATTGCTGCTATTTACAAAACATAAATAACAAGTGATCAGTCTCTCTCAGTTAAATGCTTAGTGTGACATTGTAGCCGCTTTAGAGCTGATGGTCAATCTATAAAATAGTAATCACAAATATTCTGATAAACCTCTTATTATTATTTATTATATAAGCTGTTGGGACTTATTCTGTCTAATCACACCAATTCAAAAGACACATTCCTGGCATGCGCACGCACTTACTTGGCAATAGGGCTGATTCTGAATAAATATGGGTTTGGGTCTGGACAAAATAAGAAATGTTAAAACATCAGCATGAACTTTGGGAGCTTGTAATGGCCATTTTTTGCAATTTTTTCTACATTTGATATAGAATAGAATCAGTAGATGAAAGGATATTTATAGAATCAGTAGTTGCAGCCATATACTGAAGTATTTAGCTCATAGTGTTATTCATTCCCTCAGTGAATTGACCCCAAGCCTCCATCTCACAGGACCCGCATCATTATCCAGGGGTGAAATGATTTTGTGCTGAACAGAGCACTATGAACGTGACGGAGCTGGACTATGCAGCCTTTAAGTTCAATATGTCAATCTCTTGCGACAGCTATGATGAAATAAAAAAAGAAGGGAGAAATGGTGACTCTCATGGCAATTTCACTTTCAGTTTTCTTTTCTGCCTGGGCTTTTAAAGCAAAAAATTGAGAAAATAAATCCCAAGAAGGCTGGATTTCAGTGTCTGTTCGGTGCCCGTCCACACAAATGAGAGTGCGGGGAGATCTGGTATTCATGTGCTTGCTCACCTCGAGGCAACTTCTTCACTTATATATGACTGTGTATAGTGTCCATTCCACAGCTCGCCATGCGAATCTCTGCCTCTCCCTCGCTCATCCAGGCAGGTCATAGGGGCTGCCAGATAAGCAGAGCTATATTGAAATATTCAACAGCAGTCAGAGACTAGACCGGGGTGTTAATGCTCGGCGTCTTGGTGCACGGGACAGAGGATGAGGGTGAAAGAAGAAGAGGAGGAAGAGGACAAACCTATGTTTATAAGAGATGAGATGAAGATGATGGCAGGCCTAACTAATCAGCTTTCTAAATCCTGACATTTCCTTCTCTTCAGTTTGTTTCCTGACATCCAGAGCCCTCTCCTGGCCAGATGGATTCCCTGTTTGCCATTTTGCTTCCCTTCCCACTTCATTCATCAGCTCTGCTCCATCAGACCTGCGTACCCCTGCCCTGTCATTACAGATCACCACAGATGATTGTTATCGCACAGCTCTCTCAACACTGAGGCTGTAGTGTGTGAAAGCTACAGCAATTGAGTTGGGTGAGAGTGTGTTATCAAGCCTTACAACATGAGCTCTCATCATGACTTGTAAGGGTAAAGAAAAATGGCAGACATCCACTCTACACTACAACATGATTGAAGCAAGACAGAATTTCTCTAAAATAAAAAATATGAAACTTGAAAACAATGGTGATGAAAATGATAGGGCTGATACACTTCAGGGTTTTCCTTTCCTTTCAGAGGAGAGGCTTGAACATTGCAATATATTTTTTAACACACTGAAAAAAATAGAAACCATTCAGGAAGAACAAAGCACAGGCCTGATATACGGCGACAGTAAATAAGCAGGTAATCACCCTGCTCTTTACAGCAACATGGTGTATGGCTTACCGGGTGAATAATGTGCCGACACCCCACAATCCATTGTTGAATTCACTTAGTTAAAGGTGTGGAGGAACAAGAGGAATCCAACATTAAGGCCTGAACGCTGGTGAATTTGGACTTTAAGGACCTTGTCTTTATTGGAAGTGACCTAATGAAGAGCCCTTAAACCTTTGACATCAAAAGCAATTGGACTCTTTTCATTTTTTAGATGTTTCCTCGAGAGCTCTCCTTAGTCTGAGGAGATGTAATCTGCTGCTGTGGGGTGCATTTGGGAGAAAAGTTGGACGAAAGAGGACATATCTTCACACCAAGAAGCTATGTGTATCTTAGTTAACGTTAAATATATGATTTATATTCAACTTATTAATATAAAATGTGATTTAATATGTTTACTTTTCAGTTTAAAACGTTTTATAGGAGCACAATTGTAATGTATCCTTCAGTAAGTTAACAAACAGTTATACAGTTTTCAAGTAAGGGATAATGTGCAGCGACGCGGTCATTATGCCCAACGCGAAAAGCATGCAGTTTGCTTTTCGGCCAAACTGTATACAGTTAAATCGAACGGACTTCTTTGTGCAGATGTGAGCGTCCTTAACAACGGTCAATAAGTCCTTGACAGCGGTCTGTCTGTTCTGGATTAACAACGTGTCACGTGTTCTGAAATGACCAATCAGAGTCGAGTATTCAACTAAGCCATGTTGATGATTATTTACTTCACAATTTATTTTATTTAAAGAAGTTGTGTCCTGGTCAGGCATTATCACTATGTCATAACAAATAAATAATGATAATAATGCCACCCAATAATAATAATAATAATAATAATAATAATAATGCAAACTCTCAGAGGACATTTGTTCCATATCATTTACATAGGCCTAGTGCGTTAAACCTGAGAGCAGAGCAAAGCATTTTACCACATCTCTCCCCACACAAACAGTCCTACTTAGTACATGTTGAGTTTTCACAGCAACCCAACTTGTGAAAAATAATATACACTATTAATTTCAACAATATATAAAAAACTGAAATGTACCAATGTTTTGCTACTTTCACTCAAATTACATCATGTGCACCTCCGTCAGCAGGCAGCACATCTTTCTTTAAAAAAATGTGGAACGCTCCATGTGTGTTGCTTTTTTGAAGTCCCTCTTTTACCATCCACATTGCCAGTGAGCCCAGCACTGTGCATTACACATTAAAAGCTCCCTATATCTAAAATAGGCCTCTGAGCATTAGAAGAAGCTGTGCTGCTTTTAACTTGCTCTGGAAAATGAGAGCTTATGCTCCCTCAGTCCTTTGTTTCCTGATGGTTCCAACTCCACGCTGCATCGGCTCTGCGGAGCTGGGGACTTCAGAGGACCCTCTTGAAGCCATAACATCAACCATGCAGAGTAACAGAGAAATTGTAACAAAAGTGTCCTGGGAATTTGACTGTTTTCAGGATAATAAGTAGAGAGAGAGCTTCTGTTAACTTAGGAAAAAGTCGCTTGAGATACCAACCAGATGTCACCTTTCCTGCCTGTTCTATTTTACAAGTGTATGAAAAAGGCAATTAATCTGACAATATGTAGGAAGAACCTTACCAGCAAACTGTGTGGGGGGGACGAGAGAAATAATGTTCAATGCCCTTTGAATCTTTTCTTTAATATGAACTGGAAATACCTCATTTAGTGCATCAGGTAAAGGTACATTGTGCAGTCAAACTGTGTGTACTTTCCCCCCATAGGATTGATTGACATTTAATTGTGAACAGTTAATATGTATAGAACATGTATCCAGGGATTAACATTAAGAGAAACGTATCAGCATCTGATAACAAACCCTCTGCAGCCCTTTTTTTTACAGATTGTGCTGTTATTCCTATCAAAACAGAGGGCAGTAATGCATCAATAAATAAAATGAACTTAAGAAGGCCCCACGCATACTCCCTGGATGTGCCCCCACCTGGAAGATAAAATATTGATGTTGTTGGTGTAGGATGCTTCCCAGTTCTTCTTTTGTTGAGCCCACTACTCGGGTCAGAAGGAGTCACCACAGCCTGGAACAAAGATGTGAAGAGGTCAAAGGTTGGTAGCATGGGGGAAACCATGCTGAATGTCAAACTGAGGGAAAGACACAGCACAGCTCTGCTCTCAGCCAGCAGCAGACTGTTGACTGGACTATTTTTGCTCTTTTTCCAGCATCTACAGCACACAATGTCCTGATCAGGTCAGCCTGGCATCGACTAGGCTCTGAATGCAGAAGGAAACACCGAGGATAGTGGGAAAGATGCTAAAGCAGCAATAGTAACAACAGTCATTGTCTGTCTGGACAGATTCTGATGACTAATAATGGGTAACATTACTTTAGATATCAGCAGGAGTGATTTGTTAATGTTGTATACGGGAGAAGACCTGTGTGTATACTGTGAATGCCAGTGTGCATAGCTGTCAGTCTACCTTATATAACATCAGTAGCTGTCCTTCTGTGAACAATAATGGACAGAAAGGCCAGCGGTACCAAATGGAGTGCAATAACGTAAGTGCATTGGATTGTTCCCAGGTGCTCTGTGGACCACAGCATATGTGAACTACTCCTTCCCACTCAAATATATAACCTGGTGGTCAGGGGCATTGCCGACACTGTATCCCTGAGAACTGTCGACGCTGACGTTTCATGAAAACCCAAGATAATGAGGCAGTCACTGTAACGATGTATCTCTTCGTGAAGAGCGCAAAGCAAATCTATATCCTGTCAGTTGAAGAAATATTTTTCAGGGAAATATGCTTATTTTCTTTCTTGATACCACTGTAATGTTTGTTCCGATACAAAATAAATGTTTTATAGACTTCAGACTTTGAATTTATCTCTGAGACTTCACACATAGGTTTCTGTTGAGGTGTTGTGAAGCCAATGTGGTGGGCTCAGGCCGCCACCAAACTACCGGCTCATCCAAAAAATATGCAATGAGTCACCCGTGTGACGCAGCAGAGCCGACAGCTAGTGTCTCGTGACCTGGGACGACGGCAACCTGTCAATCAAAGCTTTCACTTTATAACTGATCCACTTATTGTCACAAATCTAATCTGTGCATCTGTAAAGCTTCACTGTGTTGAATGCAGTGTTCCATTTCCTTTGATTGAGCAGTCATTTAGATATTTTGAATCAAAAATAGTTAAAGGTGGGGTAGGTAAGTTTGAGAAACCGGCTCGAGATACACTTTTTCTTATATTCCATGGAATGCTCTTAACATCCCGATAGCAATGAATATCTTAAGTGCTTTGACAAAAAATCCATTAAAAAATGTCATCTGTGGAAGCCTGTAAAAAGCACGACCAATCATTTTAGCCAGCCCGGCTAAAATAACTGGATGGCCTACTTGCCTGTCAGCCTTCCATCTGTGCACAAACGTATAGAGTGCCGAAGTCACGCCCATCTACTTCCGCCCCATGGGACCTTATTTCTGAAAAGTTATGCGTTGAAGTCAATGGTGAGAGAAAGATTATCTTTCGATCCCGTTTGAATTGTGCCACGAATTACACATATGATGTTTGTCAATCTTAAATAATAATTTCTATGTCAAAAAAGTCACAGTTTGTCGTAAAACTATTGAAATATAAGACTATGAAAAATACACAACTAGAAAGACTACAAATCCCAGAATCCCGGTCCCGCATGCTGGCTCTTACGAACCGACTAACTCCCCTTGTGTGTATGTACAGCTCTCAACATGCCCAGACTTGTAGTGATTTTCACCTCTTTTAATACTTTTCGCCTCATTCTGAAAGAAAGAAGTGAAATGTGCCAACGTGACGGCCGTCTTGGTGTGTGGTGCGAGACGGGAGATGTAGTTCATTGAGCGGTTTCACACAAACAAAGTGTTACTTCACAGTTTTACGACACATTTTTATTTTTTTGACTTGCAAAATTATCTTTTAAATTGACAAACATCATATGTGTAATTCGTGGCACAATTCAAACGGGATCGAAAGATAATCTTTCTCTCTCCATTGACTTCAATACATTCTTTTTTCGAAATAAGGTCCCATGGAGCTCCACCGGAAGGGGAGGGACTTCACCACTCTATCTCGTGCCCTGTGTGTTGGAGGAGGGGCTCTGTAAGGAAGTGGCAGATTTGTTCCGGCTGTGTATTTTCAAATTCTAGCGCACTCGAGCTGGTTCCTCCAAAATTACCTACCCCACCTTTAAGTTTAACTTTTTCATTCTTGTTTTTTTATTTATTTCAAATCGTTAACAAAGTCAGTTTGGCTGTTTATCAGTCAAACACAGATAAACCTCTAACTTTTTTGAGTTTGTGATGCTGCTGTTTTACAATCACTGAACACAAGGGTTCCTACGTGAAAACGTTGGGTCCCCTGAAGGTGACATGTTACTCCTTTCTGACTGGGCTGTTGATATAAATTACCGCAGCAAATGCTCATTAACACCATTGATGGGCTGATTAGCTGGTCATGAAGTCAGAGGGCACATTGTGTGCATAGCAATATATTTTTATCTGCAGCCATCCTCGTCCCGAACGGATGGCAGGAGAGGGGAGAGGGAGCTTTGATGAACTTAATTAAAGCCTATTAGACATTCTGTGAGGTGGATTGGATCAGCACTGCGTAGAATAGAAATGAATGGAGCAGACACTGACGAATGAAAAGTGTTCTGTGAGCGGGATAACCATCAAATAGAGTAACAATCATGTTGTCTCAGCCCCAAATTATAAAATGGAGACATTACTCAGGGGAGGATTGCCTTTTGTATGCATACACCCTGTTGGGTCAATGCAGCCATTAAGTGGAGCTCACATTTCTACATAAAACGCTCGCTGCTCAGCCCATCAGCTTGTATATCTATCATTAGTCAGTCAATAGCAGCCTAGCAGCAATACTCGTAGCAATAAAGAGATTCCTCATTTACTTTTTTTATATTAAAATCTACCTAATAAATTAGATTAGACTGCAGTATGTCCTTTAGGCGTGGATTAAATCCTCCTGCTTTATATGCATAATGCCTTTAGACTGTAATAGACACCTCTGATAGGGGCATTGGAAATCCAGGAAAGTGACAATTGCCATTACCCTGTAAGTCATGAATTTACATCATTCAAAATGTGCAGGTTTAGGGAATGAAATAACAATTCATTATCATATCCTCAAAGTGAGTATTCAAACAGGAGTGACATACGAGTAGCGCCTCTGCATTGATAGGGTTGCTGAAACACCTTCCGACCTGTCATTACTGCTCCTCGCGAAATGAGCATCAAACGAGAGGAAGATCCCCCACGGTGACATTTAGAAAGTTGCCATACCAGCGCTTTGATATTTCAAACACTTCTAGGTTTAAACACGCCGTCTTTGAAGACACCCAGTTCCTAGAGAATGTCAAAAAGAATACTGGCACTCTGCAGAGAGAAGGATTTGCTTAGGTTTAATCAAACAGTTTTTTTTTTAGATGATATCTGATGCCGCCTATCACAAAGTACAAGCATCCACGAGCTCAAGTTATTCTGTTTTCTTCTTGTAACCTGTTTACGCGTCTGTCAAACTGTCTCTGAAATACCAGGCGGAGATTATAGCAAGGAAGGGGTTGAGTTTTTAAATGGAAGTAAAATGCCAACCCAGGATTTGAAAAGCTATGTATCGGTAAGCGAGGTAAGAAAATAGACCTAAAAAGGAATGAGGGTTAATCAAAATCACAATTATTCAGCTAGATATCATTCAATATGTTTTATTTCTTTTACCATGAGAAAAACTCAGAAATATGAATATGAGATACATTTTTTCTGAGGTAAAAGCATTACATAGATTGCCAGGTAATTAACTGTAACCCTTATTTTTAACATGCTTCGTGTCTCTTGTAATTCATACCAGGTGGACTTTGAAATGTTAGTTTTGAAAAATGTCCCTTAACTATTATCAGATACATTGAAGAAAGTTAATGGAGGGTTACCAACGGATATGGAGGGGTGCTGGGAGTGTGGGGCGAGTCAGAAAGAGAAAGAGAGAGAGGCAAATGGACATAAAAAAGTGAATATAATATTATATCTTGCGGCGTAGGGCTGCACGATATTGAAAAAAACTGACATTGCGATATATATTTTTTTCCCCTGCGATATATATTGCGTTTTTTTTAACTATATTTAACCGGATGAAGGATTTTAGTCACGGACGTCTGGATCTTAACTGGTTGACTCATCATACTTTAAGTCATGATCTAACATGTCATGATAATGCATGTTGCTTACCCTCAAATAAGGGGGTTCATCTGTGAATGAAGAAGAGAAGAACCTTTTTGTATCCAAAATAGTTCCAGATGGCAGATGTTGCTTTTCTTTTTGGAAGTAAATCTTCATTCTCGCCGGTATTGTCCTCCTGTTCCTCGCTCATTTTTTACCGGTGTTTTGATGGTCTGCAAACTAGCGGGGCGGGGCCTGCTGTGATCTGATCAAGAATGATTGGGATTGGTGGTTTGCTGTGTATGCAGAGCCTGCATGTCACTCACTCAAGTACCCCTGACATGAGAGCCGCGGAAGTTTTCCTTTTGTAGCAAGCAGCAAAATAATTGTAACATCACGTGTTTGAGTTAATTTACCTACTTAATATCGCACGTCCTAAAAAAAAAATGTATACATTTTTTTTATTAAATTGCACGTCCCTGCGATGTGAATATCGCGCATGCGCATATCGCGGTTATCGCCATGACACGATATATCGTTCAGCCCTACTTGGGGGTGTATTCGTATGCCTAGGATTAGCGACAGCAACCTCAGCCCTTTTGACCCTTGCCCTCTGCAGATTCTGACCCCTAGTAACAACATCAAGTGCTTTTTTGCCCATAAAACTCTGCACTAAACTTGCATTAGTTGAGCAACATCTAGTTCCCACTCTCTGATAAAAGTTGGATAAATAATCTTACTAGTACCTGCACTTACCATCTATCCAAGTGACTTTCTATAACTTTATGGGTATATAACTAACCTAACCCTTTTCCTTTTTCACATTTGAATCCTAAAGGGAGTTAGCCATCCCTGCTATCCATGACAAGCGTTACTGTTAAGAATGGTTTCCCCTCCTCACGACCCCCAGCAGCCCAATAATGGTTTGTTATAGCCATGCCATGAAAAGTGATGATACCCCGCTTTGGCCGGCCATGCTTACTCACCGTTAAATAGGGATATCTCTTTTTATTCCTGAACACCTTGCTCCACTGCTCTGTCCATCATAATAAGAGCTCTTGTATCCAAGGCCTGCCTGTGAGAGAGTAATAGGTGTGAAGCAGGGAATAACATATCACTCGGTATGTCTGGAAGCCCCTGCAAAGCCACAGTCCTAATGAAATATTAATCTGCGGCTCCATGCTAATGATAATGCACTATCAAGCATGAGTTGGCCCAACTGAGGCAGGCAGCTCCCTGTCGCACTTGTGTTGTGACAGGATATCCCCGCTATTACGGCCCACACATGAGATTTGAATCTGTGAATTACAAAAATGGTTAAAGGGGTGGAGAGCAGCCTTTATTCATTCTTTACAGCCCCTGATTTCCTCAGACAGTTGTACTAGACCTTTAACCCAGTATCCTGTTACACAGAAGATGGGCCCATTTAACAGAGAGGTTCAACTGAGGGTCTGTGGTACCTTTCTCCAGTACTCTCTCACTTTTTAATCTACTTCAAGACCTTTTTTACTGCATGACATTCACATCAACCATATACTCCTACAAAGTAAGAAACTATGCAGCAACAGTTACACGCTATTAACCAAACACCTTTATATTTTTGAAGTGTCCATCTATCATTCCCTGACCTTAAGTAAGTGTTTTCAGTTGCCTGAACTTAAAGATGAACACTATAGAGCCCCTAAGGCAATATGAGCATGATTAGTGTACACACGTTTATTATACGCATCGTGTAGTTTCCCACTCACAACTTGGGGAAAACAAAGTTATTTTACAAATGTCCCCTCAGGGGCAATTGTCTTATGTTGTAACTGAGAGTTGATTAAGATGATTTTAAACAACAATTGCTGAGCATCCACAGTTGTCTTACTGTATCTCAATAATCTCGTCTGACAGTCACATTTTTTTCCTCTATTTTGACATGTTTGAAGAGACACCAAAGCCGTGTCTCTTCTGATTGGTTAGCTGTCCGGCTCTGTTGTTATTGGTTAACCACTTAGACAAGTCCTGCCCCTTAGCCACAACGTACAATGTGTTGGCCAGGGCCTCTTTAAAGTATCAAAAATAGAAAAAAAGTGTTACCCAACAGTCTTAGCATAGGACTCTGCTAATAATAATCTTACATTATGTATGGGGTCTTTTTAGACCTGCAGCAATATCTTCCCTTATCAAATAATGTGCTAATTATTTTTCTTCGATAACTAATTTATTGCCTGGCCTTTAAAATGTCTGAAAAATGTCAATCTAAAGCCCAAAGTGGTTCCATCCGATGTCCTCTGTCCAAAACTCAACTATTTGTCAGAAGAAAAGCAGCACATCTTTACAATTAAACACATGGAGAAATGTTTTACAAAATAACCTAAACAGTTGGTAGATGTTTTTCTTGGTCAATAGAGCACCAACTGAAATATTGTGTCAGTTCTAGATTTTAAAACCAAATGTTTACGACTTGATGTGCTATGTAACACACACATGCAGTACAGCAACAATGTCTCTTTAAAAGTAGAATCAGAAAAGACACAGTAATGCATGCCACCAGCATTGTCAGATTTTCTCTATAAACAACAAACTTTTGCAAATGTTCTGAAAATGTATACTATCACATACAAATATATCCACACTGTGGTAGGCTTTCCATTCACACACTGTCCTCATACTGTAGTTCTAAAACTAATTGTACCAAGCAGTCAATTCCCCGCTTGTATCTCTGTATGTCACAGATGCAGCTCTGAACACAATGGTGTCCACCCACACAGCGTGCACTTCTAAAAAAACAATAGATCAAATCTACAGAGTTCTACTAATTGACGTGCAAGTTCAAAGGAAGCATTTTATCACTTTACTCCAAAAGGCAATATATGGCTGTCCTACATCCAGGCAACACAAGTCTCTTTTAACTTGGAATTAATTTCAGTCTGGCACGGGGGGGGGGGAACATTTTAGTGTCAAATGATAAAGCCACCTTCTATCAATTCAGCAGGAGATGCTATCGTAATGAAACTGGAGATCTAATCCAGGGAGAAACTCTGGTGTCAACAGTGATTTAAAACTTACAGCAGAGGCACCTCGCTGAGACAAATCCTCTTAGCCGCTGCAGATGAGACTGAAGCGTTTTTTGCTCCACGAGAGATGACAGAGGGTGTCATCTTTGAAAAGTCCCAACCTTGTTTGTGTGGGTGAATTAAAATGTGGTTGCCGTGGTAAAGCTGAATCAAAAGCAGACGGTTATTCCCCCGGTGGAATGAGAGGCTGAACATTTGCTCCCCTGCTGAGTCAGTGCGAGTCCTCTGGCCCTGAGGTCAAGAGGTCAAGGACAAAAGGATGATGGAGCGGTGGAAAAATGAGTTCTTACTTTTTCTGACAAGCCACATCCTGAGTGCAATTTTCAATTACAGTCGTAGAGTGATTGTGTGTGTTTGAGCTCCTGTCCTGGCGGCAGTGTGTATGGCGTTCTTTTTTTTATTATATATGTGGCATTGTTGGAGGAAACCTGTGTGTGTGTGTGTGTGTGTGTGTGTGTGTGTGTGTGTGTGTGTGTTGGTGTATGAAAAACACACTGAACTGCCTCTTTTATACAGACATCGAGGAGCAATG
>CALSBZ010004017.1:982664-997460 GCA_943591055.1 Gobionotothen gibberifrons
TTCGGGCGAAGACAGCAATACACCAAATGTACACCCACATGCTTCATTTCAACCGTATCTATCCCCCTTGGTGACAAGTCCATTCCCACAAGCATTATCCAACGTTACAACACACTCCAAAATAGCAAGACTGTTAGGGGTTGGAGTAATGTAAAAATACAAAAGCTCTGATTTGAATTGCACATCATCAGATATAGTTAATTGATTAGTTGTAGTCACATTTATAAAACCATTAATTCTTCCTTCTCTTGTCCCCACACATCCTGCATGAGAGTCTCAAATATGACGTTTTCTTAACTTAAAGGAGGGGTAGGTAAGTTTGAGAAACCGGCTCGAGATACACTTTTTGTTATATTCCATGGAATGCTCTTAATATCCTGATAGCAATGCATATTCTAAGTGCTTTGAAAAAATATCCATAAAAAAAATCATCTGTGGAAGCCGTAATACTGTAAAAACTACGACCAATTATTTTAGCCGGGCCGGCTAAAATAACTGGTTGGCCGACCTGTCTGTCAGCCTTCAATCTCGTGCACACACACACACACACACACACACACTCGTGCAGTCATTGCGCGTGTTTCCCGTGAGCTCAGTGCTCAGTCGGCTCACTGAGCTCACTGAGCTCAGCTTCGCTGCAGGAGGACACGTTCACCATGGCAGAGTTGACTTCAACATCGTCCACCGGTCGCAAAAGAAAAACTGTAATGGAGCAAATTATGAAGAAAAAGAAAGTGGAAACTAGGAGAGGTCAAACCAGAGTCAATATCGGAGTTGCTTTTCAACTATGGCGACTATTTACGGAGCACACCGAGCTGATATGTAACGTTACCGGCGCAGCCTGGTCAGCTAGACGTCAAATTTGTAATACATTTTCACAAAACAAACATGCTAGCTTCAAAAATATAAGCACTGACAATAACTGTGTTATACATTTGTTTTACATTCATTATCATGATCTTGTGCGCGTTCATGTGTGTTGGAGGAGGTGCTCTGTAGGAAGTCTGAAGGAAGGGGCGGATTCTTTTCGGCTGTGTACTTTAGAATTGTTGTGCACCCGAGGCGGTTTCTCAAAGTTACCTACTGCTCCTTTAACTTAACAATGAATATGAAGCTGCAATGTAGGCTTTATTTATAGAATGATGTATTGATCCCTGTAAGGAGTGTTTGGTTCTGCGTGACATACCGTATTAGTCTGAGCAACCTGTTCTGCAGGGCGATACCTGTGGTACACAGATGATTAAGTCATGCATTCAAAATCACATTAGCATGGCTTTGACCAGTTTTACATAACGTCTCCCTGGATACCGCGGCTCCCACAGGGACGGGAATGAAGCATAAGGCCTTATGCAGTATCTTCCTCTGTTCTAAATACCCCCTCTCAACTTTTTATAAATGTGCAGTATTTATCATCTGGAATTCTACCACAAAAGGCCTCTGTGTGTATCACTGGGGGAAGGAGAGGGAAATGGCAAAGGGAGTACTGGAATAAATTATACTCAGACAAATCTTTTATTCCAACACAGAGCACAGAAAACAAGTGTGCCAGCTCCCCACAGTAATTCAAGAGGTACTTTTCTTTTGTTCTTCCCTTTGTTTTCAGTGTGGATATGGAAATAGACGTTGCTAAATAAGGCCCCTCCCATTTCCCAACTCCCCAACGAGCTCTTTTTTCTCCTTGGCAGACTCCTTTAAAGCAATAGATCATTACCTGTTGCCTGTTTTCAGTAGCTCGTACCTCCGAGTCAGGTCTATCATTTAAATTGCAAGTGACAGAGTCCACACTCGGAGCTTACGGGAAAGTCCCCTCCAGTGTTTATTAAGTGTGCCAATTGAATAAATTACCTGCGGTTATCACATCATTGAGTTGACCTTATAAAATAACAAGAGAGATGGCTCTGCTGTGGCGCACTTGGTGTCACGCCTTCCTCTACCCCAGGATGACCCTCCCCCTCATTGTTTGGACTGGATCCCTCTTATTAAGACTTCATTACTGCCACACTATCAATATTTCACGCTCATTCTCTGCAGCTGCTTTGGTTACGGTGGAGATGATTGTCAGAGAGCTCGGTCAAAGGAAGGAGATGAAGGGAGAGGGAAAGGAAGCTCTTTCATCATGCATCACTGAATGGGACTGTTATCATGGATGTGGATATTTAATGACTCCCACACCCATATTAATGTGTATTCTCATAAGATCATGTTTAAAAGTTTTCCATGATTGCAGCCTACAAAGAAGTCGTACTGCTTTCAAGCCCTTCGCTGCTTTGAAGGCCAAAAGGGTCAAATGCACACAGTGTGCACAGTTCACTCAACTCATCATAGAAACAACTTCTAATAGCCTACAGTATAAGATTTTTCAGCAGTGCCTTGCTCCTCATGTATACTGTATTATACACAATAGCATTATTTTTTCAGTACAGAGTTAAAAACATTGTTAAAGAACATATTTACGCTAGAATCCACTTCAAGACACTGGTACTTGCGTACCATGCTGCGAATGGATCTGGCCCTTCCTACATCCAGGACATGGTCAAACTGTACACCCCAGCACGTGCACTCTGCTCTGCATCGGCCAAACGGCTCGCTGCACCCGCACTGCGAGGGGGACCCAAGTTCCCATCAGCAAAAACACGTGGGTTTGCTATCCTGGCTCCAAAATGGTGGAATGAGCTCCCCATTGACATCAGGACAGCAGATAGCTTACACATCTTCCGGCGCAGACTGAAAACTCATCTCTTTCGACTCCACTTCGAGCGGTAGAATTATTAACAAAGCACTTATCTAAAGCCAGTTGAGTAGCACTTGAAATGTTTTGGCTCTATGAAACCTGATGTACTTATATGATTCTGTTTTCTTCAAGTTTGTATCTTGTTGGTCGAATGCACTTATTGTAAGTCGCTTTGGATAAAAGCGTCAGCTAAATGCAATGTCATATTTAGAGGGTTGGAATTAAACATTTTTCAAACTTTGTTTCCACCACCAGTCCATGGATTCAAACTCAAGTCTTTCACTCACGAGCCCACCCTTTCTAACCTTTAGCTTGCTGCCTCCTTTCCTGTATATGCTTAGGCTCCAAAGAACTGGATTATTGCAGTAGCGGAGGACTGCACCGTGAGCAGCTTCTGGGTAAAACTCCACAAGTCTTGGATAACATTGTGTGAAGCGTGTTCACTCTGCCCGCTCGGTTTCTAGATCGTGTCGAGTGTTACGTCAATCTGAGAAGTACTGCAGTTTCTCCAGGAACGTTTCAAGGCCTGCCTTGTTTCTTCATCTGGGGTTCAAGTGCTGCTTGAATTATTGATGCTTCACAGGTGCGTACAGTATGGTAAATGATGCATAGCCTGCATCTACTCATCCCCACTGGGTTGCTGTCTGTATATTTTAAGCAATATTCACTGCTAGAAGATTGCATTTGCTGTAACAGTCCATTGGATGTTATAGATGACCACTAATATTTATTTAATCATAGCTTCTTAGGTGTAAAATAATGATCGTTGAATTATTGTGGTATGAAAAGAGGAGGAATTGCATCATGTTAGTACTGCAATGACGCAGGTGTTCTGTACAACATCAAATCGGTTTACTTGGAGATATGTACGTGTCTGGGTTTTCTTCACGCTATATTGTGTGTGTGTCTCCTGAAATGTGTATGTGTACTGCCTGCATGTGTATATTTGCTATGTGTGTGTCTGTGTGAGAGAGACAGAGAGAGAGAGAGAGAGAGAGAGAGATCTTGAGATACGTGGCATCGCTGCTGCCTCTGTTTGTTTGGCTCCAGGCTTTCAGACTGTCAGCGCGGAGGCTGTGTAGTGAAACAAAACATGCTGTCATCTCCGTAACAAGTCTAGCCGCCAGGATTCAACACACACACCTCAGTTAGACAAGATGCAAGGGCTCAGCCTCTACCTCTCCACATTATGACTCCAGCAGTTGACACTTAGGACCACAGCCGCTCTGGGAAAGCCATGAAACACTCCTCTGTTGCCACGTTTCTCCACGGTATTTCTCTTAAAGCTTTATCCAGCCAGTCATTTTTGTACATTACCCAAGGAAAATGTGACAGGATTTTAATCACGTATCTACTTGGGAAATCAGCACCAGTTTGAGATAAGGCATCGCACACACTGATATGTGGAGACAATCGTGATAATCCACGCCGAGGTGAAAATGCCGACGCTCTCTGAATTGTTTTTTTCTTCCCCTGCAATTCTGAGCCAACTTTCATGGTGTTTGTCTTTGCCCATCTGTTTTCTAAACGCCATGCTCCTGGAGGCACATCAACCCCGGTCTGTAAAGCTGTTACAGACGGGAAGTCAAGCGCCTCTTTCAATTACTCTCTTATTGGTTTAGACCTCCCTCTGGACAGGGCAGGCCCAGTGTCAATCCTGCTCGTAATGAGAGGAGATCTCTCCCCGTGGAGGAAGTGTCTCTTTGGGTTTAGGTTATGTGTCCTCGTGCTCTAACCCGACAAATAGGAAGCGCAAAAGCTGGGGGTTGTGTATTTACCCATGTGTGTGCAATCTGTGTGTTTGTGTATTCTCTTTTTCTGTACCCTGCATTTGACATTTCCCACAGCCTGAATTGCTTCACAAATACATATTATCTTTTCCCAATCTCCATCATCTGTGTCAAATCTGTGACCAGCTAAGCACCAATGTTTGGAGCCACATTTGACATTTTGTTCAACAGAGCGTGCTGCCCTTTTGCCTGCCAGCTAGTTGTCTACTGTAGCCAGGCAATGCAATAACACATAACACCAAGACCTCCCTTCCAAGTAAACTTTTTGCTCTTCCCTGGGGATTTCAAGTGTGTTATGTGTATGTGTGTGTGTGTGTGCATGGGGTGTAAGTGTGTGTTTGTGCATTTCCCAACCAGACAGCTGTACACCAGCCCAGTGTGAAGGTCAGGGTACAGGCCGACAAGCAGCAGGAGATGTCACACCAGGACAGGCCATGGCAGCCATGCACAAAATTGCCTCAACAGATCACAGACCTCCGCCCATCTGCTGTGACGCCAGATTGGGGGGGGTTGCAGAAGGTTGAATTCAGTGGTTGAGCTAATAGCCCTCAGTGAGATTCGCCACAGTAGCGTGGACCGATTTGTAAATGGAGTGTTTGTTTCCTCAGAGATTTGGGGATTCATTAAATATGATTGAAATGCTCTGTGAAAGTTATTGAGGTTGCACTTCCAGCACAGAGTGAGTAAGATGACGGCGGAGTGATCTCTTATAACTCTTCATACTGTCTTAAAGGGGGCCTAATATGCTCATGTTCAGGTTCACATTTGTATTGTGTGCCTCTACTGCGACATGTCTCCATGCTTTAATGTTCACATTTATTTTTCTCATACTGCCTGTGCTGCAGCACCTCTTTTCACCCTCTGTCTGAAACCAGAGGCCAGTCTGCTCTGATTGGTTAGCTGGCTCTTAGCTCCGCTTAGAAATGTCCTGCCCCTTAGCCTATCACATACAATGTTGTTGAGCTTTAGCCAATAGAAGCGTGATTGTAACTAAGGCCCAATCCCAAACCACTCCCTCGACCCTACCCCTCCGTCTGTAGGCACACTCGCAGCTGAATGAAGTTCCCTCCATTAAGGGTTAAGGGTATAAATACAGCGGCAAGCTTTGGGGCGGCCTCCCCTCTCTCCGGCAGAAACAGGAAATGCCGTAACTGTATGTAACAACGGTTTCAAATCAGCATCTCTTAGACAAAAAGTTAAAATTAATAACTCAAATAAAACTCCAAACATCTTTCATTGTGTTACTTTTTTGTAAAGCTCTTTTAGTTTTAAACCTGATGTTTATAAGCTTCTTAGTTTTTGCAACAGTCTGTAAATATACACAATTTTATAAAAATAAAAATCTAATGTAATCTTGGTAAATCAAATTAACACGTGCAGATTTCTATGTTTTAGTTAAGGCAACATATTAATTATCGTTTACAAAAATAACCACATGGAACTCACATTTGTATGATGTTGTTTCCTCCATGCCCGAAAAACGGTTGCACACCTGTGAATGAGATTATCAAGCCTGCATCCATGCAAACTCGCTGTCGGAGGCTTTTATAACCCACTACCCCTCCGCCCTGATTGCTTTGGACCAGCCCTCAATGTGGCGGACCCTCCGCGTGAACACGCAAACGGAGGGGTAGGGTGTAGGGGTAGGGTGTAGGGGGCGGTTTGGGAATGGGCCTTAGTGATGCCACTAGAAGAACTCAAGGCCCGGGGGCCAAAGAGACGCGACTTCATTTTATGTGGCCCACAAGAGCTTGCAAATAATATAATATGTTTGTTATATGATTACATGCCGATTTTCTTTTTTGAATGTTACTTTTTTATCAAAATGTCACTTCTTTTTTTTTATTGTGGCTTTTTGTCCAGAATTTGGCTTTTCTTTTTAAATCATTTTGTGACATTCTCACTGAAGAGACTTGCAATTATTTGCCCTAGACTTCTGCTTTCAGTCGTAGTTAATCGTGAAGTTATTATTACCTTATCCGATAATAATCCAATGCAGAGACAATAATGTAATATAATACATTATTTTATATATATTTATATATGTATTTTTATATAGTCTTAAAGTTACAACCGGCCCTTTGAGTGCAACCATAATGCTGATGTGGTGAAATTGAGTTTGACACCCCTGCTTTACATGCACAACAACCTATAACACACATATAAAACCCAAAAATGCATTTAAATATGAAGTATTCTGTCATTCATTTCGCACAATTAGTGTATTGACCATAACTATTTAGATACAGTTCTCTATTTTTTTCGAGCTTTGTTGTTTCTAGTCAGCATTTCTGAAAAGCATCCCAGATAAGACATACCTGTAGGCTGAGTCTACTGTCCACCAAAATCTCCAAAATCCTGTATTGCAACTTTGAAATAATGTCAAATATGTGCATGTAGCAGCGAGTGTCACCCCACCATCTGTGATGACAGTAGACTAACAGCCAGTGTTGTTGAGGTAAACATAAAAATGTTACTAGTCTGTCAATAAGAAATAGCTTAGGGAAAAAAATACCGCCAAACAAAGATGTGTTGATGTTTTCTGAGGCTGCTAAAGTACACCAGAACAACTCAAAAGTAGCATTGTAGTCGCAAAGTGTTGCAGCTGAAGTGAGATGAAAATATAATTCAACAGCACATCCACGACTCTCGAGGAACCTGACAAAGTCGTAAATGTGTAAACAACAACATCACCCCGCACATGCATCTCAGAAATGATTCGGGTAGACTGAAGACACGGAGAACGAAGTGCAGTGACTACGTTTCTGTGTCAAAGTTTAATTACATTTTCATAGTGTGGAAAATTACAAAAGTGCTGACTTCTGGAATATGGAATATGCATGGAATATGTATTATTATTATTATATACAGCTCTGAGATTGGTTGGCGGGCTGAACAGAAAGTCTGTCAGAAAGCGTCTTTCTGTCTGCAGTTTCTATTTCTGTTTCCGTTCCTCCTGGCTGATGTGTCCCGTCTTGGAAAAGTCAATCTTCCTCACAAAGGAGGAGCCTGCTTCCCCGGGGACATCGTTTATTCATGTATAAGATTTATTTTTTGCTGCCATGGCCTCCTAGGATTCACACCGCATTCATTACAGGGGGGTAATGAAAATTGAATTCATATGGCGAAGCCCCACATGCATTGTGTGACTTGGGTGCAATGTGAAGGTCTCCTCCCTCTACTATAGCTGCTGTCTGCAACCACTGTTGAAAGTTGGGAGAGAAATGTGCGTTGAATTAAACTCGAAAGTTTTCAAGGAGAAAAATGGTGTCAAATTGAAGTTAAATATAAGAAAAAAAGAATATTTAAAGGTGGAAAGTTTGTTTTATTTATTTTACTTTTGCAGTTTGCTGCAGGGAGAAGTTCGGCTGCTGGTGGAACTGAAGTCGGGGGAAAAAATCAGTTTCTTCTTGGAAAAGTGTAGAACATTAAACATTGATTGCATTGATGCACCTCTCATCTTATATGTATGCTATCCCAGATAACACGTGATTTTTTTTAAGCCTCTGTAAAGGAAAAATATTTATCTTTAAAGGACATAAGAGGAAAATATGTACTCTTTAGCTGTGTTCTTGTTCTATAGACACTTTTTCCTAAATGTGTACAAATTAAGTGTACATACATTTTTAAATGAACTTGTTTTGTGTGTGCTTTTGTCTGGATGGACGCTATAGTCCCACACAAGACATCGTACAAAGGGAACAGAGGAGCTTTTCACAGCTGGAGAGAATACATCAAACTGTTGAAACAGGCAGGACAGCTCCAGGAATGTCTATGAAAGCCAAAACTAAAGTATTACATCTGACAATTTCCTTTGTCTTTGTTCAATTTAATTGGCAGTAGCTTTTCTAAAATAGCAGTTTGATTGACATCCTTCTGAGCAGTCCTTGTTTAATTTCTTGTCAGTACTAAATGGTGAACTGCAATCCTTTACTGCATACTGAATGAGTGAACTCAAAAGCTACAAAGCGAAAACATCATATAAAGGATATTTACCAACTGACGCTAGCTGTAAGCGTGTTAGAAACTAACCGTGTGTATGGGGAGTGCCTGTATGTTTTACAGGGCAGCTCAACCTCTAAATAAACCCTGACTTTTATTCCCCTCCAGTCTTTATAATTTTTCCTCCCATATCTGTCGTTCATGAAGCAGAATAAGCACAATTTAGGTCAAGTTGAGGGATCTTCATCTCATGAGAACATGTCTTTTACTGAGTTTGCCCCTCCACTGGCATACATTTGCAGCCTTTCATTAAATGTACATGTGATCAACCCCACTATAAAAGTGACTCTTATTCTATCTGAACATACATGAGTACTTGTCTAACGTCTTCTCTAATGGCTAGCCAAGTTAGCAATAAACGGATCACCATAAACGACCAAAGGACACGCTGTCGTTTTTCATTCATCATAATAAAATGTCAAAGCAAACATGTTATCTATTGCCAGTGTAATATCCACAGCACTACAGTTGTATCACAGACACATACAATAAACTACTTGACTGTTCAGCTCGGAATTTCTGATGGATTTAAAAAATATTATTATTGTACAAACTCTACTCTTCTCTCTGCTTTTGACATTAACGGCCCCTACACACGGCGGCGTGCGTTGGCGCTTCTGCCCATTCACTTTGAATGGGGTGAAGTCACGCTTCGCCGAACTGCATTGTGGGAGCAAAGCGTAGCTTCAAAAGTAGAGCAACGTTCTACTTTTGAAGCTTCGACGGAAGCGTCAGCCAATCGAATCATATGCCAGTACAAGCTCTAGCCAATCAAACCGCGTGCTTGTGTGTCCGGGGCGGGAGATTCAGGTGATTGGTTGTTGGTCGAGTTTCAGACACGCCCACCGGCAAGCTTCAACGCACGCCGCCGTGTGTAGGGGCCGTAACTTGCTTGGACTATATTCACTACATTTTTCCATCCATAGGGGATAACGTGGTTGGATGAATGTTTGATGGATTGACTTCCAAACTGAATTATTCATTTGTTTATGTATGGGTTTATATGATCACTTTGAAATAATTATTTATGGAGACATCCAGCTAATTCACAGAGGAGAGGCTTGCTCATCTTGGAACTTTTCAAATATAAAGTGAATGCATGCAGGCTCCAAATATGAAGTCAGCAGCATGCATCGACTATGTTTCAAAACATTGTACGGCTGCTTTAAACTACAGAGACTCAGAAACCTCCAGCCTTTTCCTTCCAAGCAGTCTTCATCTCCTCCAGCTTCTTCTTCATCCCTTCCTCTTCAACTCACCCTGATCGTTTGTCTCCTTTACCTTGAGTATATTTTTCCTTCATTCGTCTCTGCAATGCTTCTGCGGACAGGTTGGCCTTTTTAAATGACCGTTTGTCATTGTGAGAGGCGTCAAGTTGCCTTTGTGAGCCATTTGCCCTCAAGTATGAGGCAAAAAAGGACAAGGGGAGGAAAAAGAAGGGGGAGTGGTAGAAGGAAAAGGGAGGAGGAGATGGAGGGAGGCAGGAAAGGGCGAGGGACGCAGGAACGAGGGGAGAAAGGAAGGGTAATGTAAAGAGAGAAAATAAATCCTCCCTTCGCTTTAAATGACTGTGAGAGAGCATTTTCCACGCCTGATCCAACACCAAATGATGAGAGGTAATCTCCAGTGTGAGTGTGTGACACAGTGATAACGTGGGCAGGTGGAGAGGGATCCTACCCCCTTAACACCAGGAGCAGAGCCAGCTGATTTCATCATGGCTGATGGGGCGGTTTTTTCTTTCTCTCTCTCTCTGTGCCCCCTTCTCTCTATCTCATTCTCTCATTTCTGTCTTACAAGCTCACTGGGCCTAGCCTGCTGACATGCTTCAGCACGACCACTAAGCACATCCCCACTGTCGGGTGTACAGTTCACACCGCTGACAGTGCCAATTCATTAGTGTCCACTGACGCACAGCCACACTCTAAGTCATAATGCCACAAGGCATTACATTTTACGTTTTTTTTTTTTTAGATCTTTCCTTTTTCCCTAGCTTTGTCTGTACGAAGGAGCAATTGGAAGAACTATATGCTCTATTCCTGCACAGATCTTAATTCAATTAGATGGAGAGTGAATGAGAATGACAGTAAACTCACCCGAGCATCTGAAGCCACAACCAGGGAAAAAGAAAAAACCCACACAGGCTCATTTATGTGTGGCTGGCTTCCTCTGAGCCTTTTCAACACTTTAATTAAATTGGATCTGCCTCCTAATTATTCTAATTGATAAATTATAACATGATTATGTCACATTACCGCTCTGTAAATCTAAAATGCTCATTTGCTTGACGAATACAGCGATGTGTACCGCGCATTGGAAGAGAGCATGGTTTGGTTTCGGACGTATCGAGGGGAAAGTGCCGAGCATCGACGATCCTCATTTATTTTCCGTTGCTGCTCAGGGTCGGGCTATTATTTGTCTCCTTTAATCACTAGAAGCTCAGTCAATTAGAGCGCTTTTCATTTTATTTCAATAACTAATCAGGGAATTGGGGGTCCAGACTTTATAACACACAGGCTGCAATTATATTCAAACTATATTGCCACTCTTTTGCTCCCTCATGTTCACTTCTGGCTGGGAAATGGCAGAACCCAAGAGTCATATTGCTGGAACGGCTCCTTTGAACCACATCAGCTTGAGCTTGATGATGTTAGATTTGCTGAATGGAAAACAGGCTCCTGGAGAGGGAATTGTTTAACGTGATGAAGATATCAATACATGTGAATGGAAATCTGTGAAGTCGGGAGTGTCACTGCTCGCCAATGCAGAGGGAAGCAAACCACAGGTAAATAGGATCATCAGCAGCTTAATTGTGAGCCAATAAAAAATCAGTTGTCCTCTGCAAACAACAATTTAAAATAGGAATTCGATGAATAATAAGCTTTCCCAAGATGCACACTCATCTTGCAGCCACCTTTGACCTCCAACATGACCCACTGTGTGACCTCTACAGCCGGCAGCCATCAGCAGCATACAGACACATTTGTGTGGGTAGTAAGTATGTGGGGTGCATATGTGTATGAGAATAAAAAATAACACTGAGGAAAGAGACAGTTAGGGGAGTTAGGAAACCTCTGAGACCTCATTAACTTGGGAGCCTTTACACTTTGTGTCATCCGGCAACATCTGCTGTCTGATGCTCAGAGGCCAGCGCGAGGGGGTAACGTCACTGTACTTTTAGTTATTTTAACTTCACTCCAGTCAGAAACACTCTCGTCATACAGCAGTTGCAGCCGAAATGTGCAGTAGTGGCTCAAAACTAAACCCTCAAGGGGAACAGGAGGTACAACGTTTTTAATTTGCGCGTGACAAGGTGCTCCAAAGCAGAAATATATATTTAGATTCTTACCGGAAGTCAAACTAGTCTAGTTAATTAGCAGCTCAAAGGTTGGTGGAGGCAGGTGTGGAGCTACTTGCAGCAGCAGCAGTAACAGCTGTTTGGAGATACTTTTAGGTTTTTTATGTGACACTTAGGAAGATCAGCTCATAATCAGCTCACATGGATGACGCAAATGACTTCATTTTCCCGCCTGAATTCAGCTCCATTAGCACAGACGCCGATGTAGATGAAACATGTAACAGCTAAACTGCATTTAGACCTGGATATTCTGCTGCAGCACCTCTTTTCCCCCTCTGTCTGAAACCAGAGGCCAGTCTGCTCTGATTGGTTAGCTCTGTTGTGATTCGTCAACCGCTTAGAGATGTCCCATCCCTTAGCCCAGGGGTGTCAAACTCAAATACAGAGTGGGCCAAAATACAAAAATGGGTACTAGTCGAGGGCCGGAACTAACAAAGCTTAAATTATTGCCTAGAAAAACAACATTAAATAATCAGTTGCATTCATTTCTTATGGCTCTATCTGCAGCTTTTCCAGAGTCATTTCTTATGATTACATTTTTCCACAGGCCAACAACAGCTTCAAAAAAACTATTTCCCTCAAAGAAAAACCCAAACATGCCCTGTTGTCGCAAGAAACAAAGTGCAGAAGAAAACATCCATGTAAACTCAGTTTGCTGCTCTGATGCTAGTTCAAGCAGATACTTGGCATCTCATCTTGGGTGCAAGTTCATCAATGTTTGGGGTCAGGCTCTGAGCTGAAGAAACCCTCAGGATTGAGTGAAGGTGTGCGTGCAATATATACCGGCGGGCCAGATCTAATAGTAATTAGAAATTATCCTGCGGGCCGAAATTAAATCCACCAAGGGCCTGATTTGGCCCCCGGACCTTGAGTTTGACACATGTGCCTTAGCCTATTACGTACAATGTGCTGGAGTGCTAGCCAATAGGAGCGTGAGTGTTGTTACATAGTGATGTCATTATGTTACTGAAGTCAAATTCCAATGGAGGCGTTTCAGACAGGGGGGGAAGGAAACTTTGGGATTTTAGCCTTTGTAGACCGTTTACATGCACTAAAACCTATATAACATACTACAGAAAGCCTAATAGGGCCTCTTTAATGTTGTATTTTCTTTCAGTCATTCCTACTAGCAACACAACCTTATTGGAGAAAACACAAGGGACATAAACTGACCAATAACAGTTTTCCAAGTGGTACCTCCATAAATCCTGACAAATCCTGAATCCGGTCGCATGTTATCCATTTTCGAGAAATACAACTACTGTACTGTATATGCCAGATTTCTTCATAATATATTTTTTATTCCAGTCCCAATATCAACTCTTGAAAATGAAATTATGTTTATTTCACATTCATGTTTCGAAGAATCAAAGCAATTTGTTAGGGTTAAGGTAAACTGAGTTTTTGAGTGATATAATTTGTATGAGGGTTATGATCACAACAAATGTAGTCTGGGACTTTTAAGAGGCCTTGACTTGTCGCACACTGTTTGGAATAATCAGTTTCATATATATATGTTTTTTTGTTTTAGAAACAAGCCATCTATCTTTAAAAAAAAACAACAACACTTAAGTGACTCAGGCTAACCTTGCCTGTTTGTTTTACATAAGATAGGCCCTGGAGATGATTAGACCTCCTTAGCATTTAATCATGTGCCATGGAGGTGGAACAAGAGGGACATTTATAAACATTTCACTTGTCAGAACTATGAGATTGTTATTCTTGCCGAGATCTGCAGGGTATACATGTATTCTGTCCTACTTTTTACACCCTTACTTCAAATTAGGCAGGGTTATTTATTCGACGATGAGTAAACATACTCGAAACTGGGATGATGGCAAGAAACTTTCATCCGACACTGAAAATTGAAACAACTGGATATGTGACTCCGTCTATGTTTCATGTTCAGTCTCAGAGGAAATTGTATTTTCCTTGTTGCCATAAGCAGTGATTTATTTTCTTTCCAAAGAGGATGGTTTTCATGTTAATCATTCTTTTTGCGGATTTACTGAACTGTCTACAGTGCTGATGAAAGATGTGGCAGTGTATTGCGCTCACAATTACAACATTTAGTGAGTGATTTTGAAAAGAAATAATGGAAAGATGCCTGGATGCTTATTCCATTAGTGAAGTGATGAATTCAAATGAAGGAAATATAATACCTCTGTAGTACTTTGAGCCTTAATTTGGTCTGTTCTTCCCCCAAGCTCGCTCTGACAGCATAAATCTCACTTGGTGCAGTTTAAGGCCAAGGACAATATTGAATAACCGGCCGCGACAGAGTGACAGATTGATCTACCGTGAACATGATACAGATGTAACCACGCTATTCATCTCCTCACTTTGTCAGTGTATTAAGATGCAAGGTGTGTTTCCCGTGCGCCGGTAAATAAGCTTTTATTGCATCGAAGCCACAGGGACTCATCTGAATATTTAAAATCTTTGAATGAATACGCTGATTTAGTAGCTTTGAACATGCCCCTCGGGCTGCTGATGAGAATTTATCATTCAGTTGATCATCATTAATCTTTGAAATGACAGAAAAGAGATGTCGTGTGATAGTAAAGACTGTCCGTTACGGTGAAATGATTATTAATATGTGGGGAAAGTAGACTTTATAAAGAGAAATATTTGTAAACGTTCTGATTTAATGTTAATGAAAAAGCAAAGGTTAAACAGGAACTCTAAGATGCTCATTTTCAGATTTCATTATTGTAATTTGTCCCTCTACTTTGACATGTTAATGTGCTTTACTGTTTACCATTGACATGCACAAAAACCTATACAACACACTACATTAAAGGGGACCTATTATGCTAAATCCACTTCTTCATGTCTCTTCTACATCAACATGTGTCCCCTCTTCTTCACGTCTCTTCTACATCAACATGTGTCCCCTCTTCTTCATGTCTCTTCTA
>CALSBZ010004017.1:1003101-1015718 GCA_943591055.1 Gobionotothen gibberifrons
ATGTGTGTGTGTGTGTGTGTGTGTGTGTGTGTGTGTGTGTGTGTGTGAGACAAGTGGGAAGACAAATGGAAGACAGGAAGACAGACGGGAAACAAAAGGGGGAAGAATTATCTGACAGAGGAAATGATCTTCTATAAAGAGCTTTTAGTAATCGACAGTTGTATTGATTGAGAGCAATAAATGTGTTTGACCATTTGTCACAATGGGCTCAAGCTCTACAGCTGGTTAAGTGGCCACATATCCCTTCACCAGTGGCAAGTGAAATCGCAGCCAAGAGGTTTAGTGCATGTGTAATGAAGGGACACAAAGCCCATCTGCATCTCAGTCTGCTTTGATGGCTTTGATGTGGCATGTGCTCTATCTCGATTCATCTCCAAAGGCGACTCTATAAAACCGCAGATTAGAAAGACACACACATTACTTTCCTTTGATGGATGTGGAGCGCAAACACAAAAGTCCTGAGCATATTCCTTTAAACCCTAATTAACTGGTGAAGAACATTTTCTTATTTAAAGCAACAATTTGAAAAAGAAGTCATTCAGTAAAGTTACTCCTGCATTTTCTCACCTTTTTTTATAGAAATGTTCAATTTCTTCTTTTCTTTTTGCTTAGTGGCATGCCATTAATAGTTTAAATTCAATTTTCAACTTTAATTGTATTTCTTTGAAGCAGTGTAATAGAACTGAATGGAACGCATGGGCTCTGTCTAGCTCCGTGCCACACACAAAAAATATATATATTCAATAAATACAGATTGAAGCCCTATTTGTATGTATTTTGTTGCCAGCTGAACAATATTTAAACACAAATAGACATACAAATCTTATTTTTCCTTCATAGACATGTATCTAACTCTCACTAACTTTGTGGCTCTGTTTTGGACTCCAACAACTCTTGAGAAAAATATCTGGCTCTTCATTTGCAAAATGCTCCACCCGGTTCACCTGCTAGTCTCTAATGTTATTTTGCTGTTACTTTAATCTCAGAATTCTGACTTTTTTCTCAGAACAAAAAATCGAATCCTCCCAAAAATAAAAATCATGTGGCCCTAATCCTCTTCCGTATAAAACAACATTGATAACAGCTTTGATTCTGAAACTAAAGAGTGAATTGCAGGCCAAAAATAAAGAGCTAAAAGATACTATTATGTTGAAATGAAGTGAATTCACAGCCAAACTTAGTAGCCTATGTGCACTACTGATTTGACTGAATGTGTGAAGAGGTCATTAAGAGGTCATTACTGTTTTGGCAATGCCCTATATATCATTTGAACAACAGTTAACTTAGTGCTTTATACTGGACTGTATTATAGTGTATTTGAATATAAATACACACAGCACAGTAGTAGTCGATGCCTTTCATCAAATGGAAAAGCTTTTTTTTTTTATAGAAGGACCATGCAGTCTGTTCATTAATCTCAGCAAAGAGAAGAGATGCAATATGCCAGATTATAGCTAATAGCTCATTTCCATCTGTGGTCCTCAGGCAGGTTCATAACAATCAATAAACAAATAATAACATTGCATGATCTCTATCAGTCAAACAATTTTAAAACCTGATTTAAGTACAGCTCAATAAATTAATACATAGTACACTTGAAATACACTTACATGATCTCGGTCACTCAAAGAATTATAAAGCCTGATTTAAATACAGGTTACGAACATAATACTTAGTACACTTCAAATACACTTGAATAAAATATCTAAGATATAGTATGACAATACAGTTAAAATAAAATAAAACTCAGATTACAGTGTAATTAATGTTGGCATGACTGGTTGCTTAATATCATTTTTTTTGCACCATAAGAAAACGAGTTAAAATCAGTGCAGGTTTTAAGTTCCACTGGAAGAGTATTCCAATGCTTGATGGCCGTAAACGAAAATGCTGATCGTCCAAAGGCAGTGCGTCTCAGAGGGATGGTTAGATCTGCATTTGATGCAGATCTGGAGTTTCTGCAACTCTGCTCATGGCGAAACTGAAAAAAAATGTTCATGACTAATATGTCAATAAGATATAGTTATATGGGAGATAAAGAACATAATATTGGGTATAATAATCACCCATGGAGCTGGAAAGACTTCATCACTATAAGAGATTTCCACAGTATCTGATACCTGATTGATTTTATTGTTGTGTCTTAATAGTAAGCTGAACTCACCCACAGAGCTATAAGCATGAATAAAAAGCCATCGTCACTGAGGAAAAGAAAGCAGAAGCTACTGATTCACTCCACCAACACTGTGCTGAATTAATTGCTGGTCCCAGCCCACAGAAACACAGTCATTAGTCTATAAATCCGGCCATTTGCCAAGGATGTTAAGAGTGACATAAGGCAAGATTAACCATCCATCCTCAGAAGTACCAAAGTGAGTCACAGTTGAGTGTGAATTGAAACACTAATATTGACATGGGGAGCTCTTGTAGCTTAGTTGTGCACAAGGGAGCTGTAGCCAATCCACTCTCAAAAACACACACACATAAAGAGAAAGACACTTCTTTTGAGGACGCCTTACATCATGAAAACAAGCACAGCCTACTTTTGTGAGTTGTTTGATTTCAAGAGGTGTTCCCAAAGCAGAGAGTACACTAATTTACAGCAGTGTTGTTTGGAAAAACACTGCTGTTTGCAGGGAATAATGGAGGAGGCTTTTAAGAGACAAATTGCCTCGCTGCCTCAAATAATGGACTGTGATGATGTTCACAGTGATGGCTTGATGGGCTCCTTATTATTTTTAGATCATGTATTTCAGTGGCGATATGTGACAAAGAACATTTACCAATTTTACTGTATTCTTAAGTAAAAAATATGGGGTATATACTTTACTTCTCTTCTTTATTTATGTTGTCTTTATGGGACATTTTACTTCTACTCCATTTTCTTTTAGGTAAATATTGCACTTTTCAGTATTTAGAATATTTAGAATATTGAGTTACTTGTTGCTTCTTTACAAATTGATGAATACTAAACATATGAGCGATGAATCATTGCATAAATTAACTAATTTATTGATGGACAGTAAATTAATTGAGCAAAATAGCTGAATTTTTCCTGATTCAGGCATCCCGAATGTGAGGATCAGCACATTTTGCTTAGAGGTAGGGTAGGTAAGAATGGAGAAACCAGCTTGAGTGCACTAGAATTTGAAAGTACACAGCCGAAAAAATCTGCCCCTTCCTTCAGACTTCCTCACAAAGCCCCTCCTCCAACACACACAAACGCGCACATGACCAATGAGGGCACCAGATAAGTTTGTGCACAGATGGAAGGCTGACAGGCAGGTAGGCCATCCAGTTATTTTAGCCGGGCCGGCTCAGATGATTGGTCGTGCTTTTTACAGCGCCACGGCTTCCACAGATGACATTTTTTAATGTATTTATTGTCAAAGCATTTAATATATTCATTGCTATCGGGATGTTAAGAGCATTCCATGGAATATAACAAAAAGTGTTTCTGAAGTGAATTACCTACCCCACCTTTAATATAGTTTCAATCTATTTGAATAATCTTTAAGTTTTGATGATAAGATAAATATCAGGCCTTGTGAAGATGTACCTTTGGCCTAACTGTGACAGATTTGTTTGCAATTATATACACATTTTTACAAACCAATCAATCCATTGATTGTGAAAAATATCACAGATTTGAACATAATAAGAAATAATCATTAGTTTCAGTCCTGTATTTGTAATCCTACTTTTATATTATTGCATGAGTACAAATAGTTGAATGACTACATATATTATTACACATTTTAGCAGGACTTTTACTTTAACAGAGTATTTTTATAGTGTGGTTTGAGTACCTTTACTTGAGCAATAAGTACAGGATGAATTATTCCTCCATTGCTGATATTAAAAATAGATAAGGAAGCACCTCAGTGTTACGTGAGAGTACTTAGATCCCACAACAGTGCCGACGAGAATCTGGAGCATCCAAATTTAGTCGAACGAAATCCAGGGTTAATCACCCAGGATGCTGCGCACACACCCAAACATCTGTTAGGAAAGAGAGAGCACGGTGGCTTGCATGGAAAATGCATTTGCTCCTCAAATACAAAAAGGGGGGAAAGAGTGAAATTGCTTTCCAATCTCTGAGCAGAGAAGAGACATTAATTCAGTTTTTTGACCAAACTGATGTCAAAGGGGAAAGAAAAGCACAATGAAGCTGTCCACAGGGCAGTGTTTTAGTGCGTTAACATGCATAACCTATTATTCCAAAATGGCCTGGCTTCTCGTTTCTCATTTGAGAAATTAATTGGTATACATATAAAACTTAATTGCATTTTGTGCTGAAAACTGGCTAGACTATGAAGCTATTCAGTGCACATGTTAATGTCAAATGAAGGCTAGTCAAATCACTCATCACCTCCTCCCTCCCTGACTCTCTGGACCCCCTGCAGTTTGCCTACAGAGCAAACAGGTCCACAGACGACGCCATAGCCCTCACCATCCACACTGTCCTTTCACACCTGGACCAGTAAATAACCTTTACTGCCAGCGGCTCAGGAAGAAATCCCTCCGGATTATAAAAGACCCCCATCACCCCAGCCACAAACTGTTCAGTCTGCTGCCGTCTGGCGTTACCGCAGCATCCGGACTAAAACCACCAGATTCAGAGACAGTTTCATCCCACAGGCAATAAGACTGTTAAACACCTGAACTGCTGTAACAACATCCATAACATTCATCTGCTACTTAGTAATCATTTATCTATTTATCATATCATTCCAATAGCTTGCATATAGACTCTTATTTCACTACTTCACTTTTTTAAACTATTTTTCTTTTTGTATTTACTTTTTAATATTTACTTGCACTATATTTTTCTGTATTATTGTGTTGCACTGTTGGAGAAGCCTGTGACCTAATATTTTCATCGACATAACTACTCTGTAGCTATGTTCGTATGACAAATAAAGAACCTTGAACCATGAACATTGAAGGCCTATTTCTGGTGAAGTAACTTAAGGGCCTCAAAAAACTCAAATATTTGGACTTTAAATCTATAAAGCATTGACATAAGATATGGGGATGTTTGTTTGCAAGGCCACAGCTCGGTGGCTAACCCTGCACGACAAAAAACTCAGTTTTGTCTCTGGAGAGTTGGAGCTTTCTAATTTTATTCTGCTCCACTTAACTGTTGTGTAAACAGTTGCATCAAAGTGCAGTTCTCTAAAGATGAGTTTTCCTGGCTGTTTAATTGTGAGTAAAATCTATTTGACTGGATGCCCGTTAAGCTCCCACTAATTGTCAGGGAGGAGGGTTACCTTGAGAACAGTCTTCGACTCTCACGTCACATTCAGTCCAACCAAAACAGTAAAGTGTGAGACAATGAAACAGACTTCACTCCACAAACTTAAGACAGGATCCTATGGGAAGATCCGTGCACATTCATCTTTAATGTATCTCAACTTGTGCTTCGAGGCTCTGAGGACTGACGATGGAGAACAGACAGAACGAAAGAAGAATGGGAAAGGGAGGATTTGGAAGGAGAGGACGAGGGGTTAGCTTACTGGGGAATAGGAGTATACTGTGAATGATTGATGAGCAGACAGGGCTGTTGGGTGCGTTTGCCAAGCAATAAAAATGGACTAATCCATCCTTTTCACTCCCTGAGGATCATAGCTCCACAGCCATCACAGAGCTGGTGGGATTTTTTGAAACTTTCCAGTCTGTTCAGTGAGCAGTTTTCAAGAAGCAAAAAACACTGGAGGAAGTTAGTGCCAAATGGTATGCAGCCCACTGGAGTCCCTCCGTAACCTCTTTTTCAATTTCAGATTTGTATTTTATTCTAGCCCCTGCTGTCCGTCTGTCCCTTTGTCTTTTTGGACCCGTCCATCTGTATGTAGCTCGGTTCATTTGCCCCGATCAATCTGTTCTCCCCTACAAATGTCCACACTCATCTCCTGTGTCATTTCCCCCTTGACCACCGACCCTCACCCGTGTTATTTTCCCTCCAAGCTCACCTTCCAAGCTGCATCCTGATTACCCTTTCCTACCTCTTGTTACTCTTTTTCCCATCAGCTGCCGGTTTATGTGTTTTTTTTCCTAAACACAGAGTGACCCCTGTTGGTGGAGGATATACTTGCAGGGAGTAATGGCACATCTTTCTCTTCTCTGGGGGACATCAAGCGTGAAATCAGCCTGGCACTGGCTACACTGTGACAGACCCTCTGTCTCGGGGCCATATTTGCCCCCTGCTCTCCCTCCTCTCGTGGGAAGTAGCACCAGTCAGCAGGTGGGGTTAGTCTCCTTGCTTCACATCTCCACAGCCTTTCCTTCTTCTCTTTTATATCTAATGTACAGCTGTCATTAAAAGGCTCGACTCTAAATGTTGTAGCTGGAAATCAGTGCCTCCTCAGGTTTTTTATTTTGGTCTCAGATAAAAAGATTTGTCTATAAATGTGCAGTTGTGTAAGAAGAACTTCAGATTATTCACTTCATTACCCATAATACAACGCATTAGAATATCTTTAACGAAGATATACTTGATGAATAAGATAATATAAATATTATGTGTGCACACTGGCTGTTTTTTAAAGAACATTTGTATTTCTTTTTTTTGTATTTCATGCAAAGCTGCAGCCCAAAAGATCAGACAAAAAAAAAAAAAAAAAGAAGCAATGTAGGAGAAAAACAAACGATACAATAATCACACAATACATAATAATGCTACCAGTAATTTAACCCAAATAAAAAGCCACATTAAAAAGATACCTCTTTAATTGGTTTGCAGGCATATTAAAAATCTATGGAATGCCACAATGTAAGCTGCAGTTGTGTCTTAATAAACTAAATGCCATTAATATCATGTTGTTTTGTCCCTATCTCGTAGTTTAATTCGTTAATGTGAAAGCACCTCATGGATAAACAATAATGTAAAATCGCGCCACAACTTTTTATGACTATTGGGTATACAGTAGCTTAGAAATGATTAAGTCTGTCTATGTTTGTGTCTTATAGTGAAGTTCATTTAGCAGTACAAATAAATGTGCATGCACAACCTCATCTCGCTTTAAAGGGGCCCTATTCATCTCTTTGGGGTTTTCCCTCTTCTGTAAATATAGGTTTTTGTGAAATGAAATGGTTTGCAAAGGCTAAAATCCCTGTGTTCCCTCCTTGGGGAGTTTCTCTTCCGCACACGCCTGAAACGCCTCCTTTGTTTACTACCTTAATAGTGACATCACTATGTAACACTTGTGCTTCAATTGGCTCGCGCTCCAACTCATTGTACGTGATAGGCTATGGGGCGGGACATCTCTAAGCAGTTGACCAATCACAACAGAGCAGGCCAGCTATAACCAATCAGAGCAGACTTGGCTCTAGTTTCAGACAGAGGGTGAAAAGAGGTGATGTAGCACAGGCAGTATGAGAGAAATAAAGAGCTTTTTGAACATTATGAATAAAAATGCAAATATGAACCTTAACATTAGCATAATAGTCCAAGACTTTGTAGAATGCATTTATACTAATTCAAACCGATTGGACTTTAAATGTGCTGCTGAAACCACTGAGTGACTCACACACTGTGAGGACGAAGTTGATATCATTGTATTTATCCTGCCGTTGCAAGTCAAAACAGAGAAGAGTGAATCATCTTAAATTTGCAAAAACGCTTAAGTTATGACAGAGGCAGCAGAGACTTCCTTTGAAATGTGGAGTGCAGGGTGCCATGCTGTCTACACTAAGTGAAGGGTAATTGGGTTTCAGTGTAGAAAAAAATTCCCGAGTTTGACTTCAAGTTTAATTTGCTACATCGTGAAAAGAATGAATAAGATGTATGCAGATGGAAATGTTAATATGAACTGGGATTTTTTTCTTGGCTTTCATCATTCACTAAAGGCATCATGGCATTACCGATGTTGTCAAGTGGATTCAGCTGAAGGAGTGGAACAGATCTTTTCTTGAAAAAGGTGAAGAGAGGGTTTGTAGGGAGCATCTGATTTCATGTACAACAGCACTTCTATTAGGCAGGACTCAAAGTTACTTAAATGAACTTATTTCATTTTTCAGAAGGTACTTTACTAAATTATTAAAGGTCACCTATTATGCAAAATCCACTTTTTCATGTCTTTTCTACATCAACACGTGTCCCCTCTGTGTAAAGAGACTCTGAACGTTTCAGGAAAAAAGATTTGCTCACTTTTTCTCCTGATCCATTTATATAAAAACCTGTCTGAAAATGAGCTGATCAGATTTTGGCCACTTTATGATGTCGTAACGATGTTTTGGCTTGAGTAACCATTAGCCAATCACCAACCAAGGTAACCCCCCACCTGATCACCTGAATCTCCTCCTAGAGCACCATTGTGTTCTTTTTAACCAAATATCTCTCAGAGGGGCGTGGGGAGGGGCTCCTTATTTTCATCTAAAGCAGGGGTGTCAAACTCAATTTCATCGCGGGCCACATCAGCATTATGGTTGCACTCAAAGGGCCGGTTATAACTTTAAGACTATATAAAAATACATATATAAATATATCATATATATAAAATAATTATATTATTAATGTATTATATTACATTATTGCCTCTGCATTGGATTATTATCGGATAAGGTAATAATAACTTCACGATTAACTACGACTGAAAGCAGAAGTCTAGGGCAAATAATTGCAAGTCTCTTCAGTGAGAATGTCACAAAATTATTTAAAAAGAAAAGCCACATTCTGGACAAAAAGTCACAATCGAAAAAGTGACATTTTCAAAAAAACAAGTGACATTTTCCAAAAAAAAGTAACATACATTTCTTTTGTAGATGCATTGTGCTCCATGTATGGGCAACGTTCCTCTGTAAATCGGCATGTAACCGTATAATAAACATATTATATTCTTTGCAAGCTCTTGTGGGCCACATAAAATGAAGTTGCGGGCCGGATTTGGCCCCCGGGCCTTGAGTTTGACACCCCTGATAAAGTAACAGACAGAGAATCAGCACTTTTGAAACAGGGCTGAAACAGAGGGGATTATGGGATGCTGCAATGATCTGTTTGGTATTTAGATCCAAACATTTCAGAGACATGTTTTGTATATATCTGAGACCTATAATATGTTGATGAAAAACAGTATAATAGGGGACCTTTAAATAACATGCACCTAATGGGTTCAGTTGGAAGTTACTCCGGACTTCCCAGCTGCCGTCACGCTCTGCTGAGACGACATGTTTTGTCACCAGATGAGACTCACACTCTCAATTACCTGACATGATTTATTTCACATTTCATTTGATGAGACTGACCCTTCGCTCCAGCCACAGAGAAGACTGAGTTATAAACGTCAGCCATGAGATTTTGATTTAGGAAGATCCAAGTGATTAAAAGGTAATTGTTGAAATGTGTCAAGGTGGAGGTTTAATTACGGCGAACGAGGCACTCATTTGGGCTCCGACTTTAAAAAGAGCTCAGCGGGTAACTAACACTGCGAGGCTCGCCTGTGTGCATGCGGCGCTGCTTTATTTACTTTGCAGAAGTCACCGCGATGACCCCTGGGGAAGATAATTAAGGGGGAATCAACATTTCATGCCACACGTGACGAGCGTATCAAGACAATTACGCTCTTTAGGAAATGGACAGAGGAGCTTGAAGCAGGAGAAAATGCTGATAACCAGAGTTACGCACGTTTAAATTGCGAGGTATAACAGACAGTTTTGAGTATTCAGATGCAGCTTATCCCCAGGCAGCTGCTTACCCGGGATAATTAGGTCCAATGTAGTATCTGGAGGAGGAAGCTGCTGGAGTGGGAGTGCATGGATTCAATCAGCCTGCATTTTTTACCGTATTGTTAAGCACTTGAGCTATTCCCCACTCAGTAAGCCAGTTCCACCCGATGTCACTGGGGAACCAACAGAACGCTCTACCATCTCCTTTAGATTTGTCGGGCACATATTCACCGCCATTGATTTTTGTGTCAGGTCATAGTCCTCCATTGGCATTAATGTATTCCATCTTTTCCGCTGGATTTGAGAAGAAGAGAAGCTATGAGGAATTTTCTCGCCTCCTGCAAAGTTTGAACTGGGTCACGATAAAGACCCCGCAGGCCATTTCTCTTTGCATAAGTATTCCTTTAATGGCGTGCCAGTTACACAGCAGATACTAAAAGGAAAGTTCATTTTCATATGAACTATTGCCCCTTTTCTCTAAGCACATTCGACTATCAGTCAATAAGGAACACAGCGTCACAGCGTCACTCCAGCACAACATGCCGGATTCAACAAATAAAATCAATGTACACCCCTGCAGCTCTGAAAGCAGCGCCTCCTGCAGGCTGTGAATATAACCCTACAAATGCTGCTTTAGTTTCCTCTCAATATAATGCAACTAAAATAATACTTATTTTCATTATCAGCCATTTTGGTTGAGTATATCCCTGGTTTAGTCTATAAAACATTATACAAAATTGAAACAACGATTTCTGCTGCTTTTTTATTCGTTCAACTATTGGCCCGAATTCAGAGACATTCAGTTAATAATTATATAATATAGAGCCAAGCTAAAACTCTGAGATGTTGGAGCGGCTGGAACCAGATCATTTCGTAGCATAATTCTTTTAAAACACAAAACTTTTTGGCATACTTTCTTTGTAAAATGACTCAAAAGGAATAGTGGAATATCATGAAAGCTACCGATCAATCTTCCATTTAATGAATCAACTAATCGAACAAGCATCAAACTTGGGACCTGTGCGTAAAGTAAGCATATGAGAAGATGATGGACTTTTCTACAATCATCATTCAGTGATTTTGTGATGTTGGACAAATGAAAGAGGGAAGGAGGCAGAAAAAAAGTATTTATGAAGTTATGTCTGAGGTAATGGATCTGCAAATAATGATGTTATGAAGTACAAATATGTTGTTTATAAGTATTACATCTGAACTATCTCTCTCTATTAGCCTTTTAAGCTAACTCAGAGCCTTATTGCAATATTAGGAAATGGAAATACATGATAAATCACATTATATGAATAGAAAACCAATCATAAAAGTCCTAATTTGAATGTTTCAATGGCATGAAAACACAAACACACGCACATAAACTCATTCAATATAATTGCAAAGCTAATTTTATGGTAGCCATGGGGAAATACGAATTATTTTATGTGTGCTGTACTCATTTCACGCCTGATGGAGTTTCACCTTTAACCGGGAATGTGCATGTCTTTCAATGCAGTTTCAGGCACGGGTCTTTTAATACATGAATAATGGAAGCATTCTCCCTTTTTAATTGGACATTGTAAGAATGACATATCAATCCTGCTGCCGAGATGCCCTTTCCATGTATACTGTAATTGAAGCGTTCCCCATTTCTCCCTCCAGTCCCGCTACACAAGAGATCGAGACTGCTTATGTCTCGCAAATCCGTACCGTCGGCATGATTGTTTATTGTTGACTCTTTCTTTTCTGAGCATCGTATCATTGTAGATTTATATTCTGACTAATATCTTGATGCTCATGTGATTTATACTCCCTCTCTGTCTTCTGGGTCGTAAACACTTCTTGCGTAGAAACACATTAAAGTGCAATTCTATTTGTATTCCCATTGATATTAGCAAATGCTATTACTATTGCACGTTCATCTGCCCTCATATCATTTGTTTTCTGCAATTTTACATTTGAAAAACTCTGATTCCCATTAGCATTTGCAATTATCCAGAAATTCTATTAAAGTTATTGGCAATGAAATGACAAGAACTGATCATCCTAATAAGCCCCCGGAGCTGAAGACAACATCATGTGCACAGTATTGTATGGTAATCATTTTCATTAGAGGGAAAAACTGTGAATTACTACCTGTGTTTAACCACTCAAATTCTATTTCAGGTATTCATGGCATGAGGCTGACAAGCGAACTGAAGCCGAGCAAATAGAAACTGGCAGCTGCCGGATAAATGGCTGCATGTTTGGGTCATGATAAGGAAGAATTACATTTTTTACACATCACTGAGGAGAGAAAACAAAGCCTGGTGTGGGGTTAAAAGCTCTTTAAACTCTTGGAAAAAAACCCAGGGAAAGAAAAAGCTAAAAGCATCATTCTTTCTTAGCGGTTTAAGCCTTTTTCTCAGTGGAAGACAAGTGATTTAGAGCTCATCAAAATCACTCAGTATGACCCCCAAAGCACACATAGTAAAAAGCATGATAGTGGTCCGCAGGAAGGGTGAGGTACTGTGTCAATCTTTTTGGGGGGGAGATCCTAATGGAGCTATTAACGAATCACATGTCATATCCAAAGAACTTCATCAATCATGACATAAAACAACTTAACTTAGCACTAAAACTCCCAGCTTCTCCAGATTTTGTTCGATTTGTTCATAAATGACCATCAGTTCATGCTTTTACTCCGGAAGTCTGACTTGTAATTCCCCCTTGCCCTGCTCAATGTCAATCTGCCCTTCACACATGTATACAATTAATGCCGGAAATTCACTAGCAAATCATAAATAAGCAATTCCAAACTCTGGCAGAAAATGTGCTGTCACATTAAATCCTTTATGTGTTTCAAAGTTTAGTAAAAATGATAAAAATACCCAAATAAAATTAAAGCAACCTGGAGGAAAAACATAAATGGAAATGAGCATTTAGAAATAATATAAATAAATGTTAAAGGTTGACAAGGTGTG
>CALSBZ010004017.1:1025718-1037041 GCA_943591055.1 Gobionotothen gibberifrons
AAGTAATTTAAAGTATTAAGTGATATTAGTTTTATATTATGTTAATCAGCCTATTATGTTCTTGATCAATCAATAATAGTTTTGTCTATAAAAAAATCTGTATCCTCGAGCCAGATGGTGACATCATGAAATGTCTTGTGTTGCCAAACACTCACAAACAAAATACAAAATGTACTTTAATATAATACTAAGAACATCCATATCAAAATGATGATTAATGGACCTGGCAGAATTTGGGTGGGGGGGGGGGGTGTGTATAACATGATACAAAACTGGATTCAGTCAAATAAACATTTAACCCTAATTAAATGTAATTTTCCTCCAGTCAGTCCATGAGTATCCACCACGTCTTCTATGCTGATGAAAAGAGGCCCAAATGCTCCAGGATGGATCAGGCACTTCCCAGCCAGAGCCCAGCGTCCGACCTGCTGGAGGCCGACAGCGAGGAGCTGAGTCTCAGAGTGGACTTCTTCAGGAAGCTGGGGTACTCCTCAGCAGAGGTTAGGGCTGCTCTGAAGAAGCTCGACCTGAACACAGACACTAACTCGGTGCTGGGGGAGCTGGTTCGGAGCAGGACCGTCACGGCACCCTGCGGCTCCGACAGCGAGGACAGGAGCCAAAAAGACCCTCTGCTGCCCCCCAGTTGGGCTGTTGGACCCTCCCGAATCACACAGAAACCAGTGGAGTGGAATCATTCAGATGCCGAATTGAGACCTATTGTTATTGATGGCAGCAACGTTGCTATGAGGTAATCTAAAGCTTTTTTCTTCTTTTATTGGATTAATTATTATGATTTAAATCCTAATTTACAAACTACAACATAAATATGACGAATAAAGCAAGTGTTGTTAACACTCGGCCTGTCAATTGTTTGTGGAATTTTGTTGAATCCATCATTGCCTTGTTGTCATTCAACCCTGACCCTGAAACATGCTTTGTTGTGTCACTTTAAAATGGGCGTTTACCACCTTGCCTGTGCATGTCTTTTTTCCAAAGACACTGCTGCAATATGCAAATTCTAGGCACACACCTACAAATCTCCACCCTCCAATACGTTTGAATTGTTGTAAAGGAAGTTTGCTTCATGATAGCCCAGAGGGAAGGTTCCCTCTGAAAGAACATTTGAAGGCGTTTACACAGATCAACGGAATTTGTACTTCTCTCTTTCAATGTATTTATAGTCAAATGATGTGAGCTCATCCAACCCGACTTCTTTCTTTTACAGTCATGGAAACAAGGAAGTGTTCTCATGTCGAGGCATCCAGCTCGCAGTAAACTTCTTCTTGGACAGAGGTCATAATACCATTACCGTGTTTGTCCCAACTTGGCGCAAAGAGCAGCCCAGACCTGATGCCCCGATAACAGGTGAGGATCCTATAAGTGTACAACCAAGCAGACAGATACTACTGATGTTGATGTAGCCAACAAACCCTTCCCAGTCAAAGCAGAAACAATCGCATTGATTAAGCCATGACCAAGTAGAGGCTGACCTTTTTTAATTTGAATTGCTTGAACCTTGAAGTCATAAACTTTAGGGGCCAGCAGGTCAACTAGGCTAACTAGGTGAGGTTAGGCCACAGGACTGGACTTCGTACTCTTAGCATACAGGAGAGAGTAGAGGGGCACATCCTAAATCACTTCGCTCAGTCGACTCACTTGAGTTCAAGTCACTGTTTTTTTATCTAAGTGGCCTGATTACCATTCAAATGCACTGTTTTTTTATCTAAGTGGCCTGATTACCATTCAAATGCACTTGAGTGTATACAAAAGTAAACAAAACGCATCTCTAATTACCAAGGCCCAACATTTGTGCGGTTTATCTGGATTTCAGATTGTTTCTTTTCCATACTGTTACATTTGGTTCAGTACAAAACTAGCTTTATAGCTCAATAGAGCAACAGTCTATTAATTTAATGTGTACGAATGATTTTCTTCGGCTTAGTAGCTCTTTTGCTAAAAGCTACAGATTTGCTCACTGACAATGTTGATCAATACAGTCGTTTCAAAATGTGTTCAGACTGATTTGTTCATACATGTTCTGAACATCCATTGGAGATAGTAAACAAACACATAAATAATTAAAGTCTGTTCAGTGAGGTATACACAATCTGGGCTGTATGCCAGAGTGCATAGCTTGCCCGGCGGTTAGAAATGGTGGTTAACGCAGACAAAATATTTTGTTTGCGTTTTGTAACTCTTATTGACTCACTGCCAATAATAAGCCAGTCTAGACAAACCTCAATTTCAGTGATGATCAGATGTAAGAGCTGCTAAACGCTGGTTAGCTTAGGTGAGTACAGAGATACCAAACAGAAGATTAAGGTGTGAATATATAAATGGGATATTTTACAAAGGACTTAGTCTCCACACAAGAAATAATTCAACACATAATCCTCATGTAAATTAATTGTTTTTTTACACTGTGTTTGGTTAGATTAAACAAACAAGATGTAATGAGTCAGGTTTAGTGTTGTTGTGATTTTCCAAAAGGTTTACCCCTTCCTTTAACTATTCAGAAACAAGTTGTTCTTTTGCATTGTCTGTGTGGTGTATAAATGTGACATTTAAAGGGGACCTATCATGCAAAATGCCCTTTTTGATGTCTTTTATACATAAATATGTGTCCCCGCCCCGGTGTGTCAGGGAACTCACACAGCATCAGAAAATAAAACCCTCTCTCTTTTCCTCCGTACCCAAATCTCCAAAAACGGGGCTACAACGGAGCTGATCCAGATTTGCGTCCGATATGACTTAATATTGGAAATGTAGGCTGGCTTTACACCCTATCAGAAACGTTGCTATCAGAAACAATGCCCGACTGTTTTGGACGTAATATGGTCGGTGTTTACATTTGCATCGCTAACACTCAGAGCTAACCTGTACTGGAGAGCATGTGTGTGAAGAAGCAGGAAATAAAAAGGAACTCACCTTGTGGTATAACCAAGAGAGAAAGCCTTTGAGCTCCATACTGTTTCAGAAATAATCCTTGATAATCCATGATATGGCGTTTCATCACGGCAGTATTTAGTTTAGACAGTAGCTGCCAGGTCCCGCATGAGCTCAGCCCCCTCCTTTTTTATTTCTTATCAATTCTTTTTATTTTTTTAAAGCTTTATACCCAAAATCAGCACTTTTGAAACAGGAAGTGAAATAGAGGGGTATGAGGCATGGCTAGAATGGGTGATCTGTTTGGTATTTTGAGCAAAACACTTCATAGACATGTTTTTTATTTATTTGTATATATCTGAGACCTATGCTATTGCCTAAAAATAGCATGATAGGTGCACTTTAAATCTTCCCATGAAACTGGAGCTGTAGGTATGCATTTTGTTTTGTCTGTGAAGCAATACCAAATTAACCACAAGCCACTGTTTCAATGTTCAATGTTAAAACACTGAACTCATGCCAAAGCCATTGGGCAACAAATTAAATATTGGGCAACAGGTTTACCCAATTGGCTCCCAACTGATGTTTCCATATGCTGACAATTATTTGAAGCAATAGTTTCTTTGTGGGTTCATCTGTGTGATAATCTCTTGCAGAGGAGCACAGTGAACAGCTCTACATTTCAGAGAGCGGAATCACTGACATTTTTGGGTGTATCTTTACAAACCAGATCCATATCATATCTACACTACCCCATCTCTTTGAGTAGAGAAGCTGCCCTTTTGAGATCTCAAACCACAATAATAAAGGGTGGAACATCCTTACAAAAAACCCTGTGGCTCTCACGAGTTAGTAAGTGTGAGCCTGGGTGGAGCAATCCAAAGGTTCTATTTTCAATCCGTGAACAAGGAAGTAAAAATTCAGCCTGCATTCATTCCTGGAAAACCCCCAAGAGGAAGTACAGCTGTGTTTTTTCTTCCACACCTAGTGTACTTAAAGAGCTTAGGTGAAGACAGTCTACCTGAGAGACACTCAGTTAGAAAAGTGGCTTTATTGTCTGAAAAGTATTTGCCCAGGCATACAAAACATCCAGCTTTCATGAGACGTGGCCTCTTGTTCATTCATTCAGATTGTATGGTTCATTTAGAATTACCTAAAAAGCACTTACGTATTGTGTTTTAACTCATATTTTGTACCTAGTCATATTACAGGTAGAGTAACATGATATAATGTACATATTAGATAGTTATGTTTGTACAGGTGATACTTTGTTTGACATCTTTTGTTTCCTATATTTGATTGTTGTGGCTTTGTAAAATGCTCAGTGGTTTATGTATCTTGTACGTGTGGTTTTGGAACATGGCAAAGTGTGTCATGTTACATAACATAACAAAGCTATTCTCTTTATGTACCATTCAACAAATAGGGGAGAACATGTACCTGCTATTTACAGTACTCTCCACAGCCATTTCAACAGTGATTGTTTGCACTTTCAGATCAACACTTTTTGATGGAGCTTGAAAAAAAGAAAATATTGGTCTTCACTCCATCGCGCCGTGTTGGTGGTAAGCGGGTGGTTTGCTATGATGACCGCTTTATCGTCAAGGTGGCATATGAGTCGGATGGAGTGATCGTATCCAATGACACCTACCGTGACCTCCAAGGAGAAAGACCTGAGTGGAAGAAATGCATCGAGGAGAGACTTCTCATGTTCTCCTTTGTGAATGACAAGTAAGCAACAGATAATCGTGCATTACCCAGCTGATTTGTCTCAAATAAAGAAAGAAATCAGCAATTTATCATTTTTTTCCCCCAGGTTCATGCCCCCAGATGACCCTCTGGGTCGCCATGGCCCCAGTCTTGACAACTTCCTTCGGAAAAATCCTCTGCCTTCAGAGCAGAAGAGACAGCTCTGTCCTTATGGTAAGATTTGATAAGCACCGAGCTCCGCTATTTTAAGATTTGGACAAGGAAGTAAACTGTATCCTAAATTACATGACCTTTAACTTATTTTTGTGTATCTGTTTTTGTTTTCCTCAGACAAAAAGTGCACTTACGGCATCAAATGTAAGTTCTACCATCCAGAGCGGTCGAACCAGTCTTACCTGTCCTTGGCGGATGAACTGAGAGAAAAAGCCCAGATTTCTACTGTAAAAGAAGAAAGAAATGCCAGATTATCACCAAGACAGCACCAGTCCGATCCTGCTCATAATGCCTTTTCCTATCCTCTAGACTCTACCAAAGAGCACACAAGAGACAGGCAAAGTCCTTCACATCCCAGTCAGGTTTGTGAAAATACACTGCTGTACTGGGAGGATCAGAGAAAAAGTCCTAATCAAATGCCCTGTCCTGTAAACCAGTCTCACACAGATTGGCCTGGGATGCACTCCATGCCCAGTCATTACTATGCCAACGTCTCTCACGAGTACCTTGATTCTGGCCTTGGCTCTTATGACAGTCAGTACTCTGACTATTCGCATTGCCTCAGTAACCCCAACAGACCCAGGTCCCAGCAGCTAAGTGCCCTCGCCGGACCCAGACAGGCCCCAGTGCATTTAGAGAACAACAACAGCAGCCAGTCTTGCAGGTGTTGTTCCCATGTGGGCCCCTCAACAGTTTACCAGCAGCCTCATGGAAACCCAGACTGCAAGGGGCATTCCCAATATGACAGCTACCCTCCTCAAATGTTCCCGCCTAGTGTGTCTCCCCAAAACAGCCATCAGCATTACGGTGGAGCCCCGCATCATCAGCAAAGTTACTGGTCGGATCCATTTCAGGGGTTGCCCCAAGCCAGGACACCGTGTAGTCTCCCCTCTTCGGCCCACTCCTCACACTCCAACAGCGGCTCTTACAAAGGCCAGCAGTACCACCCCTGGGGCCCAACGCATGGATCCCTTGATGCGTTTGACCCACAAAAAAGGATGGATCTCCGCAAGAAACTGCAAGCCATCTTCAACCCCAGTCAGGTGGATACCGTCATGGAAATGTATCCTCATGTGACGAATGCGGAGAAACTGGCTGCAGAAATCCTCAACCTGAAGGCTCAGAGAGGGATTTTCTGATAATCCTCTGATGATTTTCTACCATTGTTTTGTTTTAAGTCAGAACTACCATAACATGTGTGTTGACTCTATCAAAGCAAACAAGGATTTGCTTGAAAAGCTTAATTGTGTCTATGGATACGATACGGTAATACTTTAATGGTCAGATTAAGTCGGAAATGTGACTTGCATCACAGCAGCTCCATGTGTAACATCAACATAGACACATATCAAGACACAATACATGAAAAACAAACTACAAACATTTTACATAACAGCACAATCACTGAGAGAACACATTTTCAATATCCCTTTAGCGTGCATTTGATCTGGGGTCGATGATCATGATCGTGATAAAGCGTTTGAATATGTTTTTAAAAAAGTTGCCAATGCAGAATTGCAAATGTGCCTTCCTATTTATGAACAGTTAAGACATCTGATCTATGTATGTGTATGACATTATAGTCAAATGTGACCTTGTGATCCAATCATTTGGATGAAATGTGCTACTTTACAAAAAAAAGTTAAGCCTAGTGCTTCTAGAGTTTTGACTGTTGATGCATATTGTGTCAAATGTTATATATTTTTAATCTATTTCCAAAAAAAGTTCTCATGCAGTAATGGCTGTGTAAAGATTTATTTTTGTATTTTTATTTCACTCTAGTTCTCCAGAAAATTGGGTTTTTCTATATAATAACTGAGAAATAAGTATGTTATATTTTGTAAGCTTTAGCCACATTAGGCTGGTTGAAGCTGGATCCCCGCTCCAAAATTGTATTTATAATGAATCATAAGGAACAAGGAAACTGTGAAGACTTTTATAGTGTCCAAGCGAAAGTCATTTCCCTGTGCGTCATCAACCTTTCCTGTAAATCTGCATCAGTTTCATGAAACACTCCCGGAACAAGTGTTGTGTAAATGTTCTGTTAGATCAATTTACAGTAAGCATGTCTCAAAAAAACATATTAAAAATAAAAACATGTCATGTATGAAATGGAGTGTCGTACTTTTTTGATCTTGGCTAATGCCTCTGTGAATAAGTCTCTAAAGTTTATCAGGAACTTAATATTGGCAAATACTTTCACTTACATCATAACACATTGCCTAAGATCTTTCTACCAAACTCCCTTACTCAATTTCACAAGTAGGTCTCTTACTTCAATCATTTTTCTTAAAAGTCTGGAGTTTTACAAACTGAGTAATGTTCACTGATGTTGCAAGCTGAATAAAAAACTGCCTGGGGGGGAAGGTTAGACTGCGTGTGTGTTTCTATGTTCACTTAAATACTTATTGAATTAACACAGTTTCTGGCTGCTCTTGAGTTCCTGTTGATTTACACAGTAAACTTGACAACTATATGATTGATTTTGATTACATTTCGCACAGACATACAGACTTCAGTGGTCTTCTGAGTTTACCTCTAGAAACACTGTCAGGATGGATTACTTGGAATTTGGGTGAACACATTCATGGTCCCCAGAATAGGGATAGTAACTCTACCTATGTGCAATATGGGCTATATGTGCAATATATATAGATGCCGTTAATAACTGTGTAATATATACCTGGCTGCTAAATCCTAAGAATTGTTACAGGATGTGTATTTTTTGAAATAATGTAACTTTTTATTTTTTATTATATATATTTTGTATTATATCATAACTTAGTACATTTTTTTAAATGCATGTCACATATTTAACATATGTAACATTAAGCTGTCTGTGGCTCTTTTTCCTGCTGTAACTACGCACATGTCCCCTCCGTGGGACTAATAAAGGTATTCTGATTCTGATTCTGAATCTCCTGACAGCATTGGTTTTCAACCAAATACCTAAAACACTAATGACGTTCCCATCAGTCCCTACTGTACTTCAGTGATATTTCTGTGTTTGGTAATCAGCACATTTGATCATGTTTTCAGGCTAAAATAACACAATTGTGGTAAAAATCCCTACTAAACACAAACATGTTGTTAACATTGTGAGCATGTTTAAGTGTTTAGCTTAGGGCATGAAGCAGATTTTGTGCACAGTGCACAACCTGTTTGTATGACCTATGACCAAGGGCTGTCATTGTTGAAGTTTTTCAACCAAACATGTCCTTGCTCTCATTTTTCAGTGGGACTAAGACACTGTATGGCCTGTTTAGTGAGAGGACTAATCCACCGACTAACTCAACAAAAGAACAGCCATTTATTTCTGCAAGTCCAACATTACTGTCTCTACCAAAGCTCACAAAACAGAAGTATTCAACAATGTATTGTTATTGGGAATAAGACATAAGACAATACACACTTTATTTATTTTTTAAATACTTTGATGCAAAGATTTATCTCTTTATAATACATTTTTAGAATTCATTAATGTAACTACTCTTTTGCTTTCTTGGCCCTCTTGCCATGCATCCAGTTGGCTCTAAAGCAGGAGTCTGTACTTCTGTCACTCCCAGGCCATCAGTAGTTTGTGGAAAGGTACGAAGGCGCCATAGCCAGGATTGCTTTAAGGGAGAGAAATAACACATTTTTAAGAGATAAATGAAATACAGACACTACTGAAAAATCATCAAGATATCGCTATGAAGACATATTTCCATTACAGTCCTGAAGTCATACATTAAAAGTTCATATTCATGAGTTAACGAGCTTTAGTCACAAGAAGGTAAAGAAAAGACACATAGATCTAGTTTGAAAGATATTGTTTTCAATTTCCCATGTGTAGTTCATGTGTTTTTTGTATTTCCCTACTGGGTCTTTGAAGAGAAGACTATACGCAACCTGTTTACATGAACTATGAGAAGAATGTGTCACGCTACAGGAAAATGAGTTCACACTTCACATGACAGGTGTATGCTTCACCTCGAAAGGCTGTTATTGAACGGTTGACAAGTTACCACTGAGTGCAAAGAATTTGAGTAAGTGTGTCTGGAGGCAGCTGAATACCTAAGGGCTAGTCTTATGCCTTAACTCAACGAGCCAGATGTTCGACAATAAGAGTTTAATTTCAGACGATCCTACCAGAACATTTAGTTAATAGCAAAGATATAAATCTGTAATGTGATATCCGAGTGACGCAGTGGGGAACCCAACAAATCCCGGAGCAGCACTGAATGACAGGTCACACACCCTGAGATGCAATGTGTTGCTTGTGTTCACACAGTAGTCAAATGAGATCAGTTACCATTCAAAGTAGCTTTGTCCCCTGTGGCTGCCATCATGCAATCCGTGATCAGGTGTCAGCAGCTGCACCCCCAGATGGAGCTCTGCCTCCCCCTGCAGGTGGCCCAGGTAACGGATCGTTCCCGTGCTGACCCGTCCCGACGGCAGCATGATCCTGACCCGGTGACCCAGCTCCAGGTCCATGGGCGAATGGGGAACAAAAACCCGGTGAGGACCTTTGGACGACCTCCATGACCTCACACTGGAGGGAGAGAGGGTTTACTTCTTTAAAACATAAGTGATATCATATAAAACGTTTTTTTTAGCAGTCCAGTGAAATACATTTAAAAATATGTAACATTTATTAAATCTTAGACCACTTCCCCTCAGCAACATCATAGACTCTATGCATTACGTGCACACAATGTTGACAATATCTGGTTTGCTTACTATTTTATATTTTATTGCATTCTATTTCAATGTAAATGACTGCTTTATATTATATTTTGTCTTTTTTTTGTAATGTTATTATAGTGTTCTTAAAATAGTTTGCTATCTGTGTTTTTTTGTTGTTTTTTTTACTTTTATGTATGCACCACAACAGCAAGTCAAATTCCACGTGCGGGTCAACCTACATGGTAATAAACCTGTTTCTGATTCTAATTCAGTGTCATATTGACATTTGGGAGATATGACAGCAATACCTGAAACGCTAATGAAGTTCCCATCAATCTCTGCTGTACTTCAGTTGTATTACTGTTTATGTTAATCAGCAAATGTGAGCATTTTTACATGTTAAAATAACGCAATAAGTTTTGGTAAACATACCTGCACAACATTAACACGTTATTAACATTGTGAACATGTTTGAGTGTTTAACTCAGGGCATGAAACACATTTTTTGCACAGTGCAAAACCTGTTTTTATGACCTATAAGTTACCAAGGGCTGTCATTGTTGAAGTTCTTTCAACCAAACATGACCTTGCACCTACAATTCAGCATTTCTCAGTGAGACTAAGACACGTCCGTACAGCAAATGTGAAGCTGTGTACAGCAAAGTAGTGAAATCCACCTCATAGCAGCTGGAAATCCTACTAATTTGCATTATTCGCCTCTGTTCATCTGCACATAACTGAATAGTAAAACATGATTTTACAGTACTGGACAAGTTCCTGCCTGGAAGCAGGTATTATGAAGCCTGTAAAGACTGTGACAGTAATGCTCCCTCCCTCCTAACCAGGAAACAGTCCTGCACACAACCCTCGTAAACTGTTGTTTTTTTAGGTGCAGTTTATGCAAATCAGGGTAAGAATCAGGTCACGCCAAGTACGTTTACACAGACATAATGGTGTATACATCCAGTAAGAGGAAGTAAGAAGTTAAGAGCAAATAGTGTGGCAAGTATTCTGTAAACATTTGGAACATTTAAAGTAAAGAAGAATACAAAAAATACAAAAAAGGAAAAACAGTGTGTGCCGTTTTCATAATTTAAAAGTGATATAGCTGTGTCGTTTTAAAGAGGTCAATACATGAGTGACCTATAGAGGTCGCTGTTTCCCTGTTTCAGGTCACTGTGGTGTGGTGAGATAATCTAACTCTAGCTGCTGCTTTTTATGTGCTGTACAGATATGAGAATGGTCAATATTAATCTAAACCAACTCTCTACCAATCACTGTACCTGGAGGCTGAAGATGAGGAGGAGGAGGAGGAGGAGGAAGGTCTTGGGCTCAGAGTCACTGATGAGAAGAACTGGCTGCCTGACAAACTTCTTACGTCGCCTCTTGATGACACATCAGACCCTTTGTGTTGGCGCATCATTCTTGAGAGACCTCCTGTACATGAGAGTTGACATTGTTATTGAATTTAGAAAGCATACATCTCAATGAGCTCACTGTGTTACTGTCATTTACTTGAACACTCCTCAAGTGTTTCTCCGTTGTTCCCCACCGACTCTTCATCACAACCAGCCTCTCTCACCAACACAGCCTGAGAGGCCAGCTAGGGAGAGAAGAGACATTACTATTACCACTGGTGGAAAGTAACAAAGAACATTTACTGAAGTTCGTAGTGCTAGATAGCTTCCAACTACATATTAAAAAAAACATACATGCAAATATGATCAGGATCTAAAATATCATCATTGTTACTGATTAAACTGTGAAATAGTTCAAATCAGCTCTAGATAGATAGGTATAGATAGATAGATAGATAGATAGATAGATAGATAGATAGATAGATAGA
>CALSBZ010004017.1:1049261-1082538 GCA_943591055.1 Gobionotothen gibberifrons
CCAATCCCCTACACTCACAACCACCTTACCTTCCACAGCATCCACCATCCAGTCCCCTATACCCACAGCAACCTCTGGAGGCACAGCATCCACCACCACTCCTTCCCCTACATCCACACCCACATCTGGAGTCACAGCATCCACAGGACCAGCCACCCAGTCTCCCACAACAACCTCCGGAGGCATAGCAACCTCCATCACACCCACCACACAGTCTGGCACCAGCACCACAGCCAATTCTGCATCTACAGCTGCTATCACCACTGATAATTCAATCAGTGCTAATAATCCAGGATCCACCTCTGCTTCCTCTACATTTGCTTTAACAGCCACCACCATGTCCGGACCTGCCTCCTCCTCCTCCTCCTCCTCCTCTTCCATGACCTCAAACTCTGGTCCTTGGACCTCAATGATGTCCACAAGTCCTTCATCAAACTCTACTTGTAAGGCTTCATTTGTTTCATGAAAAAAAGAGAATTGTGTTTCGTATTATGTTGTCTATCTTTCTGTGTCTTTAATCATGACATCTATCTTTTTTGGTGCAGGTGGCACGACTGGTATGAATGGAACCACTATGGTAAATGTTACATCGATGAGCATTGCAAGTCCACCTTATTTAGAGTAAACTGTAATGATGTTATGCGTTTTTTTCTCTTTAGCCTCTGACCCTCATAATATACTTTTCGTCTCTCTCAAACACAGATTTACTGCCCCTCATTCACCTGTAACTACACAGACTGCTATACAATGTACACCAGTCAGAATACAACGTTATGTGCTGATGGTGTCTGCTTGTGTCAGGTAGGGACGCAAATGATACTGAAAAAAAAGCTTAACAAAACGATTTGATGCATTGTCCATAACAAAGAACCACCCTAACAGTCTTTTTGCTTCTTTTAGGAAATTCAGTATATCTTTATTTAATGGTCAATGATATGTTCAAAAAGGCAAAAACATCTCAAATGTGTCTTCTAATATGTCATTCTTCACTGTGTCAGCTGATCAAACAGACAGACATGTGTTACACCGTTGGCTGCAGCTTGTCCTGTGCTGATAGCTGCGTCAACACCACTCAGACCAACTGCTCTGTGTACTGCTGCAATTCTACCGGCTGCCTTAATAGCAGTTTTGCATCCATGATGATGAATACAACCACAGGTACTCATCTTTAACGTCCCCATTTTAATGACGTCTTAATGATGGTAATATATATGTATGCTTGTAATTGTAAGGTTGCAATTTATTCAAGGGTTCATTATTTTCCTTTCCTGGTTTTAGTAATGCCAACGATGACAACAACCAAACCCACAATGAAAACCACCATGCTTCCAACAACAGCAGACAAAGTAAGGACAAACGGAGGGATGTATTAGTGTTCATAGATGCATATAAGGTGACAGAAAGCTATAGTTGTGTGTATCACTGAAGTTCATTCCATCTCCTCTTGTTTTTTCTCACTAACTGCAAACAGATGTGACTGTCTAAAGAAAAATGCTGCTAGTCATGTCTGTGTGAGATTAGTATCATTGTTTCTTCTGTTTTCTTTTTTTCAGGGAAACAAATGCCATATTGGTTCATGTACTGGCACAGATTGCTACACAACTTTTAAAAAAGCCGAGACATGCACCTCCTCACAGCCACACTGTCAGGTGAGAACTGCTCTGGCAATATTGAATGTTGTAGTGCCGAAGGATATGGAGTCAGAGGCGGTGCAATTGAGGAACAAAGCTGGCTTTATTGAGCAGCAGCAAAGCAGGTGTTATCGGGTCGCAGCCCGGGAAGAGAAGAGAGAGAACTCAGGAGGGCACACAATACATATAGTAAACCCACAACAATGTCCGTGTGGGAACAATACCCCTAGCCTGTAGTTCCTAGATTGAATTATGAACAGTGCATTAATACGTGGTCACCACAATGTCATATTTATGAATATATAATTGATTTGAAATGTTTAACCATCTGGAGTGCAGGAAGATTTTAGCCAGCATTCATTGTTGGCTTTGTTTAGCACCTTTTTTTCTGCTTGTTTCTTTAAGATATTCTAATAAAGTTAAGTTTCTATGTATACAATATGCTCATTGTATTCTCGAATGAATAGACCGACAACACACACTCTTATTTAGACTTTCAACCACTTGTCCTTCAATGTTTTTTCTCACTTACTATTGCCTTTTCAGCTGAAAAAGGAGACAGTGACTTCTGGTTTGAAGTGGACGGCAGGCTGCACCACCAACTGTTCTGACGAGACTCCATGCAAGGAGTCCACACCACCTCCATGTCAGCTGGAGTGCTGCAACGCCACTATGACCTCCTGTCTGCGGTTGAACGGCACGCTGAATGTCCCTAATTTCTCCACAAGAGGTCCTCGTCTCCACACAGAATTGGTTGCTTCCTTACTTTGCCTGCTCGCCATCACTTTACTGCTCTGAGTCTCTGAGTAGGAGCTAGCTCAGCTGCTCTGCGGGTCATTAGGTAATCAGAGCTTTGTGTCATTCATCCAGAGTACAAGTTTAGCAGTGCAGCAGAGGATACCACTACTTCATTTATCTCACTGATATTCACATGTGATTGTAATGTATATATGTAAGGGAATGTGTAAAGCCTCAGTTACAATGTTGACTTTGTGTCTCCTCCTTTTTTTTTTTACATTTCTAAATCCCTTTTTATCTCTAGTTCAAGAACAACCAAAATGGCTTGAACAGTATTTGTAAATGAAAAACTATATCTTATATAACTTCAGGAATCATTTTACATTTTAGGTGCAAATCACCTGTAAAATTAACACAATCATTTTTCACTTAAAACTTTTTTTCTCAGTGGATTTTTACGAATCACCATGTAATTACTTTGAGCCATGAACTTGCCCATAACTGAATTCAGGAACTTGAAGAAAGCTACAACTTTTTTTGTTTGCACCTATCGGAATTATTTTAGACGTATTTGTGTGAACGTTTTTGTTATTGATGTGGTTAGAAATGTTTTTTTTCTTTAAACTCTCCCTAGATTATTTTCCCTTCAAGCCATTGTGAGAGTATCACAGCTTTGACTCTAAATGCACTTTATGAAACACACACATGTTGAGCTGTTACAGGGTGTTGTGAAGGTTTGCTGAAGGTTTAATGAAGTGTGCAATTAAGTACTTTGGGCTACTCTTTAATTAATATTTTTGTGAATTTTGAGGTGTCTATATTGTGTGGTTTACAGAGAATATTTTAAGATATAATGGTGTCATGTAAATGTTAAATGCAATTAGAAATGTTCAAATGTATTCTAGTTGTGTGTACTGTGTAACATATGATTTTGCCTTATAATTAAATGAGCTATAATAAACTATATTTCGTGAATATTCATTTGAATAATTCACATATGAAATCGTAGGTCAATTTTGTCTGTTTGGTGTTTTCTGCAACCTTTTGCCTACTTAATCAAATGGTTAAATAATTGATTCCTGGTGTTAAAGTGGTGGTGTGATGTAACTAAGTGGATTTACCTCTACATTTACTGATGAATGATAAGCATAAGGTTTTACATACAAAAACAAGATGACCTTTTTTTTTATTGTCAGTCTTACCAAAAAAATGTATTTATGTGTTTCTTTTTTTTTTTAAATCTCCTTTATGTTAGTCCTCCAAAAAGACGGCCATTTGCAAATTAAAAATATGCACTATTGTACTAAAAACTACATTTAACTCAACATAAAAGTATATTTCCTACATTTTATACTGAAAAAATGTAATACAAGTTGTTTTCCTTTAAAACTATAAGTCCATTTGAACCTGGTTGACCTGATGGATCATAAAACCTCAGAAAAACATTGACAAAACTCTGTTTGTTGGGTTGTGTCTGCTTCATAGTGAGACATAATCCGGTTATGATGAAACGCCTGAGGCCTAATCCAAATAGTTGATGACAGCCCAGATGTGACGTCAGAGCACTGATCCTGAACCAGTGCGTGGCAGGCTGTAGACTGGGCCGGACCAGCAGGAAGAAGAAAACATCTGGATTTGAAGGGAATCATGTCGGATTACACGAGGTTCCTAAAGTGTCTCTCTTCCTGCTGTGCATTTACAGAGAAATAACTGGAGTTTCTCGAAGCTCCACCGGGGATTTACGAGTGTGGGAAGCGTGGAGGCAGGAGTTGACACGCAAATCTTCACCATGGATCAATCCGTCGCAATTCAAGAAACTTTGGAAAGGAAAGAAAACTGCATTATAGTATCCTTTGCAAAGTTCCCGTGCTGTTTTGAGGATTTTAAACACTTCAAATGAAGGATTTCCTGCTTCAAGTTGAATTGAAAGAATATCAGAGCTCTGGGAGAGGCTTGTCAGATTAGGGCGCTGCCACTCGGTTGACATCTATTTTTATAGTTGCCCACAACCTCGCTGTGATTTCAATCCGGGCTGTGCATTCACACTGTACGATTTTATTGTGTGTGTGGGTTTAGTCGGGTGTGACTTCCCAGGGATTTGTGCCAATGTATGTAGTGAGACCTTTCAGCCACAAGATGGCACTTTGTTTCACCAGCTGCTGCTTTTCATAATGCAAAGGTAGTGGTAAAGCAAGTAAACCTAAAACATTATTATTCAAAATAACTCATTACAAGTCAAATGTAATGGATTCATACATTTGATGAAGTCCTTGTATTATCATGAATATTATCAAAAAGTAAAAGTACCTTTATGCATCAGAAAATGCTATATTACGCTATTTAATTATTATTAATAAGCACAAACATGTAAGCAGCAATGTCATGCTGCATCTGGTGGAGGGGAAGCTAACCTTAACAATTTTCCTTAGAAGTCAAACTTGACACATCTTTTATAAGCTGTTGATGTAATATGTAAATGATCATTTGCAAAGTAACTACAGCCATCAGATAAAAAGTGGGGTTAAAAAGTACAATATTTCTCTGTGAAAATTAAGGAATAAGTATGAAATGGAAATACTCAATTAAAAGCACCACTTACTGTAAGAAAACACATTTTAAATGTTTGCCATTGTTCAGAAAGAAATGTGAAGGCCACTGAAGGAACACAAGAACATGTTTCCACATTATCCTTAACTAAACCGTAAACATGCTGTCCAATGCGATGTCTTCTTTGATAACGTTACAGAGAGCAGACTGCTGGGATTGGTGGAGTCTACAAAAGAGCATGCGTAAGTCTTAAAAAGATATGGTGCACATTACAGTAGCTGCAATATGGCTCCTGTATATTATTATTCAAAGCCATGTAATCTTGTAAGGAGAGGGAGTGACTGTATCATGCAATCAACAACACAAACTGACACTACAATGACCAGTGAGTTGCATCAGCCTCTATAACAAACTGATATATGAAAAGGGAAGCATGTATTGCCAAGTCGCAAGCCTGTAGTGGTTTTAATTGTATTTTAATAAAGGTGTCTTTTTATCTTGTCCACCCCTGCATGTGCATCACACTGCCATTAAATTCCTGTTGTCATATTTTGTAGAATCTTTATGTATACCCATCGAAGGATGGCTATTACTGCTGATGACGTGTCGCTGGAGGACATCATACCCATCTCCCTCGAATTTGCTGTTGTGGAGGGTGAGCTGCTTCTCTATGTTTGACCTTTTTGCAGATAATAATGCGTTCTCTAAATAACTATGGGTTCTAGTGATACAATTACAGTCGTTTCTCAGAAGTGCCCTCGTACACATTTCTCACCCTTCACTCTTGTTTTAGTTTCTTCACCAGAGGAACTTGCGGTCGTGGGTGAGTCAATTTTTGCTTAATCATAATGTGCTAAATTACTGATCCACAGAAAGAAACTGAACATGGTATTTACTCCTTTGTTCTTCATCTGATTTCTAGGTGCTGATACTAGAGTGAGAGTAAGCTACCAGGAGGAGGAATTAGAGCTCCGACTTCCTTTTGGGTCCCACTCCCGGCTCTTCCTGAGTGAGGTCAACAGGGCGTGGAGTGGTAGGTCAGCCCTCAGAGATGTGGGATATTTTCACAGGATGTCCTGCTGTATATGCTTCAAAGCCTTTGAAAATGTCCATGAAGTTCTTGGAAATGTAAAAAAAAAGAAATGCCCATGTAAATTAATGATTTGAATCGGTTCAAATAGTACATTTACGTGAACCCTCCCCTTTTTGCATACATTTGGGTTTGGTAGTTCATATCTTAAGATTTTACTTTCGAAACAATGTAGGAGGCATCCATGAGTGAAGAAGTACAACTAATCTGCTCTAACCCTCTGTTTAGAGGAAACCTGCTCTGCCAGTCTTCATCTGCCCTGTGTTGACATTGTGTTGTATAAAACCTTTATTTAAAGAAAATGTGGCATTAGTTTATTGGAAAAAACATTTAAAAGCGGTACACAGAAATATGTCTGAGACGGATGATAACTATGTTGAACTTGTGCCAATTTTAGAAGCACTAACAGGTTTGGTTACTTCATCTGTCAGTTACTTTATGTTGGACATGACACATGGCTGACAAAAAAGACAAAGATGCTGACAAAGAGAGAAGAGGTGGAGTCTGGATGGTGTGTGTAGCATTTGTTGGCAATGGCAGAAAATGAGAACAGTTTAAACAGAACATGTATCTTCTTTTTTTTTTAAATGCTTCCCTTGAACACCTTTTTCCTTTCTTTACTCTGTTCCTCTGAAAGGAATTGGTTTGGCGGTTAACAGACAGTCTGTTTTGTTAGGGGAGTGTCACTTTTGCCACTAGCTCACTATTTTTCACAGTGGAAACTACACATGAGCACAGAGGAAGACTGCTATTTGTGTTTTGTGATGACCACACTGTGTTCATCTGGTGAGGCAGCCCAGGGATGGAAATATGAAATGACCTGACACCTGTTGTTCTTAAAGAGAAGAGTGTGGGAAGTGGTAAAGGTACGCAGATAAAAGCGTCCTGTAACTTGGATTTAAATGTAAAGCACTAGAATACAAATTGGGGAAATGGTCTCACAACCTCAAAGTAAGACCCAGATGTAAGAGCAAGACATATAAATGCTTGAGTAAATGAATAAACACTCTTGTTTAAACCATTAATTATTCTGTTGCTGTTGCTATACCTTCTGTACTTTAGCCTGAAAACAAAGCAGGAGTTCAGATACGGTTCTTGTTGTATTGTTCACTCACAAAGTTTCTCAATGTCTGTCTTTCTTTAGATGTTTGCAAGTCGACCACACAGGCACCCAGGTTCGAGTGGATCAGCAAGTACCACAAAAACACCAGAGGCCAGGGAGTTGTCAAACAGGCCCCCTCTCCCCTCGGCTCAACACTCACTCAACTCAACGAGCACAAGAAAACAGGTTTGTCATCTTGTTTTTTTTTGCAGAATTTCATTTCCTATCAAACTTCAATTATTTGGAATAGGCCTAACAGTGCAGTGGATGACAGGAGATAGTTATTTGTATTACTTAAGTGCTTGCTCTTTTTTGGCATAGATAGCCTCATAGATAAAAGTCTATATCAAAGGGTTGCAAGATAAAACCCGGCGGTTTTGCAAGTACCACTTCCCTTAAATGCAGTTGGCCCAACCTATGTACTGTATGAGCTGTAACACATTTACTCATAGAGCCATGTGGAGAAAGACGCTATAGTCACACATTAAGTTAGATCTGTTTTAGCAGACAATTCAGTTATTATGACTCCATTAAATGTAGCTATGATGATAGTGAGCCAGCATGTAAAACAGCATAGCCGGGACAAAACTAAATGCAGTTCACTTATTATGAATGTTTAATAATTCGTTTTCTGCTATTACATGCTAACATTTCTTCCTGAAAAGTAAGTTATTACGTTTCTGGATTATACAATAAGCCTTCCTACAACAACAAATCAAAAATACAACATAATGATTTGAGTTATAAGTAAAAAAAAAAAAAAAAAGCTCTCAGTTTATACAGTTAGGCTCTAAGGTTTTGAGGTTCAAATGTGGCACAGACTATACTCAACTGTAAAAAGGGAAGGGAGATTTTTTTCCAGAACGTAGACAGCAAATCGTGCATTGTTTTTACAATTACAACATTACGTTGCCAGGCAAAGTAAGTAGGCATACCTTCTAACCATAAAGATATTAAATAATTTACATAAAAAAGGCAACCTCATGTAAAACATCTGCAACAATATTCCAAATAAGGACACCTTTATTGTTGTGAAAGGTCTCATTTGTATGTGGAAAGTCCATTTCACACAATGTACATGCAATATGTATTTGCATGCTAGATTAGACCAATGCAGTTTATAAAGTGCATGATTATGATGCATATATAATAATGGAACAAAAACAAATCTAATGTTTATAATATGCAAATCTTATCATCAAGCTAGTCCTAAAAGACTGTAAATGTAACCATGTATTTGTCTACTTGAAGTGCATGAGTTTAACTTCCTGATGTGATTAAGCATTTTCCGGTCGCATTTTCTGCATAGTAGATTATTGTTTGTTCAGCCCATGGTCCAGCCCATGGTCCAGCCTCCTGTGTCTCTGCAGCAGGGGAAGCTAAACTCCTCCTACAACGTTAGCATGGGCAGGTCTGACACAAAGTGGACATTGCTCTTCTGCACAGAATGCGTGGGAGCGGTGCATGGAGATGTCTAGGATAATGAAAGACTCTGGTATGAAAACTATTCTTTACACTGTTGTTCGAGGTGCTGAAACGAAACGCCATCGGACTACTCTGAAGCATTCAGTCTATGCTAATTAGAAAGCTTCCCAGCTAATGCTAACAAGTAGCATCGATGGTAGTTCGTTCTAAATAAGCTAATTGTAGCCATATTTGCTTAAGAGCCAAGCGGAATATGGGTTAGTTTACTCGATATGAAGCTACCGGGAATGTTAGCCAGTGAAGGCGGTTGTTACATTCAGCTAATGCGGCTAAATGGTCATGGTGTTGCTATGTGAAAATGACACACCTGTTGTGTGGTGCAATAACGTGTTTTAGTGACACGGAATTGTGCCATTAAGTGAGTCGTTGTTTGTGTCTTGGTTCTTGTGCAGTGTTTTTTTTAAATGTAGTTTGGTGATAGACTTTCTCTTGTGGCTTATCCTCTAAGCTAATTTAAGCCTGCTCAAATCAGTTGTCTGTAAACTTTCTTCCTACTGCCCTTTCAATGAGAATTAATTACTGTCTGCTCACACGTTAGAAGAGTCTCTCTGTCATTCAGCTGCATATTATCCTAGCGATTAATTGACAAGATCAGGGGTGGAAGAAGTACTCAGATCGTGTACTTATTTAAAGGTAGAAATTCCAAAGTGTATGAATACTCTGTTAGAACAAGTCCTTAATTACAAAATGTAACTCAAGTTCAAAAGTATTAGCATCAACATTTACCAACAAAGTACCAAAAGTAAAAGTACTCATTATGCAGATTTCAGAATAATATGTATTATATGTTTTGATTATGATTATTGATGTATTAATGTGTTGTTCAAGTTGGTAAAGGAGCAGCTAGTTTTAATCACGTTGTATGCCGCAGGGTAGCTTGTTGGGGTATAACTAAAGTCTTATTTAAGTGTTGATTATTGTACATAATTTGCAAGAGCAAAGTATTCAAAGGTACTACATAAATGTACTGGAGTAAAAATACAATATGTACCTTTTGAATTGTAGAGGAGTGGAAGTACAAAGTAGCATAAACTGGAAATACCTAAGTAAAGTACTCAAGTACAGTACTTGAGTGAATGTATTTTGATCAAAGATGAATGAGATGAGAAAAAATACAAAAAAGTTAATCATCAGTGAAATTACCTATAGTTTTAAATCATGAGGGGAAGTCATGCAAAGTTGAACTTTGTGCAGATGCAGTAAAGTTTTAATACTGAGAAGCCTGAGGCCTGATACAATTTGACATTTACGCTGACTTGTGATCAACCGCAGATAGGGCGTGTGAAATTGCAGTTGGTCAGACTTCATGCAACTTGGTGGTTGAAAGTTTAGTAAAGCTCATTAGCTGTTAAAGAACACTAAAGCATAAGCAGGAATGGAAAATATGCCTTAAAGGTCCCATGTCATGGCCATTTCTACTGATCATAATTCCATTGTTGGGGTCTACTAAAATAGATTTATATTGTGCAAATATCCATTGGTTCCTCATACAGCATCTCTGTATAGTATGTGTATTCATTCTCTGTCCTAAACAGCTTGTTGGAGCTCCTGCCCCCCCCTCCCTGTGAGCCCAGTGTGCCCTGATTGGTCGGGCCGTTGCGAGGCTCGCTGCTCACTGAGCTGGCTTACTGGTGTGGTTTCCGGGTCGGCGGGACAGCGTGAAACTCATCCTGAGCACACACAAACACTCCCAGCCGAAGTAAAAATAATAAGTGTGGCTTGATATTGAGTAAGAAAAAGGTTTATAAACGCTGTGAGAATGGGTCTGCGGAGAGCATTTCTCCGCAATCCCAACTCTATTACCAACCAGGGGACTCCCTGTTAGTTGAAAATGTACGCTAAAGGTCCCCACCCCTCCTGGTGTGTGAGGAGCTCCGCGGATTGGTCCATTTTGGTTCCCAGAAGAAACAAATGGAAAAAGAGAAATCTCCAACGAGGCATTTTGGGGCAGCACAGACAGGTATTTTCTGTGTTTGAGCTTTACTCGCTACAGGGTGTACTTTGAGGGTTTTTGACTCTGCAGACCGTCTACATGCAGAAAAACCTTCATCACACACAAGGGGACGGGTAATAACCAGAAAAGCATGACATGGGCCCTTTAAAATAACCCAAGCTACTTACACTCAAAACCCTTGGGGGCCTTATTCAGGTTGCAAGAAACTGTGGTTATATTCAATAACAGGGTGCATGCAGCAGGGAACAGTCACTCACTAGTGTATTTAAAAACCCCAAAAGTTATATTCACGATCTGAGAGATTTTCTGATAATACCAACCATTTGTAAATTCAAGACAAGCCTCAAGATTTATTTTGTCTTATTTGTCAGTTTGTATTGTTTCATCGAGAAGCTCAGTTTTATTTTAATCTCAGTGTACTGTGCTATGAGGTTAGCAACGCAGAATAGGATAAACTTGGTCTATAATAGTTTATGGTTTAGCCAACAGGAGTCCTTGCAATCCAAGAGTTGGGGTTATTGACACTCATGATTTATTTTTTCATATTTTACCTGTGAACTCTTCAGTAAGACAGGTGTGTTTGGTGTGGGTGCATACGGAGATGTTCACCATCTGGATGAAGTATTCCTATGCACAGTCCCTCAAGTATTTCACAGTTTGCTGGCGATCAAACAGCGGGCCATGTTCTTTCCCTTTTCCTTTTCAAGCAAATGCCAAAGATGCTGGTTTGGAATAAAATGTCAAGCGTTCCCTCTAGGATTATAAAAGTGGTGCTTATTTTTTACCTTGCACAGCCTAACCTTGTTTTCGTTCTAGATTCTACTTTTTTCATTTTCACACCAAATGAAACAAAGGGTGTAAGCATTTCTGACACATTGAAGTTTTCTCAGAACTTGAACACACAAGCCAACGCTTTTGTTTTTCTTAGTACAGTTTGAATGATGAGAACATCCCTTTTGTATCCTTCTTAGAAAAAGGCTCAGACTTGAGTGTTGCTCTAGAGACACAGCCTTGATGAAAAGCACACCTTTCTTACAGAAGTTGGGCTGATGGATTGACAAAGCTTTGTCAGTCAGACCATTTTAACTTGAATTTGCATTCTTGAAAAGCATTTGTTAAAGGATTTTCCCAATAACCTTTGTTTCACATATTTATTTCCTTTCCCTTTTATGTATTTACCTCAGTGCCCTCGTTTTGTAAATTGTTGTATATTTATTTTAGCAATAGTACTGTTGATATCCATGTCTAGTCACTTAAAGTCAGTGTATTAGAGCCGCAGGGTTCTTAAGTTAAATGTTGCTCACAAACTGGAAAGAGAGTCAAGCTGGCTTTCAGTTTTCCAAATACAGTCATGTTATAAAAAGATTACCAACGTAAAAGCCTGTTGTGTATCTTGTATTCTGGTCAGGTGCACTCTTAATGTGGCACGTTATAACTTCGTAGAGTTAAATGTCCTGCTCAGAAACCAGGGCTTCCCTTTCAGAGCAGCCAGCTGTGTTCCCTGCCAAGCTGCAGGAGACAGGGGCCATGCTGTCTCATACCTCACACCCGTCCATTAAATCAGCTACTTGGGATGCATTAACTGTAACCAACTGCAAAAGGCAGCTACAGTCGATTGACCACGACAACTTAAACCTGACTTTGCCCTTTTATAGCCGACTTATGTGTTGGATGTTTTTATTCTGAGTGATTATTAGCTAGTGTTCTCCCTATCAGTTGAAAAATGTGTTTGCTCAGGGTTCTTCTTTCTTATTAGTGATTCTTCCCAGGCTGTCAATATCTGGGGCTGAGTTTAAGATAATGTTGGGAGGGAAGGACTCCCTGCAGCTGGCACGACACTTTGACAGTCTTAACTCGCAACCGGCAAAGAATATTGCCGTTCGGGATCAACGTGCAGGAAGTTCTGATGGACGAAAAAGCTGTGCTACAATGCTGACCTTTTATCTTTATGATCTGATAATAAACATTGGAAACGAATGAAAAAATGAATTTTCCCTTTCGCTCCTTCTCTTCCCGAACAGAGAAACCATCAGACCAAAAGGGATCTTTAGAAAGGGACAAAGGGTCTTCTAACAGTGGCACGCAGAAGTCCAAAGCATATTCCAACCAAGAGAGGTAAGGCCTTTTTATTTATTCACATGTGAGAGCGATCAAGATTTCTTTACACAACTATGTTTTTTTACATTATGGTTGAAAGACTCATATTATTATCCCCTCCATATTTACCTTTGTTCGCTACCACTGACTTTCTCTATACATCCATGGCCATTTCCCTGCTGGGATAGTCTTTAAAGCCTCTTTCAAAACGACTTTTTATTAACGCTCCCCGGAGTCCTGACAGTGCTTGTATTTTTTTACATTTAATATAAGTACTTATAGAAACCCTTAATTTAAGGGGATCTCAGGCTGTGGCAGGCATATACATGTTTGTGCACAGTGCAGATACTCAGCAAATGTTAAACAAACGGTAATGGTCTTCTTTGGGTTCTTGTTTCCAATGTTTAAATTAAATATCTTTTGATTGACTCGTATGTTATTGGTATGACTTTGTTTTGATTCGGTGATAATGAGAGTATGTTGGATTTAGTTCTAGCATTTTTTGAATTTGTTGAACAGAAGTGTGTCACTTTGCCTTGAATTTAAGATCTGTCCCAACATGTTTTGCCTATTTTTGTATGTTTAAACGTAGTGGGGAAACCTACCAGTTCTGCTTGGCAGGCGTTTTTTGGTTTCTTTGAAAGTACTTCAAAAAGTACTTCATCTTAATTCAGTCTGAAGTGCCTCCATGTGTCCCATGTGTCCTGTTCTTTTGGACTAAGCGGGCCCCAGATCTCACATCCATATAAAGATCTTGGTACATTTCCATAATCCAAAATGTTTGCCCAGATTCTAATAGAGAGGTTATCTTTTAAAACTTGTTTATTTTCTTTACATAATCCATGTTTACCTGTATAGCTGTCTTTCTTGGTACATGACCTCCTGCTGTAGATCCGTGAATTGGGGACAAACTCAAAACCTTGCTCCATATCACAACTGGAGCTCAAACACTTCACCTTGTGCCTCTATAATATTACTCAAAAAAGCTTAAAAGTTTACTTTTGAAGATTAAAGCCTTATACTATGTTGTTGGTAAGTGAAGTATGAGTGCGTAAAAAAAAAAGCAGAATTATGTTGATTTGATCTCTTACCCCAACCAGTCTTACCACACACACTGCGTACTTGCCTGGCAGCAGCTGAAGATGAGAGTTTAATTTATTTAAAGTTGTCAAAGTGCAAATGTGCTCACTTCAGTACCTGGAAACTATTGCTGACACTTTTATGATGAATGCTTTTATATGCTTATGTAAGATGGATTTTAGTTGCAGCTTTTCCCTGGAAGATTACAGGGTTGGGTCACATGACATTTCTTCCTCACCCCTCAGCTTCATTCCACATTGGCAACATGGAAATAGACTTCACTTCATAGATTGAGCTCCTTTTCTCACTGTGAGGCTCTACTAGGGCTGTGCGATTATGACAAATCATAATTACGATTTATGTTGGTCAATAATTGATATCACGATTATTAAATACGATTACTCATTGACTTTGAAAACATCCATTTATTGAACTTTAAAACAAATACAAATAATAATTTGAACAGTATCTTTTTAACTGTTGATTACCCTGAACGTGTCATTCAACTGAAAAACCAATACAAAAATAAATGATACATTTTAAATAAATAATAAATACCAATAAGCAAGATCAATAAATATTTTGGGGCGCACTTCAACAAGCTACTAAACATATATAAATAGGATAAATAATACAATTAGATAAAATATGTCACAACCTAGCAAAGCAAAATAATAGTTTTTTTCGATTACCGTACTTTCCGGACTATAAGCCGCTACTTTTCCCCCACGTTTTGAACATCGCGGCTTACACTACAGCTTCAAAAAAAGCTTGGAGCTGGGCGTGTCTGAAGCTTGGGGATTTTATTCGAGCCCCGCAACCAACAACCAATCACATGAATGTCCCGCCCCGTTTACGTAGTGTTAACATAGCTAGCAAGCTATGCTTGGATATACTGGATATAAAATCCCCAAACAGGCGAAAGCCTACCAGTTTCACCCACTGTCTCTGCCACCTCCCCCCATGCCTGGTTCCTCCGGTTGTATCCCGGTAAGTTAATAGGGACTGGTCATACAAAACCGGGTGATTTGCTACGGCGATAATTAGTTTATCCTCCATCTGTTTTTGAAATATAGAAATGAACGGCGGGATATCTCTCCCAGCTTAGACGCGGTTGGATTGGCTAGGACTTGAGCTGTCAGATTTTCAGAAACGGGATTTGATTGGCTGGTGCTGGCTTCTCCGGCGAGCCGGAGAAGCTCAGCCACGCTACTCACAATTGGTGACCGACCAGTGGGTGGGCTTATATTCAGGTGCGCTTAATAGTCCGGAATTTACGGTATGTTGTTTTCGTAATTGTGGCAGGCCAAAATCGTAATTGCGATTCAAATACGATTAATTGCACAGCCCTAGGCTCTACTGTACATTAGGCTGGTAGTCTGGAGCAGAGTGAAATGCTTTCTGCTTTGTCATGATTTTATTTCCAGCTTTTTAGGGAAGCTCTTGCTTGATGCAGTAAGGTTTGCATGTAACTGTTCACATTAGGGTACGTGAGATGACAGCAGCCTGATAATATTCCCCTGTTTCTATCTTGGTCTGTCTCTGCTCCGCGCCTCACTGCTCTCTCTTCTCTCCTGGTGTTCAGTCAGGGCCTCTCCAGTCGGGAGGACCGGGATGACCTGGTGCGCTCCTCCAGCCACACCACGTCCAACAAAGCACAGATACTCGCCATGCCGCAGTTCGGCCTGCGCGACAACCTCATCAAGTGTGAGCTGATGAAGAATGAGGACATTTACACTTACCTACAGAACTTCAGGTAATTTAACAACTTGTTTTGAATGTGTTACATAAACATCCATGTGCTTGGTTCAGGCATGTGGGTGGAAAACGATGTGGTCTTTGTTCTTCGTACTTATTATAGCAGGGCTCAACGCTAACTTTTAAAAGTGGTTGCCAGGCATCAGCTTTTGGTTGCCAAAACTGAAAATACGGTTGCCATTTTTAGTCTATATTTAAATTAATTAAGATACTATACAGTTATACATCAACTTAATAATGAACATGTAACACAAAAGAATGTTCAAATGCTTTACAATAAGTAATCAACACAATTATTTGGTAGTAAACTTGTCCATCCTCAATTGCTGGTATACAAAATACCAGTAGTGCAGCTGCTGTCATGTTCTTCACAGATCTAGTTTCTTGGTCATCCATTGTCTCCCTTTCTAATGTGGGTTTTCTTGACCTTTGTGCTGACCCCCACCATAGATCCATTGGCCCTTCAGCATGGAAGTCTTGGATTGGCCAGACTAATACATTTCTAATGTTAAAAACAATTTAATTAAGAAAAACTGGTTGCCACTGATGGCAACCAAAGGCCAAGAAGTGGTTGACATTTTTTCTGAATGGTTGCCAATGGCAACCTGGCAACCGTTACTGTCGAGCAATAGAAATGAATACTGTAGAAGCCTTGACAATTGTATTAAGGGTTGTTTTTGTGTCTATCAAGCGTAAAAAAAATAACAATGTCGATGTTTAGCTATGGTGTTGTTACTGCCTCCTGCTGGTAAAACAGTGCCTAATGTTTACTTGCACACAAGAATTTAGCAAAGAATAAACAACAATATAGATTTAATTGGAATGAAATCTTAGATCTTAGAGACGTTTTAAACTCTGTTATTATAACTCAATAGGGGGATACTGTATAAATGCTATTTAATGTAAAAGGTAAGAGCTGGGAATATCAAGGAGCCTTTTGTGTGGCGTTGGCAGCATGTCGGCTCAGTGGGTGATGCCCAGAAGTTTCCATGTTTTGTTCCAACATTGCTTTCTGGGTGTAATTTGCATGCTGGGTACACAACGTTTCCCCTGGCTGTTTCGATTTCCTCCCACACACCAGACATGAAGCTCATGATAATTGTGGTCTTTAAATTGTGTGTATGTGTGAACCTGAATGTGCTTGTGTTAGACAAGTGAGTGTGTTGCAACATCTCTAAGGTGCTTGTAGTGCTCCTGTCCCCGCATGACCCTTAAGGCAATGCACAGAAGAAATGACGCATTATGTCCTGTTTGTCTTATTATCCGGAAAAAGCAAAGTTTCTGATTTGACATTGTACTGAATCACGTGCATTGCCTGCTTTCACCTTATATTGCAGTACATACTGAAAATACAAATATGTACGTCATGAAAACAGCACTCCCTAGACTATGATATAAAACATCTTCAACATCTTCAGCATCTTCCAAGTTATCTAAGGGAGGTGCCATTAGGGCAGAAAGGGTTTTACTGTGCCATGGTAGTCGGCACAAAATAAAGAGCTCTGTGCTGCTCTTGCACAGCAGTATGAGCAGCAGCTGCCTGAACGTCAGAGAAGAGTGCTATTGAATGCAAGAAGGCTGATCTTTAATGTAGAGAATACATCTCAATGGGGAGATAAATGAAGAGGTCCCAATTTAGGTGCTTTTCCAAGTCCCTTATGTTTAAGTGAGGCTGCTCAGAGGTCTATTTCTGTTCTATACTGTTGCCTTGCAGTGTAGACAGCTCCTCTGTTAAACTGTTTATTAGTGCAAGTGTCTAGGTATAAACGTCTGAAATCATGTTTATAAGCGCTACATACAAAAGGGCTGTGAAAAGTAGTCCTAAATAGGAGGATAGCAACACATAGGGATGCATATCGTTGACTTTTTTACGATACCGATACCACTGAACGATACCGATGCATATCGTAATACTTTGAAAATGTATCATCCCACAATTACTCCCATGAAGCGCTTTACGATATAGTTAACATGTCAAATGAATATTAAATTCAATTGTGCGACTTCTTGGACCTTTAAGTACTGAACAAACAATGAAAAATACATACAAAATATGAAGAAAACCGATTATGGAATATCTTTTAGAACACCCGCCATCAGGTGTGCCGCGTGAATAGCACATCTTGTCAATGCAAACAGACCGTTATAGCACCGTTATAATTCATGTTAAACCTGAGATTCCACTAGAGAACAAATACATAATAGAATAAAGGTCATGAGATCTCGGCATTGCACAAACAAACAAATCTCATCTTTAAAATCAACATTTGCCTTCACTGGTGAGAGAAAACAAATCCGAAGGTCCGTTTACGCCGGTTGTTAAACAACATCGTTATGGGGAAATGCAAGTTTGCGTCCAAATGGTTGGAAGATAAGGAGGAAGGACAATCAATACTGTATATAGTCAATGTGAGGTAAAGTGTGTCGCCAAGGTAACCGGTTAGAACTCGAAGTGGCGATGAGGTCTTAAAATGTATGGAAAGGGTCTTAAAAAAGGTCTTAAAAGGTCTTACATTTGACTTCAGGATTTCTGCCCATACCCTGGTATTCCTCTCCCTTGTGCTTACTTCTCACCCCTTCCCATTCTGTTTCAGTTTTTTTCTCGGCACATACAATGTGAACGGACAGACACCGAAGGAAAGCCTCTTTCCTTGGCTGAACTGCACTTCAGACCCTCCTGACATGTACTGCGTGGGGTAAGTCACATCCACCCTGCGGGAGAATAGCCTTTCAATTCTCCCCTTAATCCCATTACACGGACAGACACCCATACTGCTCACACCTCTGAATGTACCATTGAACTGGTGAACGTGCCCACCCACAGCTCGGTGTTTAATCCTGCCTATGTTTCAGTTTGCTACTTTTTAAAAACGTTGTCCTTCTTGATAGTTTTCAGGAGCTTGACCTCAGCAAAGAGGCTTTCTTCTTCAACGACACTCCCAAAGAGCTGGAGTGGACGAAGGCCGTGTCCGAGGCCTTGCATCCAGATGCCAAGTATGCCTTAGTAAGAAAAACCTTTTTTTAATTCATTTTTATCCTTCCTGAAATATTTGTATAGTTATTTCTATTGATACTCAATGTCACTGAGGGATTGCTCAACTGGGTAAAACTAGTTTAAACTTGTGCACTTAACAACAATGCCGGTATTTACTTGCAATACCATTTGTTTACAACAAAAACAATAATGTATGCAACTCGGTCAAAAACTGTCTCCATAATCTAATTTTTTTTAATTATTATTATTTCTATTTTTTCCTGGCTTAGTTTCAACCAAAATATAGACTAATGCTAATAAAAGTAATAGTATTAATAATTGTAAATGGCCATTGGTCACACCACCAGTTTGTTTTACTGTAAACTTGCAGCCTGCTACACACCGGCCCCGCCCCCCCCCCCCTCTCCATCACACGTGCGATTGATTTATTGGCGATATACAGAACAGTGAGAACAACACAACTAAAGATGAACAAAGCGGTTCCTCGTGGAACTACTTCGAACTGACAAGTGCAAATGAAAAAAAAAATGGTGTCGTTACAAAAAAAATAATTGGGTGCGGCGAATAATCGATTAATATTCGCCAGGGCTGTCCGATTTTCTAATTTGATCATGGTCCGTTTCTGGCATCCCTAATCACCTGTTGAACCAATAGTCCATACAGTGTTCAAAAAGCAACAACAACATAGGTGTTGTTATGGTATAAGAGTTATTAACCACAAGCTTTTAGACTGGGACGGCCCCTAAACACGGCGGCGTGCGTAGGGGCCAGGACTGTATATATTTGCTCCAAAGCTCGTTAGACCTTTCTTAAAATGGGCGCTGGTAACATATGTTTTCTTTGATTGTGTTTTAAGTGTTACAATGAACTGGCAGATGGCTCATGCTACGTCTGCCTGTGGCTTTAGTAACTGCTTAAATGAACAGTGTACCATTTAGATTATGCAGAATGTTAGACAGGAGCTTAGTAAAGCCTTGTCATTTCTTCTCTTTCCTTTATTAGCTTTCATCTACTTCCCTTTTCTCAGAGTGCTGAATCTAGCTTTTAGCTTCCTCCTTTCTTGGCCATTACAGGATGTCTATAAGTCACGTGGGGGGTCTGAAGACAACATTTGTTAATTCACTCTCAATGCTCTAAATGAAGGATGCATGGCTGATCTGTAGCTGACACTGTGTCGTTCAGGAAGCCAACGAAATGGCTTTTTACCTTCTAAGTTTGAATTATGATTGGTCTAGGTTTGACAGGGAGGGAGGCTTACCAAACTATGTGTGCTTCCCCCTATGCACAGCTGCTTCGATTCTGAGAAGTGCTGTTTGTTTCTGTTTTCTGGAGATAAGATTAAGATGCTGATTTAAGCAACACAAAACTGTATTCCAGCACTTAAGCATGTGCCTTGTTTGGCTCTACTGCCTGCGCATTAAAGACAATTACCCAGCAAAGTCTGCATTTCAATGTGTATATGTTCCCATTCCTGTATAAAAACGTTTGCTTCTACTCATCTTCTCCAGGTGAAGTTGGTGCGTCTGGTCGGTATCATGCTGATCTTCTATGTGAAGAATGAGCATGCGGCGTTCATCTCTGATGTGGAGGCCGAGACAGTAGGCACAGGCATCATGGGGAGGATGGTAAGGACTGACTTTGAAGGGCTTATTCTTTAAGGTCCCCATGTTGTGTATATTATAATATTTACATTCTGATCTGGGAGCTGTTGAGCAGCGATGATCCGAGAGAGTCCATGCTTCAGGTGTCCCTCATCTCCATCTCTTTCCCCTGTTGCTGCTGATTGCATCACTTTTATCTTCATTAGAGATTTCATAAAAAAGCTTTTTATTCTTGGAGACTTTCAAACCAAGTTTCAATATCAGTTTTAGTAACCTCCCTGGTTTTGTCTTCATCAAAAGGTCTTCCATTGCCATTTCCATTTAAATGCATTAGTTATAACCAGTGTTTCCGCCAGACCAGGGCTGAGAGGGCGTCCACCCCGAGAGCGGGAGGTGTGACGTCACGTCGTGTCACGTGACTTGAATTTTGAATTGAGCTGTCCCTTTTATACATACTATCTCTTTACGTATTAGTGATGGGAATTCCGGCTCTTCTTAGTGAGCCGGATCATTTGGCTCGGCTCACTAAGAATAGCCGGCTCCTAAACGGCTCTTCATGTTACCACAGTTTACCACGGAGCCTCAGTTTCGCCACTGCGAGGCTCCGGCGCTCGCAGTTCACGCGCGTGCTCCACTAGCACCCCCCCCGCCAAGGCTCGCCGGCAGAACACTTTCAGTCACAGGAACACGCTTTGCTGGCGGCGAAAATAATCCCACCAGACTCCTTTGCCCCTCCAACAGAGGGATGTCCTGGTCCTTTTTCCTTTTCGTCATTTCAAGCGATAAAAACTCTCGATCTTCTCTCTAATTATTTATTTTTCTGGTCAAATTATGGCATGATGCCCCCCTGGCGGAAACGCTGGTTATAACCAGGGGTGCACATAACTTTCTCAGTGAGGTACTCAGATGAGTACCTGGAGTCAGTGTTTGGTAATCCAACTTCTGGCTCCACTCAAAGTTATTTGATGAAGACCTCTGTATCGCGAACGTCAAAGGGGGTGGGGCTAGTGGAGTACTTCGTGACCACAGAGCGTGACCGTTGTGATCAGCTGTTTTAGCGCAGTTCTCCAGTGAAGGGGGGGAGTCTCCCTCCGCAGCCGGTTGGCGTAGTTTTGGCACAATCCCGTTGTACAGACCGACGTTAACAGCAGCCCTGTCTGTGCACACGGAGACCGACTCTGTCGTCCGGTGATCCAACCGCCTTCTGGAAAAGCTTCACTAGTACGTCGGTACGCAAATGCGCTTTGTGACACGAGACGGTACGCATTTCAGATTGTTGCCCCACATGCGTGCCTGCGTACCAGTTATGTGCACCCCTGGTTATAACACACAAGTAGTGTGGCAATCCTATCAACGGTAGCTTCACACATTAACACCAGGTTATTAAAGCAAATGAGCGAAGCAGAGAACAAACATTGGGATAATACAATGACGGTGTTGTTTCTCTGCAGGTAAATAGCACTCTTTATTCCGCTGTAATGACAAACATTCAAATCTTGTCTGCTTCCTCCTTTGACCTGTTTGCATACACTTGAACTCCTCCTGCAGAATACATATATCTTGTTTTATGTGCGGCCATGCTTAGCAGTCCCTGCAGTGCAGAGCTGGCTGGTAACCAGTGAAGCCTTTGTAATGTTGCTTTGCACCACAAACCATCTAAAGTGTGTGCTTGATTTGGAATATAGAAAACATAACTTCATAGAGTCTAAAACATTGTCTTTCCTTAAATCATTTTTGCAGGATTTAGATGATGTTGCTCACTTTATTCTGACTAAACGTCTCTTTCCCTCTCTACATGTCTCATTGATCTGCAGGGAAATAAGGGTGCTGTGTCCATCCGTTTTCGCTTCCACAACTCTGATATCTGCGTGGTCAACTCTCACTTAGCTGCCCACATCGAAGAATACGAGAGACGTAATCAAGACTACAAGGACATCTGCAGTCGTCTCCTGTTTCGCCAGCTCGACCCCAATCAGCTCCCACTCACTATCATGAAGCACGAGTATGAAAGCAATGAACTATTACAGACTTACAGTGTCGTCATATGCATTAAATGTGATCATAAAAATGCTTTAAATCCACATATGTTTGTATACAAGTGTTAGAGTAATATGTTATTTTTGTTGTAGTTGAATGAGATCTTGCACATTTATATCCAACTGTGACAATTTTGTTATACATATCTAACTTTTTTTTGTCTCTGTTCCTCAGTGTGATTTTATGGATTGGGGACCTCAACTACAGAATCACTGAACTTGACGTCTCCAATGTGAAGGAGCTAATCAGCAACAAAGACTTTGAAACGCTGCACAATTATGATCAGGTAACGTAAAGGAGGGTCTCTTTATTCATGTTTATCAGCAGTGTGTGATACTTACCGGCTCTCTCTACTTCTCAGCTCAAGAGGCAGATCGATGAGGAGGCCGTGTTTGTTGGCTTTGTGGAGGGAGACATTGATTTCCAGCCCACCTATAAATATGACACCGGCTCTGACTTGTGGGATACGAGGTAAAGTGATATGAAGGTCTGACTGTAAATGGCAGAATGCATATTTATAGTAGAGAACATTTATCACAGATATGTTCATACATCTCTCCATTTGTAAGTTCCACTGTTTTTCTCTTTGTTAAAACCACTTTTATTCGAGTATTCACACAAAGACTGGCACTAGAGGACCTCCCAGTGCCGTTATGATTGACATATGGGGCTCAGAAAGGAAAGCTGATATTGTAATGTAATGTAAATACAATACAAACGGGAAATAGTCACTTATTTTTGTGTCCTCTGAAGCAATGTAAAAACAGCTTGCTTTAAACGTTTCACCTGTTAAACATATTAAAGGGGTTTCTCACTTTAAATCTTAAAAAAGTCAACAACATTAATGGGCACAGGCAGGAATAACAAATCTTTTTGGCACCCTGTTTTTAGGCTCTTAAGATTATCAGTAACGGCCCGTCCACACAGCCGCGTTAAAAAATCTTCCAACGCTGCTGCCCATTCACTTTGAATGGGGTGACGTCACGTTGCCTCACTTTTTGCCGGACTTTTTGCCGGACTGCATTGTGGGAAGCAAAGCGAAGATTTCCAGGATTTTCAGGATTCAAAAGTTGAGCAATGTTCAACTTTTGAAGTTGAGGTGGAAGCGCCAGCCAATCAAATCCCGTTTATGCAAATCTGAGAGTACAAGCACTAGCCAATCAAACCGCTCCTGAAAATGGAGGAGAAATTAGTTATTGCGGTAGCAAATCACCCGGTTCTTTATGACCAATCCCTATTAACTTACCGGGATACAAACCGGAGGAACCAGGCATGGAGGGAGGTGGCAGAGACAGTGGGTGAAACTGGTAGGTTTTCGCCTGTTTGGGGATTTTATATCCAGTTTACTTCGTTTTAACATTGCTATTGCTTTGTATGTCGGGGGCGGGAGATTCATGTGATTGGTTGTTGGTCGCGTTGCTCGCCAAAATTCCCCAAGCTTCAGACACGCCCACTTTCAAGATTTTCAAGATTTTTTTAACGCGGCTGTGTGGACGTACCGTAACTGTGCCTCGTAGCTCATTCAGGAGTATAGTTGTCTGGTACCTTTTACTATTTGTATGTGCAAATACACTTTAGAAAGTATGTAATGTTCACCGTATTGAGATGCTTTAGTTTAGGTAATGCATAACGTTATAAACATGCTTGAGAATTAACACATTTTGTTTCTTCTGCATTTAGTGAAAAATGCCGCGTGCCAGCATGGTGTGACCGTATCCTGTACAGAGGGAAGAACATCGTGCAAAAGCATTATCAGAGTCACATGGCTCTGAAGACCAGTGACCATAAACCAGTCAGCTCCCTGCTCCAGATCGGGGTTAGTGATTCAGCCTTCTACGTTTTTTCATCTTCAATTTCTTTCATTTTGTTTCTGTGGTGAGACAATCCAGATGAAATCAATAAATCAATCAAAAATGCATTTCGATACAAATGTTGTCGCTTAATAGGCTTTTATTTTTTTGCAAATGTCGTATAGGTTGTTTTTTTTGTATGACTTAAAAGTCATAAAACAGATATTTATGCTGCACTGTTACTCTGCCTCTTACATGTCTGTTTGTGTACTGTTCCCACAGATTAAGAGAGTCAATCCTGATGACTATAAGAGGACCTTTGAAGAGATTGTACGCAATATAGACAAAATGGAGAATGAGTGTATTCCATCTGTAACCTTATCCAAGCGTGAGGTAAACATTTCCCATCAATTCCCGTTTGATTACAGTGTAGTCAGTGCCTCTCTGATAAGCCCTGCACAATTCATTTGACTCCTCAAGTAAACCACCACTAATGAATGTGTGTATTGATTAAGGGCTGTTATCCTAATGGATACAGTTACATTACATGGAGTAGACTTTTTCTCTCCTGCCTCATAAACCCTTTCCTCTTCTCTCAGTTTCACTTTACGGATCTGAAATACATGCAGCACCAGGCGGAAACTTTGAGCCTCTTCAATGACGGGCAGGTCCCGTGTCAGTTTGAGTTTATCCAGAAACCCAATGAGTCCACATACTGCAAGGCCTGGCTCACGGCCAACCCCTCCAAAGGCTTCATCGCCAACGGTGAGTAGCACATCAGTACAGAGTTTCATCCCAGAGTCACATTTATTTTTCTGATCTACCATCCTTCAGTTTCCTGCCGTAAGGTTTGAGAAATGGTGAAGTACTTTATGAGCTGTGAGGCCAGATCTCTTTGGTTTTGACTTACAATGGCAGGTTTTTGTCTTGCAAGATAAGTAATCACTAAATCAGGCATTTGGTGAAAAAAGTTTTAAATGCATGTTTTTTCTCTGGATGAATGAAGCATATATTCTTTGCTTCTCATCTCTCTGAGTGTTGCTGTGCTGGGCACATAAACAAGGCGCTGGGTAAATACAGAGCTCATGAACTATGAAGTACAACTCAGTATTTCAATTATCCTGGAATCAGGAGATCGGTATGGTGGCTTTAGAGCAGGGGTGTCAAACTCAATTTCATCCCGGGCCACATCAGCATTATGGTTGCACTCAAAGGCCCGGTTGTAATTTTAATTATATATAAAATATACATATGTAAATATATAATATATATTAAATAATTTATTATATTACATTGTTGGCCCTGCATTGGATTATTATCAGTTCTGGTAATATCTTCCTAAATAACTGTCTGAAAGCAAAAGTCTAGGGCAAATAATTGAAAGTAAATATTCAACAATTACACCAATTGTATTGTATATTATATTCTTTGCAAGCTCTTGCGGGCCACATAAAATTAGGTCGCGGGCCGGATTTGGCCCCCGGGCCTTGAGTTTGACACCCCTGCTTTAGAGGATGTGGGTGAAACTCAAAAATAATTTACTAAGATAACGATTCTATGTGACAATTAACTTAAGTCTTTGTTATTTCATAGAATCTTATAAATGAAACCATTTGTAAAATGGCAAGAAGTAAATGACTTTGGGCCAGTAGATTTCCCGTTTATTTTTCCCTTTACATAAATGTGCATCTCTCTCAACCTCCAGGTGGGACTGTGGACATTGACTTTGAGGTTTTTGTAAACCGTTCAACCGCGCCTGAACTTAACTCTGGCCAGGAGCAGATCGAAGACATCCTGGTGCTCCACTTGGAGCGTGGAAAGGACTACTTCATTTCTATCTCAGGAAACTACCTGCCCAGCTGCTACGGTTCCTCCATCCATTCATTGTGTCAGCTAAAGGAGCCAATCCAGGACATGCCACAAGAGACCCTTCGAGAAATGGTTAGTGCTCCCACGTCCAGAGCAGCGACGGTGTCCTTGAACTACCTCTTGTCCATTCAGAGTTGTCTTATAGGCCACAGCGTAGTAGTTTAAATGTATTAGCAGTGCATGTTTGATTTTAAACTGTTGAATCCATTTTGACTGAACTGCTTCTCTTTGATTGGTTTGTTTTTAACATCAGGCGGAGAAGTCTGGAGATGAGAACGCTGAAAACACAGAAAAGCCTCTAGACATTCCTAAAGAACTGTGGATGATGGTGGATCACTTGTTCCGCAGTGCACTCAAACAGGTGAGAAAACAAAACAAAATGTTCTATTATTATTATTATTATACAAAAAATGTACAAAACAAATCGGAAGAAAAACTGATGCGTAGATCTTTGTTTTGAGTGGTCTTCATGTGGTTAATAGAATTCATCTCTATTTCTAGTAATTCAAAAATACCATTGTCCTTTTTAACCATTTTAATTAAGTCTATCGCAGCTCCACTACACCTCAAACACAAAGTGAGCAATTTTCTTCTTCTTCTTAAAACGATTTAAATGTTTCTGTCCTATTTGCAGGAAGACATATTTCAGCAACCTGGGCTCCGGAGTGAATTTGCAGTGATAAGGGATTGCCTTGATACTGGCATACCAGATTCTCTTCGTATCCTTCAACACTGTTGCAATCATTACTATCAATCGAAAGCAGTCTTGTGTATGTTTATTACATTTGAACAGTGTAGCACAAAAGGGACATGGGTACTTCTGTCAAATGTAAAGCACTTGCAACAGTATTTCTTACTGTTTTTTTTCTTATTCATGGTGAGGCTGGACTTTTTAAACGAATGGAATGTAACAGTGTTACACACTTTTTTTGCAGCTACACATTTAAAAAAAATGCAGACTCTGCGCTAGTATTTTGTCCTTGACTCTGTATTGTTGTGCAGCGGGCAGTAACCACTCGATAGCAGAGGCCTTGCTTCTCTTCCTAGATGCCCTCCCGCAGCCTGTGGTTCCTTTCTCCTTTTACCAGCAGTGCCTAGAAAGCTGCTCCAATGCCAGTCAGTGTGAGAAAGTGAGTAAGACCTCATGTGGATAATCTCTGATCACTATTTATCTATTACTATATGTTAAATTATTCGGGATTGTTGGAAACGCTATTTCGATCTCTCTGTCTGTACACACAAACTGAAAGATTGACATTAAAGTTGACTTTGAACATCATTATCCTTTTTAAAAGATGTTTACTTTTTCTGTCTTCAGATCATTTCCATGCTACCTCAGTGCCATAAAAATGTGTTCAACTATTTAGCTGCCTTTCTCCGTGAGCTGTTGAAGAATTCTGCTAGCAATCGACTAGATGTCAGCATCTTGGGTAAGAAAAGGAAGCGGGTCGCATTTCAGTCTCTTTCACTTGTGCGTGTGTTATTTTTGAGCTGATGCCTCTTGCTTTAGTCAGCATGTTGAAAAAGTAAAGAGAAACTGACAAATAGGAAAGTGAAATGAATGAAAATCCTGTTTTTAAAGGGGACCTATCATGCAAAATGCACTTTTTGATGTCTTGTATACATCAATATGTGCACCTGGTGTGCCAGGGAACTCACGCAGCGTCAGAAAATAAACCCCTCTCTCTTTTCCTCCGTACCCAAATCTCTAAAAACGGGGGTACAGCGGAGCTGATCCAGATTTGCGTCCGATATGACGTAATATCGGAAATGTGGACTCACGGCACTATCAGAAAGTTGCTATCAGAAACAATGCCCGACTGTTTTAGACATAAAATGGTCGGTGTTTACATTAGCATCGCTAACACTCAGAGCTAACCTGTACTGGACAGAGCATGTGTGTGAAGAAGCAGGAAGTAAAAAGGAACTCACCTTGTGGTATAACCTGCAAGAGAGAAAGCCTTTGAGCTCCATACTGTTTCAGAAATAATCCTTGATAATCCATGATATGGCGTTTCATCACGGCAGTATTTAGTTTAGACGGTAGCTGCCGTGTCCCGCATGAGCTCAGACCCCTCCTTTTTTATTTCTTATCAATTCTTTTTTTTTTTTTTTAAAGCTTTATACCCAAAATCAGCACTTCTGAAACAGGAAGTGAAAAAGAGGGATATGAGGCATGGCTAGAATGGGTGATCTGTTTGGTATTTTGAGCAAAACACTTCATAGACATGTTTTTTATATATCTAAGACCTATGCTATTGCCTAAAAATAGCATGATAGGTGCACTTTAATATTATGTTTTGATTATGACTCAAGGACTGTGTGCTAAATATGTTTTAATACTTGATAGTAAAACAATTAGTTTCTGTTAAATAGAATGTACGTTTACCTAACCTACCCAAAATAATGGTTGATTATGAAATAAACTATAGAACAAAATTACATTTTGCAACGTACATGATATTTTTATTTATTTATCTAATTAATAATGTATTACATCGACTTTCTTCATATCTCTCTCCATAAAAAAAATAATCACTGCTAATCAAGATATTATATTCTAGGATGCAATATGAATAATTGTTTTTCTTTCTGCATAGCCACCATTTTTGCCTCCTTGCTCCTGAAGTCGCCTACGAAGCAGGATTTTGCAGAAAAGAGGAAGACTCAGGAGTTCTTCCAGCACTTCCTGGCCTAAGGCTCCTCCTAGATGGAGGACTTCTCCTTCTTGCACTTCACGCTGAAGCTGAACACTACAAATTGTACAATCCCGTATTGAAATAACAATGGAATAATTTCTTATATTCTTAGATGACTCTTTGTATAGATATATAGTATAATTATTGTAAGTGACGGGTCTTATCTGAAGCTTGTTTCACAGATGGCAATGTTTGTGATATGTTGAGGCACAAAGTAAAATGTATATCTGGCAAATCTGTAGAGACCTAACCTTTTTTTATTTAAAAAATAATGCATATTTGAATGTTTCTGATTTCAACAGCATATTGTTTTATATATAAAAATGTTGAAAACAATGTCTGTCTGGTGATTTTTTCAGCAATAGAGAACACTAAAAATAATAGGTTTAGTTATTTCATAAGGTGTGTTTGTCTGAGTATACAGTTCTCTAAATGTAGCCGATATAATCAAATTTGCCAAATAAAAAGTGAAAAGTCACATACAAAAATATCCTTTAGTTAAACATTAGTAATGCTATTTAATTTCCCATGATTCATCACGAATGAGTGAATCTGTGACGTTGTTTGGTATCCTAGGGAGGGGATAGGAAGAAAGTGCTAAACATCCAAAGCATAGGGATAAGGCGTACATTTTAACAGGTAAATATATGTTATTGTAATTTATTTTTTGAGACCACTAAACTGAAGCGTTAGCTCAGTGCTGTGTGTAGTCAGTTTAGCACTTGGTAACATGATACTTGTTATTTTTGCTGGGAAGATTATGTCAACTGTGTCGACTGGCTAACGTTTCTAGCTAACTGTCTAGCTTAGCTGTGAAGCAGAATGTAGCTCTCTGTGTAAGGGAACGGGATACAGTGTTGGAGGCGGGACCCCGTTAATTCCTATGAAAGTTGCTCATTGACGCTTGAAGCCAAAAAGTACCCGTATGTGGGCCCATGGAGCATGCGCACTCGAGTTTTCCTTAAGCCCCGCCTCCGATCCCCAGCTCTCGGTTCAGTCAGATAAATAGAGAAGTAAAATAACTCTGGTTCCCAGCTTTCAGCGCTACTTAAAATATTAGACCCTACTGATTTAAATAAGGGGCTATGCAGTTGTTCGTGCTGTTAAGTTTATTTGGTTAAACAACATATATTCGCTGATTTCCAGACGTCTCTTTCCCAATGTAAGTCAATGTGGAAGAAGTATGTATGGGCCCAGTGAGTTGTAGTACCACCGTTTGGCCACTACGAACATTTGCTTCAATGTCCGACACACTTCCTGGGGGCTTGATGTGGCTCCCTAGCTTAGCTGTACGTCAAAACTGTTGCTAGCTAGGAAAGCTATGCATGTGCAGAGAAAAACAGGATAACTTGGCTAACGTTAAAGCTAGTACGTATATTTTTGCTTTCTGGATCGCGCAAGCTAAATACACAACTGTTATGTGGACTGTGCAAAGAAGTCGCACAACGTTAAGAAGTGCTAATAATAATATTATTGAATCTACACGACCTACTGTTTGATATTCGCAGCAGGAAGCTAGCGACATATCTCTGAGGCTAGTAACCAAGATGTACTGTGTGAGACAACGTCAGGTCAGTATCAAACAGCGTATTTGTGTATACAGCCTGTTAACAGTGAAGGCTATTAACCTAAGTGCCGTGACATTAAGTTAACATTACTGTATTGTCAGTCTATAAACCTGAGAATCACTGCGTGTTTATCAAGCTACTGTTGTGTTTGTAAACGTTAGCTAGCCATGTCAAGTACTGAAATGTAAACTGGCATTGTCGTGTGAATTTGACATCTTTCAGACTTATAACGTTTTATAAAAAGGTAACCTGAGGAGTTGTAATCGATTAGAAATAATCATGTTTATTAGTTGGGTTTAGCCGCTGCTGTCTCGTGACTGTCATCGAAATGAGAAAGTTCTAGATCTCGGTCTGGTTTCAGTAACGTTCGTGTCTCCTAAAATGTGTCCTAATAATCGCTGGCTTACAATGGACTATTCCCCTTTTCACTACTGGAAATAATTAACCTTCTTTTGATTGACACATTGCCGTGTTTACATTAGTGTTGAGTGTATTATCAAAGCCCTGCACTAGACATAGCACACATCTTTTAGGATGTGTCTCGCCAGCAGTGGTGTAAAGTAACCAAGTACATGTACTCAAGTAATGTACTTGTATACAATTTTTGAGGTACTTGAGTAGGTAATTTCAGAGGTAAATATTGTACTTTTACTCTCCTACATTTATGTAATGTCTAAAGTTAGTTTACAAATATGGGTTAATGATATAAAACATAGTCAACACTTAAATAAGACTCTTTTTAAATCCTGCAATGAGCCTCCTACACCACTTATTGTGTCTTTTAAGTACTGTTTTAATGCTTTCATATGTCTTTCAAAAGCTTCACATAATTCATATATAATAATACTTTTTCAAATGTATATTTCAGGCTGTAACGTCTACAGTGTGAGTGTGCAGTCCTCCTTGCCAAGGAAGGAGAGGCACCAGGGACCATGAGTGTGAATGGTCCTCATACTGAGGCGACGATGTACTTTGAGGTAGAGGTGGAACACCTGGGGCGGGATGATGAAGATGAAGACGAAGACAAGATCCTCTTTGACAAAGATGATAACCTGCTCGGCGAGTCTTCGTCGTCATCTGGTCGGGTGTACGACCGCACCACAGTACTCATTGAGCGGGACCCTATCCGGCTAGATGAAGAAGGTGAAGAGGAGGGTCACTGTGGAGGGGAAGAGGAAGGGGTCACCTTCCTCACTGAAGGGGAAGCAGATGAGGAGGATGGCTCTATGGTTTTTATGTCGGACCCTGTTGGGATGTCACAGGGTTATGTGCACCACACTATTTCTCCAGACCAGATCCAGTTCACGATAAATCCAGGCTCCACCCGTATGCCACGCAACATCGAGGGGGCCACCCTCACGCTGCACTCCGAGTGCCCCGAGACCAAGATGAGAGAGGTAAGCCCTAAAAGTGCATCTCCTCCCAAGAGTATAAGGCTAGTTTCATACAAATGTCCTGCTTGTTGGGTCACCAAGAGCATCTCTTTTGTGGAATTCTCTAAAGTGAGGCCTTTCCTTTTGAATGTTCAGACTGAACACAGCTGCACAATGATTTAAAAAAGCAGTTCTTCATTTTGTACCAAGCTTGTGTGCTGCAATTCAGTAACACATGATGTACATTTATGTTCCCACCTGTTACAACACAGATGAGGGTAGAATGAGGGCAGCTGGATCATTTCCAGATGTGTTTGGTTAGTGCTGAAGTGATAGTTTGGTTTGTTATGTGGAGGGTCTTCTTGTCATTTTAGCTAACTGCTAAACAGAAACTAAAACTTTAAAGATTAAACGTGTCTAATGGTCTATATACACTTTGAGATGCATAATGTAACAATACAGCAAGTGTTATTATGTCTATGCCTTTCCCTGGTGGAATGCAGAGTACAATTGCAAATAGGGCTAAACAATATAAGAATGGCTGATTGCGATATAGTTCAGCTCGTGTCTGCTAATGGTGTCCCCCTGCTTCCACACTGCTAGTCTTGAGCTAAGCCCACTCACAACACGCTGCATATTCTCCATGTTCTTGTGGCGATTTGACATATTTGGACAGCTATCCCAGTCTAATTATTGCAAGTGGACTATAAAACCATCTGACAGGGAGTGTCAGCAGCTGAGTAATAGTTAGAGTGCTGAAAGATTGCAGGAAAGAAAAAAGCCCTGTGTTTTTAGTAGGGTTGCAAAGGGGCGGTACGTTTTCCGGTAAGTTTCCATGGGAAGAGTTAACCTGGGGAATTTTGGAAATATTCCATATTGGAAACTTTCCATGGGAATTAACTTGGAATTGAGGGTAAAGTAATCGAATTGTGTCATATCCAAGCATAAATATAAACATTTTGTTTTGTCACAAGAAGACATCCAATCAAAAGTATTCATTCAAAAACATTTCAACAGATGTATTTGTAAGTAGAACAGAACAAGTTTAATTATTTTATTGAACAATCATTTGTTTCATTGAAGAACAAAAACATGAATGTTGAGTTAAATATGACTTCTAGAAATCCTCTGTGCATGTGATGGAGGAATGCACAGTGCCTGCAGGGGGTGTGGTCTCAATAGCCATGCCATAAGCAGTGTGCTATGTGCATGTGATTGAGGAATGGCATGGACATTCAAGTGTACTTGAATGGCATCTGTTTGTTTTAGTCAAGATTATGCTCAAATATACTTTCCTCAACTATATGTAAGTTCCCTATGAAGAGCCAACCTTCAATTTAGAAAATTCCCAGTTTATTCCCGTTTATTCTCATGGAAAGTTTCCATCTTTGAAGATTCCTGGATTTTTGCAACCCTAGTTTTTAGTCCGTTGCTTCACATTTCAGATGAGGCACATTACATTCCCATCAATGAAATGCTACACACAGCAAAAGTGTGACCAGTAAGCTGCCTCAACTTCAATTGTTAGGAAGAGTTTTTAGAGGCTTCGGATAAATCTGGTTACTCATTACTTTTCAAATAAAAGTTTTAAAAGTAGGATGCTTGGATATCCTCCAGGAAACGTCATCTTTATTTACCTAAACGATGCGCTTGTGTTGTTTTTGTTCTTTTTCAATGTGTTGATATTCTAAGACTTTATTTCAATGGAGAGATTTCTACAGTTGCATGTGAATAGTATAATCATCCTAAAGTTTATTTTCTGATGACCTAGCCAACGTTGTTTGATCAATGAAGATGAGAAAATGAATTGTGCATGATGGGACCTATGGGATTCTTAGTTGCTGTCAGTCAAGTTTGAAGCAC
>CALSBZ010004017.1:1087538-1106888 GCA_943591055.1 Gobionotothen gibberifrons
AAAAATGGGAGCAAAAACAAAAGTGTTGCGTTTATATTTTTGTTCAGTGTAAGTTGCCAACACGTGAATGTTATGGATGTTCTTTCAAAAGTCCAGGTGTTCAACAGTCTAACTTGCTGACTTAGTTCTTATATTCTGATCTGCCTTTCATGTTCCACCTATTTATAAATATGCTAAGGTTGGTCCTGTAGTTTCATTAAGCTGTATAGATGAGCTCTTACCTCTCTTACCCCCCCCCCCCCCTCCTCTTCTGTAGGGGAGAAGCCTTTCAACTGCACCAATGACGGCTGTGAGAAGGCGTTCAGCAGCCAGTACAGCCTGAAGAGTCACGTCCGGGGCCACGACAAAGGACAGCCTTTCACCGTCACCCTCACACATCCGCTCTCTGAAGTGAGTCGTGAGCGCAACATGACTCTGTGGTCCTCATATTATTCAGATGTTGTTTCTTTCGCTTCTATATTTCTTTTGATGTGGGGACATCACGTGCATGTTATCACATACACAGTACTTACTGTTATGCTCTCAAGCAAATGTGTCAACTTTTGCTACTAGATGTGAGGTGTTCTAGACATGAGCTGGCCAAACAAAACTCACATCGGTATACCTGCAAGGTGTTGCCATAGTCTGAAAAGGAGTTAGAGATGTTTACACCAGTGCTTCTCAAACTTTCTTCAGTAATGTACCCTCTTTGAACATTTTTCTCAGCCAAGTACCCCCTGACCGACCCCGAACATTTTTGATCGAAAAAGCCTATATACATAATTACAATATAGTGATGTTCCCTCAGTGTCTGATTTATTAACTCATTCGTGTATTACAACAAACTAAGGATATGTTCATCTTCATGCATGAAAAAACTGATTTTTCCAAGGAGTTTTTCAATTTAAGTAATCTGTTTAACAAACCAATGAACAAAATGATATATTGTGAAAAACTATAAAATACAATACACACATTTGACATGTTTATGAGGACCCCCTTGGTGGTTCTAGGAATATTTTTATATAAAATTGTGTTTTCTATTTAACTTATTGAACTAAGATTATTTTTGTAATCATGCATGCTATTTTTTTAATTAACTTTATTTTTTTTATTTTTTTTAAATCTCACGTACCCCCTGCAGTACCCCCAACGTACCCCCAGGGGTCCGCGTACCTCCATTTGAGAATCACTGCTTTACACCACACATTTGAAATGGGAAAAAAAGGATTTAGATGAAGTCGCTCGCACTAAACACATCTTGCACACGGCTTTCTAAAGAATAATTGTCATTGATTAGCATTAGCTGCGAGTTTAGCTTGTGTGCTAATTACATTATCGTTCAGCAGGTGTTGCATTCTTTTACAATTGTGCTAAATACAACAACAGTGTCGAGTTTTAATCAGGTCTGACTCATGTTTTAATTACAGGATGCAAATCACTCGCTGTGCCTCAGTGACCTGAGCCTCATCTCCACAGACTCAGACCTCCGGGAGAACATCCATAATGTGAGTCTGGCCTTCGCTTCAGCTTTGACTAACAGACATTCACGCAGCCTGTCGAGAGATTCAAGAATCTATATTGGCAACAAGTCTCTGTTTTTAGGAATGATGAGTTTATTAAGCTTTCATTTCATTCCAGGCTCATTTGGACCTGAACAATGTGACTCCTGTGAAAATCTTTGAGCTCATGTTCCAGAGTCCTGAGAATAGTGTCAGCCAAGATGATGCCCATCAGCACGGTGAGTACATTTCAGATCCTGATGGAAGTCCTTTTGAATGTTCCTGTTTATTGATGTGTGTTTCCTCCCCCCTCCTCAGAGAGCCTTATCGAGTCGTTCAGTCTGGAGATGACGACCCCGCGGGGGGGGATTGACGGCTCGTCTCTCATCTCTTTCTCTCTCCATCCCACCTGCTCATCTTCCTGTTCACACTCCACCGCTGTCCTGGAGGCTCCTGCACGGCTCATCCACAGTTCCTCCTCTCAGGCCTCCCCCCCCGCCCCCTCCCCCGCCCCCGCCCCTTCCACCGGCAGCTCCACACCTTTCGTTCAAGTGACCGGGCCTCAGCAGACCCCTGATGTACCTGCGGGGGCAAAAGCACCAAACAATGCCCCCTCCCAGCACTTTGTGGCAATACCACCCACATTCCTGCAGTCGGATAACGCCACCACGCCTGCTCCTCCACCACCGGCCGTCTCCACATCCCCTCCTGTGGCTCCGTCGCTGGGCCCCGCTGCACCACCAGGCCCTGTGTCTGTGGCTGTTGCAGCTCCACCAACAGACACTGCTGCTGCTGTGACAGTGGCTCAACCTTTGCCTTTGGCCAACAACCCTGTCTCCATCCCCGTCCCAAACCCTGGCTCGGGATTGGCTCCCACCCCTGCCACCATCACCATAGGCTCCGCCTCTAACCTGCTGCAGCCCAGCCTGGTCATGTCTGACCAAAACCTGCAGTGGATCCTCAGCACTGCTGCCAACAGCCAGCAGAACCCCGACCAAGTGAGTAATGCTCCCACAGAGCTTTCATGTGCACCAGTTATGATTGTGCAATGCGTCCTTAAGTTTAAAAACACATTCCTACATGGATAGAATCATGGATCATTTGCATTTTCTCTTGTTATTGTGAGAATGTGCATGTAAGAGGATTACACTTTGCAACACACAATGCAGTTTGCAACTACATTTGAGTATGCATTTAACAAATCAATTGTTATTGTAAATGACTGTGTAGCAAAGGAATGAGTTTAACTTTAATACAGTTAGAAGTATTGTCCACATCGACCGTATGTTTCGACAGTAGTCCCTGGCTTTTTAATCCTGATTCAACTGTTTAATGTTTGTTTGCAGGCACATCCAGGAGGTGCAAAAGTAGAAAAGGTTTTCTTCACAACAGCCATACCAGTGGGAGGAAGTGCGGGTAAGAGTTCTGAACCATAATTCCTGTGTTGGACAAAAGGCTGTCATTGAATCACATCTTTGTTTTGACATGTAATGCAATTGAGCTTTAATGGGATAGATAACATAGTGGATCGGTGTCCTGGGAGCTCCACTAACATTCTGTCACAGTAGATTTAGATCACACATGCCCAGAAGCTTTTACTCTATTAATGCACAGTGCTAGAACAGTTCAACAGTATCCCACTAAATATTTTATAATTAACATTGACTTTTCTTTTTCAAGAGGTCTATCAGTACATGGGATATTGTCCCTCTGCTTTCTTCTCAGTTCAAAACTGACCGTCACATTACACAAATACAATTATTAGGGATGCTCCGATCGCCAATTTTGGGGCCGATCGCCGGAATCAGTATCGGCCGGTGCTAAGCTAAGTGTGTAAGGTCTAACTCTTAGTGTGTGTGTTGCTCCGCTCACCGGTCCGTCACAGCGGGCGGAGCTGCAGGATTTCTGCTTCACACACACGTTGCATACCGCTATTTTCTTTTCTTTTTCGGACACCTTAAAATACTGCCAGACCGGTGAACCCATGTTTTGCCGCACACAGAGAAAAGTGTCATGTATTTTACGTCATGTGATCGGCTCTCACGGTCGGCCTTTTATAGAGCGCGAATATCGGCTGATATCGATCGGAGCATCCCTAACAAATGTCCATATCATGGAAACAGATGAGATTAAATTGTGAAAATCATTTTGATTTCTTTCCATTCTCACCATACATTATCCATTGGTGTTATTGTTGCGTTTATGGGTACTTGGGTACCTTCCTACACTAATTAATAATGACATAAAAATAAATATGTTAATATTATTACATTTAGTATAAATACCTTGACAATATATTTATCATAATATTTTTTGGCAACAATAATCATGTAGTTAAATCTGATATTGAGATACCCCCTGTCATTTCATCCTAACTATTGTCCTTTTCTTTTCATATGCTTTACAGGAGATTTGGAAAGTTGTGTACTTCTTGTTTTCAGTGAACTTGTGTTTGTGTTTTCAGGCAGCTCGGTCCAGCAGATCGGCCTCAGCCTCCCCGTCATCATCATCAAACAGGAGGAGTCCTGCATGTGCCAGTGTGCCTGCAGGGACGCTGCGAAAGAAAGGACTTCAAAGAGTGCCTCCTCCATTGTTTCAGCCCCAGCACAGGCGCAACCCCCTCCTCCTCCTCCGCCCCCTCCCGCTCCCCCTCCCCCGCCTTCACAACCCCCAGAGCCTCCGCAACACCCACCCTCCTCTATTACTTCTACTCCAAGCACCGAGTCTTCCTCAAAGGTGGGTGAGGTGATACCGGAGGCCCCCTCTTCTGCTTCCTCCTCCTCCTCCTCCTCCAGAGCTCAGACTTTTTCCTCCATAGTGAGCAGCGCGGCCACGGACCCTCCCTCGTCTGAAGGGTTAGCCAACATGGACGTGTCGGACTTCCTCTCCCTGCAGAGTCCGGAGACGGAGGACACCATCGAGGCTCTGCTGCTGCAAGCTCATGACTTCAGCATGACCACTGATGGCCATCCTTAGAAGAGCTGCACCTGGGCACCATGTGTTCCCCGCTGCACCCACTCATCAACAGGCAGCCAATCCACCCACTTCTCAAGTGCTTCTCCACAGCGATGCCACTTCTTTCTCCCTATATAGTGTGTGTGTGTGTGTGTATCGAACCCCTCCCCTGTACCTGCAGTGCATTCAGTTCTGTGTGGCATTTCGCAAACATATACATGAACTATAAGTGATTTGTTTCTGTCGAGTCTTTTTGTAGTCGTTAAGAACAGGATTACTTTGCTTATTGAGATTTAGCAACGTTAATGCTAATGATTGCAGGGAAAGGCAGTAGATCCTCTTGTTATGAACATAATCAAAGTGTACATAATAACCCTCGATATTCACTCTGAATCGATGGAAAACAAATGAGTGTTGTCCAAGCACTGATGACTTAATATTTCCATGTTCCTGGCTTGAAGGTCAGACACCTGAGCAGGAGAACAAAGCGTGTCTGTATATCCTTGTACTGTACTACAGGTCCTCACAAATGCTTCTAGCTGGTATGCAACGGACCAGAATGCACTGTATATTAGAGGGATTCAATTTGGCAATGCTCCCAGTAGGAATTTGACGGGGTTGGCCACACACCCCCCCTCATACTCAATATGAAGTAATTCCTCAGTGTTTTTGTTTTCTAGGAAGACTAGTGTAGTCCAGAAAATGTGATTATTCCTTTTTTTTTTTTTTTTTTTTTGACAGTAATTTACAAATTGAGAAAAGAACCTGGGATCCAATCTGCCTGTTTTTTAAGTGAAATGAATACTTCATAAGTTGCCTATAACTTAAACTAATTTAAAATTGTACATGTTAATTTATTTAAATACTTGATTCTTTCATTATACTGGCAATTATCTTCAAGATAGCGATAGAGAGAAATCTAATAATTTATTCCAATCAATTGTTGTACTTTTGTGTTGAGCTGTTTTTGTGTTACTGATTTGATGTTTTCCTAACTTCTCTTTTTGTTGAGAACGTAATGGGTATTGCTAAAAGCAAGCTAGAGAAAATAGGCCTCTATAGTAGACTGCACAGTAAAAGAAATGACTCTGGAGGATCCTCTTGTTTGCAAAGATTGTCCACATTTAAAGACAGTAAAGAACTACTGTCAACATCCCATATGTTATAGGGTTGTGACCCTCTCAGGGATGCATCAAGTCATTAGTGATCCTGGTTCCCTTCATTCGTTCCTCAAATGCTCTCTCACCAGACGCCCCACGCTCGCCCTTCCTTTGGCTGCACTCTTCCCTGCTAATGCACACTTGTATAGTGAGTGATCTGACAGCTTGTTGGCTGAGGTGCAGAACCACTACAGACTTTTTTGTACACAACTGCTGTAAAGTAGCATTTAAAAAAAAAAAAAGGTGTCCTGGCGACAGTGTAAATACAGTACATTTGAGTGTAAACATCTTTGAGAAACTTGTAGATTATTCTAGAATTTGTATTTTTGTATAGACTTTTGAATTACTTACTCTCAGAGTTTAGAGCTATACCCTCTATCCTATCCTTGCATTCACACAGTCACATTTATGCAGAACAGTTGTTGCTGTGTTTAAGTTGAATCAAGCAGCTGGGCTTTATGTACAGTCCCCATATTAACAAAATATATATGCTCAGAGTATAATTCAACAGTGTTGTTTCACACGGGACACAATGCAATGATAGAACGTAGGCATTATGCCCTGTATACTAGAGTGTGGAGCTACTCGGCCTTACAAACTGTCCTGTGAGCCTCCTTGCCTTCACAGTCTCCGCTTCAGACAGACCTGCCATTGAAAACGCCGACACACTCATCTTCATTGAGTCTCAGGCACATCACACAGCAGCTGATCACAATGAGGCAATGAGCCGTCCGTCCGTTGGGAAAGTCATCACTGGATATGCAGCGTCACGGTATAACGAGTGAAGATATATTGGATCAAATGTCCATGTCACATCTGTTTTTTTTCTTTGTTTTCCTGCCAAAACTTTTGAACAGTTTTCCTTCGATACAAATGTGCCAAGAAGGCAGTAAGAAATGTTGTGAAAGGCTGCAGTCACTCATTTTGTGCTCTAAAACCATTCCATGTATGCAGTATTAGAGATCAGGAGTTTTGCACTCTGTTCCATTGGATTACAAAAATCGTTTACTCACCATGTCCCTGTTGAAGCACTCGGCAAAATGACTGCCAGTTCATCCCATCGATATATATGATCACAAATGCATACAGTCAAAGAACACAACTATGCAAGTTTACATGTGGCATCCAGTTCAAATAAAGATTATTTACCCCCCCCCCCCCTCTATTTAATGATATCCTGCCACAACCTTATAGGCAGAACAATGTTTATTGAACTCCAATCAATTGCATTTCATATTTGGAGTTGTGTTTAAGGTACTGATCCCATGAATGTTGCAACACAGCCATCCTTTGACATGCTGTTCGAACCAACTGGACTTGTTTGAAGGAGTATTTACTGAATGATTCATTAAATTCTGTTTTAAGAATTATTTTTTGGTCAAATGTATGCAGCTTCTTTTTCTGTTCTTACTTTTACACTTTATGCGTAAACATGTTTTCTTTGGGCTCACGCCATTAATGTAATCATCTCAGCTTTTTTTTTTTATTTGTTGCCTCCATCACAAATAAAAGTTCAACAGCTGCCCTTATTTGTTTAATCAATAAGCAGATTTATAAATGACACGTGGCCCAGGGTTTTTTCTGTTTAAGTTTACCTTAATGGTAACGAGAGAAATCACTGGAGGAGACATTTGTTTGGAAGAAACTTGTTAAGTGTTTTTGGAAATAGACTTCCAGATTTCCTTACATTTCTCTATTTGGGCAAAATAAAGAAAAAACCATACGCTTCCAAATAAATGTCTCGACACCCAAAGAGCGATGAATTGTTAAGGATTTGTATTTTTTTTAAAGAGAATGTATAATGTGAAAATGTTTGCTTGTTTCGTACAAAGTAATATTATAAATACATTTCTGGACAGAGCAATATAATACAATAAAACCTTATCCTTGTCACTGAAATGTTTGCTTCTCCATCTCAATCAAGTCTTACTGATCAAATTGATATTGACATCTTTATTTATAATTAAAACAAATTAAAGAGTTCCACTTCTGGTCAGTCCTGCAGAGGTAATGTCACATCCTGAAGAGATTTTCTCTGCGGAAATAAAGAAAAAGTAAAAAACTAAATTTTCATTAAGTCACAGAAGTACAAAGAGAAAAGAGGGAGCTTACCACTAGGATGTCACTTAGTTCTTTGAGGTCATTCAGGACTTGGTTGCATATCGTAATATGATCTGAAAGGGTCACCAGTCTGTCGCTGATATCCTCCAGTTCCTGTGGAGGAAAACCTGTCGATAAATGAGTTCCTTTTTGGGCAGAGAGACATCAACATCTCAGATAGTGGCTCACCTGTTCGTCCGGTGCAACGCCTTCATCTGTCTGCAGGGCCAGGGGGCCTTCTGTACCACAGGTAACTTTTTTAAAACATACTCCGAGACTACTTAATAACATTAAAGTATGCTGACAATTACATGTTTTCTTACCTGTGTTTGAATCCATGACTAAAACGTTATTTCATGTCCTGTAAACTGTCGATTTCTATGTTACCCCTGCTTTCAGATGATTTAAATCAATGCTTGCAGGTGCCTTCAATTATCCTAATTAATGAGTGACGCAAGGAACACACCTGGAAGCATACAAATGGAATATATTTAATGTGCTATGTCTGGACGGTTTGAAAAAGTTCCATTAGCCTATTTATCTTTAAAGCAACAATTTGTATTAAGGTGTCTACATTTTAAAATGGGTTCGGTTTGACGGTGCTTTTCGGCATACACGTTTTTACTATGATGGTAAAAAAAATAAAACATCAACAGATAACAAAAAAGCACAACACTGTTAAAAAAGATATTCCAAATAATTTAAGGACAGCTGTACATAAATACACTTTTCAACCGATACATTTTTGTATCAAATGTTTCCTTTAATGTCATTTTTGGACTCATTACAATAAAATATAAAAAACATATAATTCACTTTCACCTTTTTTTTCTGAAGCAACGTGCTGCTGGCCCTTTAAGAAAACCGCGTCATTGTGTTGGGGGCGTAACCCGGAAGCACTGTTATTTCATCAGGCGACAACATGCTCCCCGGCTGAAATGAGACATCCACCGCTGTAGCTTCGCTTTTATGAGGCCTGTTGGTAACATCGCTGTTGAATTAATCAAATCCAGAAGAGCTCACAGTTCAGCCGCAGCTCTTAGACTCGGAAGAGAGATGTGTAAAGAGCTGAAGACCAAAGTGCTGCGACTGTTACCGCAGAGCTGCAGCGGGCCGTCAGTCCATCAGGAGGGCTTCACAGGTCGGCTTACATTCACAGCAAAAGTGCATCCCTGTTATAACATCAGTTTGAGAATTTGACAGCTATTTTTTAGCCACTGAAGAAGCATTTGCACGCGATGCTTGTCAGTGAGTAACGTAAACATTGCAGCATGTTACATCAGATTCCTGTCATGCATGACTTGGACAGCCGAATACACATCTACACAGATCCGATTTCATAGTCCAATACTTTCGACTGCAGTGCTACTACTTAAAACATAATGTGTGTTCCACCTTACTTTATGTTCTTTGTTTTTCACCACAAAAATGAATCAAGAGCTTTGTTATCTGATCATATATTTGAAGACTTTCCTTTTATTTTGGAAAATGTGGTGCTTGGTTTCTTCAAAATCCTGAGTAAAGAAGAAACATTTTAAAACATAATTATTGTGCTAATACAAATAACGATAAAACAAACGTATTATTTAGTTTTTCTTAAAGATGTTGAGCAATATGCCAAACATAGGGGAGCTCTAATCCCAGGTATATGTAGGTTGAGCTCCAAAATAGCTGAATTTTACTTTTTCCATAAGGTTGAATATGACTACTCTTATAAGGACATAGGCGTTCATATGTATAATCAGTAGTCTCCTTTTATATGCAGATCTTAAACAATAAATGTAATTGATGTATTACCCCAAAATCTGTTCCTAATCAACAACTCAAATAGTTTATACATTTTCTTTCATCAATGTATGGTTATGTGTGTGTTGTGGTGAATGATGCCTTATTGACCCCCCCTTTCTGAACTGCAGATGGTGCTGAAGTCCTGAGTTGCACGGTGAAGGCTCTGAAGGAGGGTCATGTGGTCGCTGTTCCCACAGACACCATCTACGGCCTGGCGTGTCTGACCCAGAACTCTGAAGCGGTCAAAAAAATCTACGACATCAAAGGACGAAATGGAAATAAACCGCTGGCCATCTGCGTCGGAGAGATCCAGGATATCTACAAGTAAGTGTTTGTACTGCTGCGTTACAACTAGAGATCGATATGGGGATATTCTGTTGTTTGATGGACATGGTCTTTGTCAAACAGAGCTATCATTTGTTAGTGTAATAAAAAAAAATCAGTTCCAACTGTATGTGTCAGTCCTTCAGACGTGTGATGGTTTCTTTGCAGACCCACACAACTGCACAAACAGGTTAGTCATCCACAGATGAGTCACACACAGAAGAGGAAGCGATGTGTTCTTCACACCAACAAGACACATTTTACATTTCCAGTGACAGATACACCTGCTGTCACAGAAAGACTCCATATTCATGAATTCATTTGTTGGTAGATCACAGAGTAATACAGAGGAGACAAGGCAGACTAAGAAATGACACAATAGGCGCTTTCACACCAAGGACTTTGCCGCACTTAGTTCACACCGGAATAAGTCCCTGAGGGAGTATTAGGCAAATGAAGCCGCTGACGTCACTTCTTCTTCTTCTTCTGCTTTGGGTTTACTGGCAGGCCGCAAACAACTTCACGGCATATAGTATACTGCCACCCGAAGTCCCCGGAGTTGGGGACTGGCTTCAGAGCCTTGTTGTCGCCATAACGATGACATCTCCTCATCACTCCACCGCTCCCACATTTTATTTTGTGTTGCCATACGTTAGTCTCTCTCTGTTGGTGCGCTGGGCTAATGCTAATAATGCTAATGTGAGCAAATAAAATGGCGGCTTCACAAAACCTTTTGGGAGTTTTACGGGGCGTGGTTTGCATTCCGCCCAGCCAATCAGAAATGGGAACCTTTTTCTCCCAGGAAAGTACCTGCTCTCTAGCAGGGACTGAAAAGGGGGTGGAAAGGTTCTCATGAACTAAGCTCTTGGTCCGGATTTCTTTTGGTGTGAACGCACATTTTCTGAACTATATCGGAACTATACTTGGAAAAGTACTCCGGTGTGAAAGCGCCTCACATTGTCAGAATTGCAATGTGGAAATGTGCAGTAGTATATAACATTGCATAGATAATGGCTTGTTTTCCGCCAGCTTCGTAGTACTTCTAAACTAAACATTGTTTGCTTCCATGGTCAGGTTCTGTAAGGTGAAGGTGAAGGAGGCGCTGCTAGCCGACCTGCTGCCTGGTCCCGTCACTCTGGTGTTCGAAAGATCTGAAGTACTCAACACAGATCTCAACCCCTTTACCTCAGTAGGAATACTCTTTGAATCTGGATTTGACTGATTTGAGGAAAATGCAAACCCAAGTTTTATAGATGAATAAATGTGTATTTGTCCTCAGCTTGTTGGCGTACGTATCCCAGACCATGGCTTCATGAGACGCCTCTGCCAGATGTGCGCTGAACCACTGGCACTAACCAGCGCCAACATCAGCTCACACACCAGTACTGTGGAAGTGCATGTAAGTATAAACATTTATGATTTTTCTTCAGTCTCACATTTAATATGTTTAAAAATGTCCCCGTAGGTTTTCCAGTTGAAAGAGTGTCTCACTCAAATCTCTTTGTTATTGAAGTTGATTAGTTAACGCTGCTGTGTTTCCTTTTTCTTCTTGAAGGAGTTCCAGGAGCTCTGGCCCAAACTAGCAGTGGTGGTGGACGACGGACCAATAGGAGACCACAGCCGCCTCGGATCAACAGTGGTGGACCTATCAGTACTCGGCAAATACCGCATCATCAGACCAGGCTGGTGAGTTCATTACATTACATTTAGCTGACGCTTTTATCCAAAGCGACTTACAATAAGTGCGTTCGACCAACAAAATAGTTAATGCTCTTATTGACTTAACTTACACTTTAGCTGCGGCTAGACGTGCCCCTTTTCTCTCTATATGAAATCATATGGTATACAGGAACACTTAGCCTTTACAAAACACAAAGAACTATGAAAGGTTTATTAAAAAGAATACAAACTTGGTCTTATATGCAGTCAGCTTTTCTTAAATTGCACTGAGCAATTACTTTAGCATTTAAGTGGCTTTACATTTGACCAATGATATATGTTTTTGGCCTCTTGACTATTTATCACTGTATATGTTCACAAAATAGATTTGAAAGATAAAGGTCACATTATACTTCTATGCAACAACATCACGAAAACAAAGGATGTGATATGGTGGATCAGGTTGTTTACGTAAAAATATTGATTAGAGCTATCTGTATGAGGCTGATGCTGCAGTTTGTTATCTGGTAATGTAATATTGCACAACACTGACAGAGTAATGATGTGCATTTTCATAATATACATATGCAGTGTCCCAAATTCATCTTACATTCTCATTCTAAAGGGTTTTTTTAGGATGCAAAGGGGAAAGGTGACGCAATGTAGTATACTCAAAGCAGACAGTATGCATATTATACTAAATCCAGTCCATTTGAGTTGTAGTTTGGAGGTAGAAAATATAAAAATACTTTTTTAAGTGGTGGTAAAAAAGCTCGAACTAAATGTTTGACTGTTTCCTGATTTGCATACTTACACTTGATACTATGAGTGCATTAGTGTGTTAATACCCACAAGTATGGCAAAGTGTGGGGTACTTGTAGTCAGAGCTTTAGCCGTGTGGCGGTCGCTCCGATGAACACCAGAATCATACAGATTTCAAGTAAGCAATATTATGATATAATATTATGCGGGTGACAATCGCTGTTTGAAATGTGCCATTAAAATAAGAAGAAGCAGTCAAATGTTGGGATTTTCATTTCTGGCTAGTCTATAACAGCCGTTTGAGAAGACACTTCGAAATGCACGCACTACCCAAGTAAGTGATTAGTGTACACGGTGTACTTCATGGAAGTGTCATAAGAGAACCGCAGTGACGCGTCCTAAAACCCGGATGTAAACTCCTTCCGGTTCCTTCATCAAAAACGCAATGCAATTTCTCCATAGGATTTTGGAAAATAGCTGGAAATAAGGTCTGTGGTTGAAACACATTTAAGAGACGGATCACGTTTTGTTCAGCTGGATAATCTCCACATGTCTACCCTACTTTTATAATTTTATAATCATAAATCTAGTCGCCAGAAGCAAAATGCTAACGTCATGCTATAAACGAACTACAGCAGGGTCGCTGCTTCAACGTCACGCCAACTTAAGATCCATATTCAAACATACAGATTCTAAATGGTACAAGTTGAAGTGTTTGTTTGAACAGTTTGCAGGAGGCAGGTACTTGCTTTCAAGCAGAACAGGGCAAACAAACTTAGCGGGAGTGTTTTACGTGTTCGGTGTAATGACGTAAAACGGCCTGGACAACTTCTGTAGTCCTATTCAGCCACTTGGTAACAACCATCGTTTTTCAGACACGTAGAACAAAACGTGATCTGTCTCTTAAATGTGTGTCAAACACAGACCTTATTTTGAGCTATTTTCCTAAATCCTATGGAGAAATTGCATTGCTTTTTGTCGAAGGAACCGGAAGTGGTAAAAATGCTAACTTACTTCCGGGTTTTAGGACGCGTCACTGCGGTTCTCTATTGAGACAGCATTGTTAAAAAAATAAAAGGTATCGTTTCTTTCCATAATAAAGCTTGGGAAAAAAAATGTTATGTTTCTTTGTGAAGTGAAATTAACAGTAGCTTTCCAAAGTTGCAGTATTATTGACAACTGATGTTATACATATTGCACCATTGCTGAATTCAATATGAACTGCTGTAACTAATATACAAGGAGCAGTATGTAGTACATGTTCTGTATAGAGTTAGTACTTACTGTAGTATGGATGTGAGGCCCCGATGACTGCCTATGCACATTAGCAGGGAAAAGTTGTGCAAAGAGGAAACGTATTCTTCCATTTGTTAGTCATAGCACAAGAGACAAAGCACATGTATGCAAACTGAAGAGTAATAACATCCTCAGATTGTGCAGGTAAGTACATTTTGCAGCAAAGGGAGAAGTACAGGCTAATTTTCTAGAAAGTCATTTTTGGTTTATTGCTGTGAACCAGCAAATATGTTGCTATTAAAGCAACACTGTCATCACAATGTGCTCCACCACTGGGCAGGGGGGGGGGTGGGTGCACCTGCAGCACCAGATGTAATTATGAATCTCTGGGAAACAAGTAAACAAAGCATGTGGATTCAGGATATGTAAATGGCGTAGTAATGAATGGTGTTTCTGCATCAGATTCAAACATGGCTCTCCAGGACGCTCGGTACATGAAATGACTCTGATTCTGTCTTCAGCGCCCTCTCTTCTACGGTTGATGTGCTGGAGCACAAATACGGACTGTCAGAGGACTCGGGGAAGAATGACCTTGTCTGAACTCTCCACAAGCTGGGACGCACAAACAGCGTTGACCCCGGCGGCGGTGGGGGGGGGGGGGGCTTCTCCAGAATTATTTTCATGGTCACATTGGAAATGGATCTTTTGCGGGAAGGACTCAAACTCAGGAAAAACTTGATGGCAGATATTTTTCTGGTGGCTGCTTTAAGGTCTGGAGTAACTTCTCTTCTCTCTATGAACACAATGCATGCCTTGCTTATTATGTTGGGGTTTCAGAGTCTCACATTTCTGGACCATTCATTCAGAAAAAGGACAGTTACATAGTATGGGATTTGATGGTTGTTCTATAAAATATGAACTATCTTCTTTGTATTGTCAAAGCTTTGAGGCTAAAAGAAGAATACATGAGATTTAGTTTTTATTTTAATATTCTATAATGAAAGAGGTGTTAAGGCACTTATTGTATGGTTTGAAATAGTCTTTAATAAAATAAGGGATGGGAGAAGTTCTGTGAATGTCATGGATTATACATCTAACTTGTTGAGTCTAGTTTTATTTTGTATTAACTTATGAATCCCCTATATTTATTTGATCCGCTTGTCAATCTAACATTGACAGACTTACACTATAATTGGTATCCTGCTGTTGTAGCTTAAAATACATTGCATTTACCTTTTTTGAAAATACTGTACTATTTCATCCAGGCTACTGTTGATTGGCATGTTGAGCATGTGGATAAACAATAATACAACTGCTAACTTACTCATTTAAAACTTATTTTTTAGATTCTCATCGGCCGACGTTAACTTGTTTTGATGGATTTTAAAACCTCGGCATTGCCACAATAAATATTTTTTTCAGTATTGAAGTCTTATTCGTCATGCATATGTCCGCATTTTATTTCTATGGGTGTTTCTCAATGTCAAGGAAAGCTGCTCCAGAGCCACCATTTCAAGGTTGCTACGTCATCGAGTCCCGCCGAAGGACTGTTCCAATGTCCAGCATACTTGGAATTCTACCGAGGCCGGCGTACTTCGTTGCGGGAAATTTCGAGGCTGCACATGTGTATCCTCCGCGGTCTTAAAATCCCCACAATGCTTTGCGCACGGACCAATTTCCAAATCTTTGCCGGAAATCGCGCTCCATTTAAGGCGGGGCCTCGCATATGACGCACACCTGCACACCTGTTAGCCTGTTCCACAATTCTTCGTTTTCCGAGGCTAGGAAGGATTCTTGCATCGCTTCTGAAGGACCTGACTCGGAGGGACTTGTCCTTCCAAGGAAGCGTCCTCGACATTAAGAAACACCCTAGGTGTCTGGAGGTTAGTCTTTTTGAAAAGAAAGAAAAAACAACCAGCAGAAACCACTCAGTACCAGCATACTTATTTAAAGTACCCTTTTACTTTAATAGACAGCAGGCTTTTATCAAACGAGTCCATATAACAGAGTGCTCCAGGAATTGGTACATTTCTATTCCTTTATCCACTTTTAAACATAGAGCCTTGGCCTTAAACCTTCCCATTCTGTTGTTGTTATTAAAGTAACTGAAGGTAATGTTGCCCACGATGAACATGGCTTCTCTCCATAAAAGGAAGTTACACCAAATCTCAGATTAGCTAACTGGTACATCTGTAAATATTAGGGAAATGTTGCTATGTTTGGACTGTTTTTGCAGCCATAAGGGCTGTCTGATTCACTTTACTTCCAGATGGATTGACTTATGCTGATGTTGATGCTAATCTGAATGCTAACACTTTAGGGTATATTATTTTACTTACCAACAAATGTACTTTTTCTGACATTTTTGTTAAGCTCATCATTAGTTTAATAACGCAGCCTCTTTAAACCAATTTGATAAAATCGTAAATAACTGCAAAAATTGAAATATGTTATTTCAAATAATACAAAATAACAACTGACTCTTTGAGGGGAATCTAGATTTGAAAATGTGTTGATAAATGAGTTGTAAAGGTGCTGCTGGTCAATTCATTGTGTTATCATTGGACAGAACTGAGCTGTTTCCCTTTTTCTAGTCTTTATGCTAAGCTAAGCTAACTGGTGTCATCTTTAACAGGCAGATATGAGAGTGGTATTACATTACATTACATGTTACTTGTTAGACGCTTTTATCCAAAGCGACTTACTCAATACTGTGGGCAATTCCCACAGGAGCAATTTGGGGTGAAGTGTCTTGCCCAGGGACACAACGACATGCTGACTGCAGTGGGGTTTGAACCTGTGACCCCCTGATCCGAACACCAACGCACTAATCCACTGCGCCACGCGCCTCCCTGGTATCAAGCTTATCTTCTGCCAGAGAGGGAATTAAAGTATTTACAAAATACTAACCTGTTATTGTCACTTGCTTAACCCTCACTTACTGCTTTTTAAACACCATGTCCTCACCATGGTAAACTGGAACATCTGTATACAGAAACAGTGTCATTGGGTTAGACGTAAAGTGTGCATTAAGTGTCGGGGGATTGTAATGGATTCTTTATTTCATGGTTACAGTTTTCTTAGTGTGTTGGTTTAGTTTAATAAGTTGCATTAATTTAGAAAAGAGCAAGAGGCGGCTGACGAAGCATTTCAGAACTTCCCCAGAATAACCCTTTATTACAGCTTCACCCCAAAACTCAACCAGGACAATTCGTACTGAGGACACAGTGTCCTAACTTGCCAGATCAGCATGTGTGCACAAACATATGCATGCACAGAAACTCGCGCATCTGGTCTTGTTGAAGGTCATAGCATGTCCTTATACACTCACATCTCAACAGCTCCTACATTCACCCCCCTATCTTTCTCCTTCATGTGTACACTACACACACTTCACTATAGCATGCCGTTTCAAGTCTGTCTAAAAGCTCACATGAGCCACTGCTGCTTCTCTTTGTTGAACTGCTCTGCCCAGCGGCGGGTCAACTCCAGGTAGTGATCGGGTCCGTGTGGCTGATAGTCCAAGTAAACACGAGTCACAGTTTTTTTGGGCGTCGCTCTCTCTATCTGCGTCCCCTCGTGCCACTCATTAAAGGAAGTGATGGTGACGATTTCTGGCCTGGCATTGAGCGCCGCCTGCTGGGCCGTCTCAAAGTAGCGACCGTTCACCCTGTTGCGCATGTTGTGGTTGTTCCACGGCCGGATGCTCGTGTCGATATAACCGGGTCCAACGCTGGGGATGAAGATGAGATTATTGCCGTCACAGAAAGCTTTGATTGCCTTCCAGTTCTGGTGAGAAGAGCCGAAGGAGAAACCGTTGGAGGCAAAATAAGTGTACATGCCATCAAAGCCCCCGGCGAGGATGTCGTGCTTGTGGCGCTCCTCCACTATCAGGGCGATGAAGATGGAGTCGTAGGCTGAGTCTCGCACACTGTGGGCGCCGGTGGGAGTCAGGAATTCAGACCAGGACTCTGGAGGAGTCAGGTACGAGTCGTAGATATAAAATAGAGGAAGGCTCTTCCCTGTGTTGGTAGTATACTTGAAGAAGGCTCCATGGTCACCATACCTTTTTTAAAAGACGACAGTTACATAGTTTGTTAGTGTCAACATAATCAACCTTGTTTGTTTACAGAGATTCAGTGATAGGATAGGTTTGACAGTAAAGTATCTGTGTTCAAAGTGTATATCCCTTCTCCTGGTCAACACGTGTCGGCACAATCGGCCTGGTTTTGTTGAATGTGGAATACGAGGAGTACAGCAGAGGAAAGCTCATCCTCTGGGGACCCTGAATCTTATTTATTATATCTTGGGAACAAGTGGATATTATTTTTGCCTGATGGCACTTCAAAACCAATCAACAAGCTATTAGCCACCATGGGCCAGTCTGTACTAACTCATACTATGCAGATTATTGTTGTGTTAGGCCAACAGGGCTTTATTTATGTACTAATTTAGATCCAAAGGTTTCTAAATATGCCAAATATGTCTGGATACATTTTGGAAATGATGCATAAGACATAGAGAAGAATGGAGATGCTTTGAAGTGAAGAAATCCAGCTAAAGTATAGTAAATATTGGCTTGTATTAAACATGGCTAACTGTTACATTTGAGTAAATAAGCATCTGTCCGAAGTATGTTTATTTTAATGGCAAGTTGATGTTGATGTCTTCAAAAGTATTTTAAGCTGCTGTCAAATAGCCAGATAGGCTTATCCTCTGGGTACCATGAATGTCCTGCAAATTGTTTTCAAATTAAACCAAATGGAGGTGCTCAAAAACATTTATTTTTGTAAATACACTAAGGATAATATTTCTTGTTAAAATGTGTTGGAAACTGGATATTTTTGGAGTCATGATTTCGAGTTAGCCATACTGGCTTATTTTAATCTGCAGTCCTTTTTCAGAGCAACCTTGATACTAACATTTTGCTTCAAAAAGTCATCCATAAGTCATGAAACTAGCCTTATATAATCAGAAATGCTTTCAAGAAGTATGTCTGTTCTGTAACTAATGTTCCTTTAACTGAGCATGAAATATGAATGACTTCCTTCTTAAGTTGAGTCGGTGATGGAGAAGTGCAGCCTACCTGTCAATGATATACTTGATGTTGTCGTGCACACTCTGGTCGTTTCGGTCTCTGTATGTTTGGATGTGAAATGCAACCTAGGAAAACATGCAGAGAGAAAAAACCTGGTTAGTTTTTTATTTATCATATTATTTCCATTGCATTGACACATTCAGAGGGGGAGACTTCTCATAAGGGCCTGACAATGGCAATATGAATCTGGTTTTAAATTGAAGTTGCCAGGAAAGAAATAGCTCAATAAGATGCACACTATACGATAGCCAAAGGCCGTGAGAGCTGATCGGATTGCAACATCTTAAAAAAATGGTTCTACCTTTTCAATTAAGTCAGTCTTTCTGACCTTGTGTTTCACTACAGTTTGGCATGATAACAGACGTCTAGTTTCTCTGCCCTAGTACCATGTTACAGATGACCATATTTACATGTGTTCTTAAAAGCCTTGAATAAGACTGACCTATACCTCATTCACACCAAAGCAACTCCGGTTCAAGCTCCGTGCTAGAGCTTTTCAGGTTCAGAACCGGTTCTTCGGTTTAGCTCCGGCTCTTTTCACACAGCCCAGAGTCCGACTGGTGCTGCGTCATTGCGTCATCGTTTGCGTCGTGACGTAACCGTTTGCGTGCCTGCTTCATAAAGCCAAACCGCGCGGAAACCCCTCACAGCTCACACCGACAACAACAACAATGGCCGATTGTGCTCCAGCTTCCTCTGTACCTCTTCGGAAGACCAGATTCCCAGTAGGTAGCTGGTCTCTTCAGTGGACCACTGCTGCTTGTTAAGTTTCTCCATCGTTGTGTAC
>CALSBZ010004017.1:1108967-1133233 GCA_943591055.1 Gobionotothen gibberifrons
GGAGACTGTGAAGTCCACCGCAGACGGACCACTTTTGGACAAAATGTACTCTCTCCATTAAAGCTCTTTCTGGAATAGCCTCCCAACTCAGATACGGGATTGTCCCACTCTCAATAGCTTCAAAGGTCAACTCAGAGAATGGTTGAGAAACAGACGTGCGATCCCCGCTAAATGCACTTTAATACAGGGGTATCTCCTCTTGCACTTTTGTGTAGCTCTTGTATCTCTTACACTACGTCGTAGCTGCTATATTGTACTGCTATGTGGTAAATGCTTGTGTGTGCTGCTCATGCTCTTTTTGCATATCATGTATTTATTTTTGCTATGTATATAAATGTCATGGGACGGGACTACGGATGGAAATTAGCTCAAAACTCAAATCTGGCATATTTACACTTGACACATTATTTGTTTAAAGTGTTCATTAATGTGCATTAATTGAAATGAAATGAAAAATAACATCAAGCCATGGCTTTTTGTTGGCCTTTCATTTCCTATGGTTGTCATAAGGGTTGTTAGTTCCATTATACATGAGTGGTTAACTCCTTCTTTAAATTATTCATAAATCAATAAAATACTGATAAACAAAAATAATGCCCATCGCAACTTCTGCATTTAAATTACACTACAAAAAAAAGCAGACGATATTAATGTTGGAGAGGCTACATAGAAGAGTTTATATTCATTTTGCTTTAAAATTCTTAAAACCAATAATCAAATCATCAAAATACTGACACTTCACCTGAAAGAAATGCTGATGCTTTGATCTTGTCGGTTGGCTGCTTTTTATTTTCTGTAGACATTCAGTGTTTGGCGCAAATGCTGTTTTGAATTATTCACTGCACCTGCTTTGACATAAGAAAACTCTTAAGCGCCTGTCTCTCTTATATGTCATTTCAAATTCACACTGAAAGCTTCTGAGTAGCTGTAAATATGCACAAATCCACATGATGTATCCTTGTCAACACTCGTTTTGGAGAATTTCTATGTGAAAGTCGGACAAAAAACACCTCCAACTCTGATCACTGTGTCATAGCCTCTTCTGTTTCGTTACACTTTCCCTCGCTCTTTATCTGGGGAGAATCTGACATGAATTGTATCGCATTACCCGCAAGCTTAGCCCGTAAAAGTTTAATAAGGCTTTCGATACAGAACCAGCAGGCAGATAGGCCAACATCGTGGGTGGTTATTCCCTTCAATGTGCCATTTTCCAGCCTAATTGGCAAATTGGTCATGTGGTTTTGCAACCCCCCACCTCTCTGCCCTGCTGATGTGCTCCCGAGCTCATTCAATCCCCTACTGATCCAGCAGCAGCTATTTGACCTATTTTTCTGTAATTCTCGAGATGTCACTGCAGCTGCGAACATCAAATCACTAAGAAGCACAGATAGCTTTAAAGGAAGCACCACGCCAGGTTCCAAATCTCTGAAACGTACTAACTTTCTAAAAGCAAACCGCAGCTTATGTATACACAGGGTGTTTTTCAATGTCGAGGAAGGATGCTCCAGAGCCACTATTTCAAGGATGCTACGTCATCGAGTCCCGCTGAAGGACTGTTCCAATGTCCAGAATGCTTGGAATTCTACCGAGGCCGGCGTCCTTCGTTGCGGGAAATTTCGAGGCTGCACATGTGTATCCTCCGCGGTCTTAAAATCCCCACAATGCTTTGCGCACGGACCAATTTCCAAATCTTTGGCGGAGATCCCGCTCCATTTAAGGCGGGGCCTCGCATATGACGCACACCTGCACACCACAATTTTTCAAGGCTAGGAAGGATTCTTGCATCGCTTCTGAAGGACCTGACTCGGAGGGACTTGTCCTACCAAGGAAGCGTCCTCGACATTGAGAAACACCCACAGCACCATGTCTGTGTTGAGATTACTACCATGTGCAGTTTTAAGCTCTCTGCTCACCTCTGTGAAGCATCATTCATCCTTTTTCTAGCCCCTTTGTCACTGTGCTCTTAGTGAGATAACTGGATGGAGAGATAATAGATAGATTGTCAAATGTAGACATCGATCTGGCAATGATTCAGAAATGAAGTGATAGGGATCTGTCCAAACATTGCCATTGAAGTTGCTTGCCATATAGCACATTGTCTGTGGAAGTTGTTGCCTTGTTTTAGGTTGTTGAGTTGGTTGTGTTTGAAAGTTTGAAAAAAAGCAGAGTTACTGTAGTTAATGGAGTTCCTCAAGGTTCTGTGCTCGGCCTACTTTTATTTTCTCTATACGATTTAGGCTTTAATGTGCATTTACCAAATCAAATCTATGCATATGATAAGATGTTTAGCTGTGATTCTTCTCTACCTTCTCTACCAGATACATACATACAGTCAACCCTTAATATTTGGCGATCTGTGATCACTCTACTCAAACTGGTACAAAACTCAATAAAAGCTAACTTCTACATAACTAACCTAACTACACTAACTATGTTGTTTTATAATGCTAGCCTACAGCTAAGGGAAAGACTTCATAATGTGTTACTTGTTACAATATATAGATATGTGGCCTGATGTGCGTCTTCTTTTAAGCAACCTGAGACTGAAGTTATCACGTTAAGACATCCGGTTTGTCCATGGTATATTTTCTTCTTTTTTTTTTAACCCATTCTGAGTTTATTACATATATATCCCTAAAAAAAATACCTGTAAGACATATAGCTTCTGTCTGTTGTAACATTTGTTTTGGCTGCTTTCAATCTGTTTTTAGTATTATGTGTTTTTAGTATTGCTTATCTGTCTTCTCTGGTCTTCATGTAAGAGAGGCTGGTTCAATGTTTTTCACGTGTTTATGTACATTTTAAATAAATACAACTATAAAGAAAGATACGATTTGGTTACCCACTGCAACGCCCATTGCAGCATTACTAATGGAAACCCAACGTTTCTCACACCACTGCTGATTCAAAATGGACAAATCATTGAAAAATCAACACTCAGTTCCCTGCGTCAATGTCATGACTCGCAAAGGATTTGATTTTATTGCTCTTCATCCAGCCTTGGACTCTTTCCCTGCTTTGTTTCATATCTGAGCACACACACTTTCCAACACACTCACTCAAAATGTGCTGATGCCTTTTACCTTGAGGTTGTGTCTATATGCAGCATCCAGTACAGATGGTACCAAATCCTCAGTGGGTTCCCCGTTGTCGTCAGCAAAGCCCGGTGGATACCAGGACAGGACCAGAACCCCTGGAGACGCAGAGAAACTCATGAGTCTGATCATCCTTCCTCTACGTAAGACACTGGTAATACCTCATAGAGCACCTACTGCTGATGTCCAAAATGCAAATCAACCAATAAAAGTGTTATTGGTTCATTTGCATTGTTTTAATGACGTATGGATTTCATGCTCATTGTAAAAAATGCTGACAACCCTGTGGAGAGGAACCTGAGCTGACAAATGTTTGCTTTTATTAATCTACGAGGAGGTTGTCATGCTGCCCTTTACACAGTATTACATTTGAGACCACTGAACGAACACATTCAGTTGTGCTCTTATTGAACACACTGGGTGAATTCTGCCCTTGTAATCCATTAGGGTAATTACAATCTAAGGGTAGTTATCATGTTTTATAGGAGCAGACAGATGCTGGTAAGGTGTGTGATGTGATGCTGTAAGCGTGGATAAAGTATACGACTGTGGATCCTTAGGCATTAGCCGCGTTCACACCGAGTACTTTGCTGTACTTAGTTCCCGGCACTTAGTGCCGCGGCACTTAATACCCCAGGGCACTAAATACAGATTGCGTTCACACCGGAGTAAATTCCCTGAGGGAAGATTACGCAAATGAGCCGCTGACGTCACTTCTTCTTCTTCTGCTTTAGGTTTACTGGCAGGCCGCAAACAACTTCATGGCGTATACTGCCGCCCAAAATCCCCGGCCGGAAGTCCCCGGAGTTAGGGACTGGCTTCAGTAGAAGCTGCTGGGACTCCCAGCAGCTTCTCCTGAAGCCTTCCGAGTAAACGGCCAGAACGCCGACACCTCCTCATCTCCACCGCTCCCATGTTTTATTTTGTGTTGTCATAAGTTAGTCTCTCTGCGTTTCTGCGCTGGGCTAATGCTAATGCTAATAATGCAATGCGAGGATAATAAAATGGCGCCTCTACAAAACATTTCCGAGTTTTACGGGGCGTGGTTTGCAATCGCCCAGCCAATCAGAACTGGGGTATTTTTTTTCCCCAGGAAAGTACCTGCTCTCAGCAGGCGCTAAAAATGGGGTGAAAAGTTCCCGGCACTTAGTTATTTTTTTGGTGTGAACGCGACATCAGGGGTACTAACGGAACTAAACGCGAAAAGTACGGGTGAAAAGTACTCGGTGTGAATGCGGCTAATATGTAAACCCATCTACATTTTGCAACTCTTGTTTATCGTCTCTCTGTATGGTGGTTTTTTTTCTTTATTTGTGTTGGTTGTTGCTCCAATGCTGTTGATGCATTAATTATGAGACCTGCTTTGACATAGGAACACTCATACAAGCCTTCAGTTTGTTGTCCATAAGAAATGTTGACATTCACTTAAAATAGAGCCAAAGCAGGCCAGATCAGTAATCCATTCATGGCTGTATGGAGGAGAGTGAATGCCTTCTTTCCACTCATCCAGTGCCTGATTGATGAATATGAACTGTCAACTTTGAACTATTTATTATCTTTTGTTTTAGTGGCAATCTCTCCATGCAGTTTGAGTTTATGACGGCTCATAAATTCCAGTAGTGAAATGTGTCCTCATGCTCTGACAGAGAAACATCTTGGCCACAATGGCGACTGGGACTAGAGAGGGTTTGGCACATCAGATACTGCACTAAAAGCTCAATCATTCAATGTATGTCCGTTTTCTGTAAGACTGTTAGATTACAATACCCAACTATGTCTGTGTGTATTAAGAATATGGCCGCTGCTATTCATTTGATTTATGGGCCTTCTGAAATGGTGGGGAATCAGTTTTCAAGCCAAATGGAAGTATTTAGAGTTTGGCAGACTGCGGTGTCTAATTAAATGGATTCTTTTTACTAAGCATTGTGGGCCAGCACTCCCATGATCCATCTGTCAGGGAGTTGATGTAACAAAAGGGATGGTTGGCCTGGTCATTACGCATGGTGTACAATAACCTCGTGAGCCGCAGGACGGAAACATCAGGGCCTATCATGTGTAGGCTGCAGACAGCTGGGTACACCCGGCTGTTACTCGACACCAGGTTGCAGGACTTTGCTCTCTTTTAGGGAAGCCATATGTGTTTTTGAAAAGACAACAAACAGATCAATATGTCAAGAGGTGTCCAATGACGGGATCTGAGCCTTAAGTTCTCAAAATGCATCAAAATGTCTCTTTGCACTATTCTATTTCCCTATTTCCTATCTTTATTTCCTTTGAGTTCTTGAGTATAGTATATTTCGTCATTGAAAATCATGTTAAAGATTTGAAATGATGACTTTGCCATGTGAATCTTTTTTTAAGGTATTTTGAATCCTGATATTACCCAGCAAAACAGACTAAATTGACTACATTGAATCACACTTCTCTTTTCTTTCTTTTTTTATTGTGATAGACAGGAAATGTAGTTTAGACATAATATAGTCTGAAGGAGTTAATATATTGCTTACTGTAGCTTTTAAAGCCATAAAGTGTATCCCTGTGCGGCAGAAAAAGTGCAGCAGCAGGTTTTTCAGGACTTTGAGCTGAGCGTGTAGGGAGCTGTCCACTGGATGTGGTGCTGAAATGAGTTTAGCCCTCAAGTAGCTACAGAGAACACACTCTGTTTTTTCTTTATCTTTTCAAGAACTTCATGGAGTCCGTTGCTTCTCTGAACTGTATTGTACCTGCAGCAGATGCCCCGATCTGCTCCATGTGGGACTCCAACACGTCCGGGTCCCTCGAGCTGTACGTGTTAAGTTCGGGGTAGAAACTGGAACCGATGTCCTCGGGTGGCATGTGTCTCCCTCTCGGATAGCTGGAAGCTACTTTGATGTCCCAGTGAGGAACCAGTATGTGGTCCCAATGAATGTATTTACCGTCCAAGTTTGGGTTACCGTACCAGGTGTAGTAAAATATATGAACATCATAAAATATAGTCCCTTCGGGTCCGGAGTTGGACAGAACTGCTTTGGTGTTGCTAGCTCCCGGTTGGGCTTCACCAGGAGCAGCGGAGGCGTCACGGGACACGGATCTCCGGTCCATCTTCCCCCCGATCATCGGCAGGAGCTCCACGCCCGGAGACAGATCCGAGAAGCCGTCCGTGGGCTTCAGGGTCCGCAGCCCCATCATGGCTCCAAAGATAAAGAGCGTAAAGAGAAACAGAGCTATGCAAGCTTTCCTCCGTAGTCTTGCCATGTTTGTCAGGAGTAGCAGAAGCTGCAAACTGCGTGGATGGGAGCGCAGATAACCCTCTCTTTACTGATTCTGCTTCCTATAGTTCACCTCACGACCTACGGGCTACTCTTCAAACGTGTCTTGCATGGTAACTGCAAATGTCATATTCTGCTGGATGAATAACCAAAACAAACTAGCTACATGGTTGCAGTCTAGTCGCAGCAGACTATCTGACGCAGTTTGCTTTTAGATCTCTAACTTTCTTCTGCAGCTTCATGGTTTGCATTCTGCTAAACTGCGTAGTGAAGCCTGTGAGGAAACTCACTTTGCAAAGCGAGTGTTACGCACTTTACAATGGGAATAGATAAGCAAATCTATAACGTGTTCTCTCTACAGCTGATGGGAGACTTTCTAGAAAAATGCTGTATTTTAACGATGCATCCGGACAGAAGTTGCCGATGCCGTTTCCATTCAAACGCTACACTCACTGATCTCCAAACTGTCAATCCTCCAGCTGGCTGCAGAGTCCCACCCAGCAGCTGATCCCGGACAGGCGACCGGTGTTGGGATGCAGACTTTGAAGCTCTCCGGTGATGCTATCCGGTGATCCTATCCGGTGAATGATGCTATCCGGTGATGGTGTCCGGGGGACTGTCCAGCCTCCGTGGTTGGTTAGTTTCTGCTCCACACAGTGCGTTTAGGATATCAAACAGGCGGGGCTCATCTCATCTCTGTTTTGCTTTTTGTAAGTGGCTGCAAAACCATGCGCATACACACGGATACAACAAAAATGTAAGTGTTGTCTGCGCACAAGCTACACGGTACAGCCTTTATGCCATTATGACTCTTAACAGAGACTCATCTCTTAGCACATCACACGCTGTCAATTGTGAGAATTGGTTTTCACGTTTGTGTTGACTACACAGTGAGTTCAGTTATACTGACATCTAGCGGTCAGTTCATAAAAAACAACGATTACTTCACAGTGCTGCCTTCAGGTACTGCCGGGATATAGAAGTCTATGCTGTGATGTTTAGTTTAATATGCAGAGAGAGGTAAGTAGGCTACTCAGATCTAATGGGAATACTCTCTCACAACTAAAAGTCCTTCAATCAAAAATGTGTCTCAAGTACAACAATTGGCATCAAAATCTACTTAAAGTACGAGGAGTAAAAGTACTCATTATGCAGATTGGCCCATTTCAGAATACTACTATGTTATATATTTTTGATTATAATTATCGATGCATTAAAGTCTTATGACAGCTGGGAAATGTGCAGCTAGTTTGAATGACTTTGTATACAGCAGGGTAGCTTGTGAATTTACTCCAGGTGTAACTAAAGTCTGATTTAAGTGTTGAATATATTTCACATCATTATTCGAAAAAAGTAACTAACGGTGTTAAATAAATGTAGTGGAGTAAAAGTACAATATTTACCTCTGAATTGTTCTGGAGTAGAAGTACAAAGTAGCATACAATATGGAAGTAGAAAACTGTGTTGAAAATGTTACTATTAGTAGTTTCAAATAATAAAAATATTACTATTGAGTGATTTCAAATAATGTTATTAACATTATTGTTATTTTTATCATTAATTTATTTTTTGATCGAAAGCATTTCTCCATGTATTCTGTATTTATGACTTCTGGCAGAACACGATGCTGGAGTTTAGAAGGATTCCTCGAAAGTAACATCGGCAGAAGGACCTCCTGCGGTTTGCTCTCATTCATATTGCCTAAAGGAAAGCAATGTTAGTTAAAAAAAACACACTTGATTAATTAACAAGAGACAGTCGTTTTTGCAGTTCATAACTCGTTGAACCCTGGCTGGAGTCCAGCAGGGAGATCTTGGCTTCAAGCCAGAATAATCTGAGGCTGCACTTCAAATACTAACCCCTCCACTGAAAATGATCCGGTTCATGATACTTCATTAGAGTGTACTTAAATTGTCTACTGGGCAGTTTATTATAGGCATAAAATGTTATATATTCGTGCAACCAACGTTTTTAGTGTATATGGTGATAGGCGTTTTATTAAATATAAATGACTGACATTTTCAGAGGTTTGTCCAAAAAACTCCATCCCATTGTCGAGCAAATTGTTGATGAAGGACGCATGAAGTATGATACCAAAATGTATAATAATGTAGCGTAAATATACAGCTTTTATAATGTGAAGTTTGGTCTTACAATTCTAAATTAGGTGTTTATCTCCAAAAGATGCAAAAATGAATAGATTAGATGGATCGGTTTTTTTGATCTTCTTACTTACTTGGTTAGTTAATTGTTTTATTCACAGAGGTACTTTTAAAGCTTCAAAAACTGCAGGATCAACACGATTTTTTATAATATGCCCATCGTTTTTGAGATTTAAAAATACCACATGAAAAGAGCTTTTTAAATGTCACCATCTCATAATAGAATGCCAGTTTCCCAAACTCATAAAAACGACTTCATTTCTGGTACAAATCTATGTTGATTTGCGTGGTTATAATCGGCTAAATAACAAACTTGTTTTAGCTTAAATCTTTATAGGGAAGCCTGTTTATAAATATATGTGTATTCAAAGATGTTTGTATTTTTCAAGAGAGTTTTTTAGCAAACACTTTGGCGTTGTGCATAGCTTTCTTTGATTTATACTTTTGTCATTCATCTAATGTGGTAAATGCAGTTCTGTCGATTATGTAATGTTTGGAGCCACAGATCGGTGTGTTGCGGGTCCACAAGGGGTCGTTGTGTACTTGTGATGAAATCGACAGGTCACCTCTGAAACACCCATCAGGCCGCACACAGAGGTGGAGCTGTTTTCATTCACCAACAAAAAATTTTTTTTTTTAAAAGACTGATAACTGGTAAAGTTAAGTACAAATAATTGTATCACGGCAGATAATTGTAACTAATTGAACTGAAGGTCTTTCTCCTTCTCACATGAGGACAATTAGGCTAAACTTCTTATTTAATTATCCCAAAAAAACGTGGCTTATCCATCTTACGTGTTTTGGTATAATCAGAGCCAATTAATATTCCCAAAAATATGTATGTTTCCTATCTTGCTTTATATTTCCCTTTTATTATAGTTCTTTAATGCCAGCTGTAGTTGTTTTTAATCAGCTCACTCTTATATGTTTTAGTTAATAAATGTAAAACATTTTAGTTAGGCCTATATGTTGGTCATTTCGTAGCTGGATGGTTTTCTTTCAAGCTTGGTTGGGAGATCACTTTCCTGTGTCTTTGATTCATCCATCACTCCACAAGGACACGAGTCAACATCTTTACGTGATGCATGTGATCAATCACTATCGATCCATGAATTCGTTTGGCCAGCTTGGCTTGTTTACATGCTGCCATCTTGTATTTTGGGGAGTAAAACAAAATATCAGTTATTTATTCGTTTTTGTCTTTTATATTTGAAGCTCTTGGTCTCGGAGGTTTGAGTCAGTGTAGCTGCTTCTCGCTCCTTCCTGGGAGGACAACACTTCCCCCCGCCATGTTTCATCTGGATTAGCATTACAAACCTCTGTGGCATGTTAGGACAGCAGCCCACTGATGGCAAAGAAACAAACGCAATCACGACGAGAAACAAAACACGATATTACATCAAGCACACTTTTGTGTCTTAATTGCCATGAGTGGAACACATAAAATAAGCAAATGGACAAAGGTGACTTGCAATAAATCATATTGTCCTAAAGATAATTAAACAAAGTAAAACAGATATTAAACCAAATCAGTCTTACAAAAAACCCTGTCGGTTTCAGGTTTATTTCCTTGGTATTTTCTACGTTTTGATCACACTTCAAAGGATGTCAAATGTGTTATTTATTTCTGCCTATTTCCGTGATATGATTTTAACATTTATCTATTGGGTGTTGGACATTGAGAAATACCTGATTAAAGGAGGTTTAACTTGTTTTATACAGAAATAAGCCCTGTCCTTCAACCAAATTGTGATTTTCAAACCAAAGGGTATTTTGTAAACACATTTAAGACACTGTATCTTCCTGAGAGTCTCTTCAAACTGAAAGAAATACCATTAAAACCTAAGTATTTTTCGTGAGGAGTGTTGGTCACTTCTCACATCTGGGCCCTTCTATCACACAATATCCAATACATCCGTGGGGAATACAATTGTGAATCACGTGGACATGACCGAGAGTGTGTGGGGGGTGTGTTGGATGAGAAATGGTCATTTGTATTGACCAACACACCGAGCTGACCACTGCAGAAGAGAGAGAGGAGGAAAAGGCTTTGCAAGAAAGAAAGAAAGACACCAGGAGTAAACTGGCCCACAAACATGGCAGAAGGTATGTTGGGAGCTTTGGGGTGGAGTTATCTCTTCTTGCATTGTTTTACAAGTTTTTCCTTTTTTTGAGGGGGGGATTCTTCAGTAAAAATCCTGCCCGATGACCCCCACCCCCTCCACCTCTCATTGTTTAGGAGGAATAGGTTGCCAGCCCCCTTTTGTTTACCTCCCTCTCCCGCTTTCCCTCTCACTGCGCAGTTTCTGGTTTTAGCTGCATTTTGCATGAAAGTGGCAATCTGTGAGGATTACCCAGTTTGAGGGCCAGAGAAAAAGGATACTGTAGCTTGAGTGCTTATTTTGACTCAAGGCAGAACTGAAGACATGGGCTCCGTTTCAAACCAGGAATTCCCAGGTGGAGTAACCAAATAAACTGCTTTTTGCTGTTTTTGTACGAGTTAATTAACTTGTTTTCTGATGGGGCTTTCGCTACCTGATCGTAGTGGAGAATTTAAAAGGCATTGTTCATGCACGTGAGGGTCGATACGAGCGACTATCGATTATTATATCCTGCAAACCCTGTAAATCGCCTTTTTAGCTCAGAAAAATGGGATAGTCATTCAGAAATAATGTTGTTTAGTTGCTTTTATGACATTTGTGATGATCGAAATCAAGCCAAAACGCAGCCTCAGCTTGTTACTAATTTCATTGATTGGTGATGCAGCGACGCGAAAGAAAGGGGAGAAAAGTTTCACCATTGAAATTAAGCCTTTTTTTGGAAAACATTATTATTTTTAAGAGGAAAATAAGTAGGTTTTTAATTAATAATGCTTATTTGTTATGTATTGCAGGAGTGTGTAAACCCGAGGAGGATGAAGGACCGTGCACCGAGGAGGACTGCCAGTCTTTTCACGGAGTCGGCGTGTGCAAATGGTTCAATGTCCGCATGGGCTTCGGGTTCCTGTCCATGACGGACCGGGAGGGAGTGCCTCTGGAAGAACCGGTCGACGTATTTGTCCATCAGGTAGGATGACTTTATCTCGGTGCCTTTTGAAAATTGCGAAATTCAATGGCCGGAAACCCCAAACTGGAGATGCATCTCAACATTGCAAAAAAAAGTATCAACACCGGGGGGCTGAAAGTCCACTTTTAAGTGAGATTTCCAACCAGCAACAGTGAGATAATCCCACCCGTTTCTAATACAGATAAATGTGTGGGTTTTTTTGCATTGTTGAAACTAGTCAGTAGTCACCAATGAGTCATAAATCCTTGAAAAACGATATTCAAAAAAATAGCCATGTTAAGTTAACCGAAAACCTAATACTCAATACCCAATGAAGGTTGATTCAAGTCCATTTAAATGAGATGTTTTAACCGGGTGTTGTTTGTAGTGTGGTGGGTGTTTCTACATCAGGGAACACGTGTTGCAGCCAGAGGAGATCTGCCGGACTCCCTCGTGATTTCTTTATGTGAGGTAGAAACCAACTTGTGGTCAGAGCTTGCACGTTCCAATAGGCTGGCATCAATGCTTATAAGATGGTGAATATAGATCCCAGTGAGTGCTGTGTGAGCTGCATGAAAACTGCTCTTTTAAGAAGAAGGAAACGTTCAATTGATCCTCTCCTGAAGCCATTTCAACATCGATATAACTTAAGTATTTGTTTGGAGAATGAGGAGTACATTTCCCATTTAGCATTACATCTGTTCACAAAGTGGAAGCTTTTCAAATTAGTCATACATTGTTTGACCTCAGTGAAAAGACACACTATCTCCACATTGATTATTGACCACTTATTTTTAAACGTTAGAATATGCTTCTTAGACACACACACCTTTGTCTGGCAATATTAATGATTTTGCCTTTTGTATGACTTCACCAGGCTAACAATCATTCGTTTGACCACCCTGACTGTATTATTATTATTATTATGGGCCAAATCTAACTGTGAATGTTATGATTGGTGATGTTTCCACTCGAGATGTCATTGTTTCTTTCTCAAATTGAAGAGATAAAAGAAAACTTCACGGTTCATCCAAGTCTACCCAACGCCTTCATTTACCTTCTTACATACCGAGTGGGAGGTAGAGAGCTTTGGGGGGTGGGGGTGTATATCCCCGCTACTTCTCATGTGGGTGAGCGTCTCCATTGCCGTCTGATAAGATAAAAGCTTAGCATGTGAATGAGAGGAGTCCTCACTAGCTGCTCATTCACCTCAAGGTTCCTGTCATAAAGTGATTAAAGGCTCTTTGATGTCTGCTCAACCCCCTCAGTGTGTGTGGCATCTGTTATACTAGCTTTAAAGAGGAAAGAAGATATCAGGGTTTATTTTAGGTAAATGTCCCTTGGCCACACCAGACCATGACCCCCCCAGGACCTCATGTTGTGGGGACATTTGTCTCCCACAGTGCCCTTCTTTCTTTTTTTAAAGATATAACTTTATATGCTATATATCCTTATGAGGTTACATTTTAGTCTTAAAAAACCTGCATTTTCAAATTTAAGTGGAAGCCAGTTTCCCACTCTTACTCATCTCTGTTTTATCTGCTCTCTGCGTTTGATGATGCATATTGAGAAATTGCTCTTTGCAGCCGTTGTAACTGGAATATTATTTGACTATACTCAGGAAGTGGGTGCCTGATTAATCATAATGCAAATCAAAACATGAGTTCAACACGAGACAGAAACCTACAGTTTGGTGCCCAGGTAGTTTAACAAGACAATTGAGATGAACAAGATGTTCTACTAGAAGTGAACAGTCATTATTTGCATCTCTACAAAAAAACTTCAATTTCTTTGATCAAAACAGTCGATTTTTTTGCTTACATTTAAAGTGAAAACGGTTAATTCTCAGCAATAACCCCACACTGTGCTCTCAATATATTCACAAGAAATGGGCAACTAATGACGTACTTCCATCTCTGTCACCGAAAAAGGAAGAGAGACGCGTGTCAATGATAGATGTTGCGAGGTAATGGCAACGTAAAAGGCTTCCACCCTAAAATTAGTGGCCGCGTGTCAAGGAAAATGAACTCCCAGGGTCCTCTGGCCTTTGTGCAGGTGGACAATAGAGCCATGCATCCGAATGAAGCACCCCTCGGCCGTGACCGAGCCCCTCTTTGTCTCAGCAGCAGCCCTGCTTTTGTCCCCCTCGGCTCTGATGTCTTTCTCTGCCTCACTTGGCTTCTCGACACATTCTGGGAAATGGTTAAAGTGTACAGTAGGCCCCCTAAAATACACCTGAACATTACATAATTGAAGCCCCTGTACCTGCACTGTGTGTGTGGATAACCTGATGTGGCTATTGAGGGTCTGTCATGGGGGTGGGGAAGGTCACACATGGAAGAGGAAGTGGGTTAACGGTCACCAAAAGAAGAGAGGCCTGATGGGATTGAGGCTTTGTGGACGTCCTTGTTGCCACTCAGATGTCATGGCTCACTACTTTTGCAGCAGATGCTCACAACTGTCGCAGGATTAGAAAGGATGGTGCTTTTGTTTGGTTTTGTTTTCTAATTGCATACAACATTAGTAGTTATTATCGTACCCCCTTGTATCCTTTAATTACTAAACCGTCCTAAAGGATCCTTCTGTTGGATTCAGTTTAAAGCTAAGCCTAGACTCTCTTCACATCAAACTGGATGCTTTGAGAAGATCATTTTTGATCTCCGGTGGTTTTGATAAACACAGAGTGAAGCTCATCGTTCATGATTAGAAGGATGGGATGTGACTTTACTCCAAAATGAGATAAAGAAAATGGGATTATGTTTATCAAAACCAACCTGCTACATCATAGATCTTTGTTCTTGTGTAAACAGCTTCTATAGTTGTGACAAGTTAATCTCACAATCCCACCAAGGGAATTTCAGAGAGGGGTTTCCCATGTTTTGATAGCCAATCTGAGTTTTATCCTTAAAACTGCTCCACACCTTCCCTTCCCTTCATCATGGTTTGAAAGTATGAAAACCTCAAAGGTCACTTCAGGTGAACATAGTCTCAGTGAATATGTAGCTTAGCAGGAGGCTAAGTAAATGTTCACTAAAATCATGTCATTCATTTCCCCCAAAAATGTTAGCCATTCACGTTCTGTTATCAAAGGAAGATATCAATCAATTGTGCTTTCCCTTTAACTTTTATCTTCCACGTCTTTCTGCCAAACAACTATCCAAGGAATGTCACCCTGACCCCCAACCTCCCAGAGAACCACGCTGCCTTCTCACCCCACCCCCAACCACTGCACTAACCCCTGCATCCTGCAGTTTAGGGTTAGTGGTGGTGGTCAGTGTGTTAGTGGAGCTTTGTGATCTGGGTGGGAAGAGAGATGGGGTGGGGGCAGCAGTGAGGAATGCCGTTCCTCCGGAGGGGGGGATGGGTTGAAGGTTATCCTCGTCAGGTTTACCACTCAAACAATGCAGCACTAAGAGAACAGTGCCTTTTTTATTCAAGGTATAGTGTGTGTAAATATCAGTAGAGAGGGAGGGGGGAGACGTCAAGCTTTGTGGCGTTTGTCAGGTGGGACATCATGATCACATTAAAATACCTGATAAGTCCTGTAGGGCTCTGATGGTATCACTCAGCTAGGAATGGGTGGGGGGTTGCTCTAAAGTATTCACAGGCTCAATGGGGGGGGGGGGGGGATTTGGTCACTGGTTGGTCATATGGTAGTTTCTGAAAAACACAATCGGTTCTTTACATATATTACAATAAGATCAATTTCACGGGAAAAAGCCATAGGTTTCGGTAAACCTCAGTCACCATTACACGTAATAAAATCCCCACCAAACACTATTTTTATTGCTGAACCCTTTTTCTTATCTCCTTTCAGAGCAAGTTGCACATGGAGGGCTTCCGCAGTCTGAAAGAAGGCGAAGCGGTCGATTTTAGCTTCAAGAAGTCATCAAAGGGCCTGGAGTCGCAGCAAGTTACCGGGCCCGATGGCATCCACTGTGTGGGCAGCGAGAGGAGACCCAAAGGCAAGAAGGTCCAGAAGCGACGCTCAAAGGGAGATAGGTAAGAAAGTGGAAAAAAAACTCTAATTTATCTGAATCAAATGTTGAGATGTATGATTTTCATTGGCCAAGAAACGATGGCTCACCTTTTACATTGGACACCCTTTTTGGAGGCTTTATTTCTCAGGAGTCTTCACACATGTAGACTCTTTGTTGTTTCCAGTTGGGATCGGATATACGACGACGTTCTAGTTTCTCCCCATTTTGCTTCCTCTTCCTCAACCCCCAACCCCCACCTCTAGCCCTAGCAAGGGTCACAGCAGCAGGCTTGACGTGTGACCTGGATCAATAACTGTTTAAATCTGCTGGCCCCTGGTGAATTCACACCCACTGACTCTCTCGCTCCCTTCCTCAACCGCAAATGTGATTTGTTACTCCGAAAACCAATCTCATAACAAAGAAGATTATCTTGATTTGAATAATGTAAAAAAAAATCGTCTAGTGGTTGCTTAGTTATTTTATCAAGTATACCAACTTTATGTTGTGGTCATTCCTCATCACGGCAAAAGTTTGTTTTTTACAAAATATTTTCATTTGATCTGAACCTAGTTTAAAGTGTTCCTGGTGGTGATCAATCGGCAAGGATACCTTTTTGAAGCATTTCTTCTGAAGATGCAAGGGGTTTCCATGCAAAGGCAACATTGTCCCCCCAAGTGAAAGAAAGTAGAGCCACAGGGATCTTGATTTTTGTGTCCTTCTTTGAATATCGATGTAGGGTTAGAGGTGTATCAACTTCACCTCCCTGTCAGTTGTGATTACAGCCAGAGAGTAGCCGGTGTGAGAACAGAGATCATTACCACCTCAAAGAGTCCTGGGAGGCCTGCTGTGGCTCAATACCTCTCCCTGGACCACACTGATCCATGGATAAGATATCGTTCCCCTATAGCGTATTTCAATATGCAACTGGATTTCATTGGTTTGCGATTGATTGATCAAGACCATGGATCTCTTTTGATACAAGGGTGGTTTTGCCACCACCACCATCATCAAAGTGAACAGCTGTTTTTCTGTCCAACATGTTATAGACCACCTTTGTGAGTGCTTGTATATATATATGAGTAAGGGTGGGGAAAAAAAGCTCCTGTCCATTTAATTGATAACAGATGTAAGAGCCCGGGCGAGGGGGTGAAAGGTCACTGCTACCATGGCAACATCGTATGAGTAAATGCAAAGGAGGGACTGGGGGCTGGGATGGGATTGGGGGGTTAGAGAAGTGAGGAGAGGGCGGGGAGGGCAGGGTTCAGAGGTCATTACTGCAGCTTTTTTAGACAAAGGGACCACTTCCCCTTCCCTCCACTTTCCTCCTGATGGATGCTGATGTGGGGAGCTTCTGTGAAGTGATGGTTTAGACCTTGACACCGGCCCCAACGGCCACACTGACCCCTCGGCAGCCGCCCCGTTCAAACGTCATCTGCTACTACAATGGTGGCAGGGGGTCCGCAGTGGCACAGAGTGATCGCCCCACGCCCACCACCCATCTGTCTTACGCCCCTGCACGCGTGGCCATTCTTTAGTGTTATGTTTGAACAGAGGTTGGTCGATGGCCCCCGTGATGGCTCCCGCTGACGCCTTATAGTTGTCCATTTCTAAAGTTCAATGCCAATGAAACACATGTCTTACTTTGGTACAATGGAGGCCAACGGAAAGCTTTCTGCAGTGACAAACTGACAAATAGGACAAGCTGTTAGGGATACATTGAGTAAATGAGTCATGGTAACCATACCAGGTCCATTTAATAAGAGACTTGCCAGTTAATTCTTGCATAAGGCTATAATAGTCCACTTAATTAGTCAACTTTGGAGAAAATCTTCTCGCTTTTAAGGATTCAAATGAAAAAGAAAAATGCACCATTTGGTCACTTTCTCATGTTTTTAGACCTTCTGTAGTTGCTTGCTCCTCCACTGAGATGTGTGGTGTGACCTGAAATGCCCCTTGCAAGATTTATGTCATTCCGGGTGAAATGTGGCCATCTAGTGGCAAAAAGGAGCATCTTGAAATCCCCCTCTACTCAAAATCGTATTTTGGTTATTGTTTATTCATTTGGATGTTTTATATTTACTGTGCACTTTCACACTAGAAAGCTGTTTTTAGATGAATTTGCCGAAGATTAGTTTGGAAGCCAATCAACATTCAATACTCAATGTGTCCAAATACTGTTTTGAGGTAGCACATTTATTGAATATAGCAATTATTAATTACAGATTAAAAATGTATTGAAGCATTTGGGATTTCAGTGACGATGGTGTCTGGTTAGCAATCAATTGAATGTAGATGTTTTGTGTTAAGACTAAAGGCCTTTGTGGGCAACCCAAAAAAGCCACGAGTGACTATGAGATTGACTGATTAAAAAGTGTTTTGACCCCTAATAGCATACAAATCCAAGAGGTACCCATCATCACTGAGGCTTACAATGTCTTGCATTTGAGCGGTCAACCCAAAATATTCACTCCCTGGCTTCTCTTTCAAAAATGCCAAAACGGGTACCAAAACCAGCCGAGCCAATTAACGACATTCATACAATTAATGACTGTGACTCCTAGGAGGTGTTTCTTTATATTTTAACTTTTTTTGAGAGGTTGTTTTAGTTTCCCATGGCTCTATAGGACCTTTGTACAGCTGTAGAAGACAGATCAGAGCAGTATTTAGCAGCTAAAGAGACAGATATTTCCTTTTAAGAATAAGAGTGAATAATTAGAGTGAATATTGGCCTCATAATGACCAGGTGGCCACCAATACGTCTCTAAATGAGTTCTATAGAACTTGTAGTCGGTTATTTCATCCTAAACCCCTGTAATGATGTCTCTATTGTGTTCAAAGCTTCTTTTCCGCAACCCCCAAAGTGGCCAAACAATACATTATTGCATTCTCAAGCACACAGTACATGCAATTAATGTATTGCTCTGTTCTTTTTGTAGGTGCTATAACTGTGGAGACCTGGACCACCATGCCAAAGAGTGCAAGTTGCCACCCCAGCCCAAGAAGTGCCATTTCTGCCAGAGCATCGACCACATGGTTGCCAACTGCCCAATCAAAGCACAACAGTCGTCGCCAGGATCTCAGGGAAAACCGTCCCCCTCGAAAGGAGACAACGTGGAGGAGGAGGAGCACAGCCTCGCGGCACCCCCTCCCGAAGCCTCTGATTAGGCGAGTTATCGGGGGAAGGGCAGAGGCCAATCAAACTGCTTCGATGGTGAGACGGGACACATGGATCCCCTTCCACCTGTCGAAGCTGCTTTTGAAACTACCTCAGGTTAAGAAAAAAAGAAAAATGCTGATGAAGAATGTTGCTAAAGTTTTTGTTGATTTGTTTTACGTTGGTGTAACACTCAGGAATACTGCTGTATTATTGCACTCAGGACGCTTTCTAAATGTTCGAATCACTGCTGTTTGAGGCGTTGAGATTGTAGTGCCATATAACAGATTATCTTTTTTAAGTAGAATCTATGTTTTTGTTTTTATGTGAAACTGCCCTTACAGTGGGTGGTCTACCTCATTTTTTGTTGCGTAATACTCAGTAAGTGTGTTTAATTATTAGAGTTACACTTTTGCTGCCTTACCAATTACTCTCCTTCCTGACTGTTACACCTGACTATCCGACAAGGCAGAGACTTTACAGTTGGGACCTCTGTAATGAATGTTACTTTGCATATCGCATGGGGAGAGGGAGGGTTTGTGAAAACATATGGGATGGGTTTTACGGTATAGCTTTAGGCAATGTATTGGCGTATGTCAATATTGCAATCGACCATCCAGTGATCCTGGGGCGAAATGAATGTCAGACCAGAAGTGGTTTTTCAAACTGTCGGTCAGATTAATTTTTTTGTCATTTTCATTATTTTCGTCCAGCCTTTTGCTGGCTGTCTAAATGTGCCGACCTACCTCATGGTCTGCTACCAAAACTCATTCGAACTGCTGATGGTAAACCAAATATTCTCATAATACAGCTTTGGAGATTATTGGGATGAAATCAAATCCTTTTTGCACTACAGTATTTACACAGAATTTCCACTAAAATGAATAAAAACCCAATTTAGGATGAATTTAACAACCTTTCCTAAAACATGTTAATGTCAGGTTTGGGAAAAATGGGCACATCAATTTAGATAATTACGATAGAACATTTGGTCAATACTGTTTGACAAGGAAAGTCCGTTTCTTTTGTAGGCCGGCCCTCAATTAGTCGACTCATTGGTAGTTTTAGTCTTTTAAGTTTGGTGTCGAGTTTCTCTTATGTTTCCGGGAGCTTAATTAATTTCCATCAATGGCTGAAGTGTAAAAAAACGTACTTACATTTTATAAAAACCTCAACTTGGATTTGATAGAATTCCAACAAATATGATACCTCATCACTTCTGATAAGATACATGACCTGGACTGAGATACCGAGGGTCCAACTAGCTCTCCTCTTGATACTTGAATAAAATGAGGCAGAATCAAACAGGATGTCGCCAGTGGGATGGCTGGTGTTTTGTTTATATTCAGTGTGATTCATTTCTAGGTAGTTATTTAAGACATTACCTCCCTATGACCCTTAGGAGGGTTATAGCTCAGGAACACCAAGCCTGCACGGAGGAGCATGTAGAACTAGCTAGCGACTCGGCGATTTACTCCCGTTCTACAGGAGACGCCGACACGACTTTTACACCGAATTAATATATATGTGAAATTATTCTAAAGCCTTTTAAAAAAGTCATTCTACTTTTATTTATTTTCATCCAAGAGTGCTGCAGCTTCCCCCTTCTGCTCCTGTTGAAGCCTCTCAGCAACCAAATGTCATTCAAAGCTATATGTGACATGAGAATATATTTGGCTAACACATTTTAACATCCAGGTACTTGTATTGCTGTGTACAAAAGTGCTTGATAAATCATTGTCCTTAACAATAGTTCAAAGCAGTATTGAACAGTAATATATTGCAACGCACAAGTAACATTATACAGTCAATTATGTGCAGGTACATATTATCCATTATGAGGAGTGACGGTAACTGTGAGTTTGTTTTTACTTTTTTTCCCATGATTTTTCTTTTTTTAATTCTTTGTTTTTTGTTCACAATGAGCTTCTCAGAAGAGAGCCCCGTTGTTATTCTTATCTATGCCAAAACCAATGCAATGTTACTCTGCACTAATCATGTGTAAGATGCATTAATTAATTTTTGTATTCAGTTCAATCTTTACTTTCAAATATATGTTGCATATTTTATATTGTATTTTTTTAGATTTTCATATACCACATACAGTCGGTCGCTGGTTGGTTGAAATAAATAAAAAAACCCACTCTTAGGCTCACCTCAGGAATTGCCAATCTGAAAACTCAGGGAATGCTTCAGATTGATTAGAAGGAGTCAAGTAGAGACCGAATGTTCAACCGCACGATGTGAAGCGTATGATAAAGATGCCAAAGTAAAAAGGGGTTTCGTAATGTGATGGTGGAACAATTTTGTTTGACCTTTTTTGAGAAAAAAATAACTAGGATTGTGGCCCAAAAAAACTATAATTAGTGAAATGGTCACGTTGAGATTTTTATGCGTGACTTTTATACTTTGTCATCTTTCCATGCCTCCTGTGTGATGATCTTTATATTTTCTCCTCTTTGACCTAACCTGCCGTGATATGACATGATATGAAGAAAATGTTCCACTATTATTGTATTTTTTTCCTCTATAATCGTTGTAGATGGGGATGTAGTAGAATATTGTAACAGGGATGGGGGCTAGTAGTATATAATCTGGGGTTGTCTCATCTCAACACATGGCCAAGACTTTAGTGTTTCAGACTATCAATGCTTAAGACAAAAAGAATGTGTCATGGATGAAAACTCAAAAAAACGTTCCTACTCTGTTGTTAGGTGATGATATATATACGTTTAATACCTGATTTAAAAAAAAAAAAAAAAAAAAAGTTTTGAAGACTACACTCAGGATTTGATTGACAGAAAGATTGTTAAAGTGCTCTGATTAGATGGAACGGTTTACATTTCTGTCTATTTTTATGTTGAAATGACCTTTTATGATTGCAGTGCCAGTATTTTCTCTAGCTTGAACACTTTACTTTCTCTCCATTTTAAAAAGGGACACACATGGATGACTTTGTGATCAATCTGTAACTAACTTTGTTTAAAATCCCCGAAACCACTGACTGTCAAACTTGGATTCTGACACCCACTGCTTTGATAAAGGTTGAATGAAAGTGTTGTATTGTAATGTTTGCAACATTCTGCTGAACTTAGTGGTGTTTTCAAAGTATCATTTGGAAACTAATCCATTAGAAGTAAGTCCGTTCTGACTGCAACAAACCTGTTCGACCCCTCAGTGGTGTGTGATTGTGATTTCAATGTGGGATGTTTAATGGGTCAGATATACCTTGAAAATCCAAGGATTTGTAAGACTATGTGCTCAGGGAGACATTTGAAGCACATCGAAGCATCCTGTACCACAGTTTGTGCTATGTGTGCTTTTCATGGTACATCTTGTTTGTGACCATCAGCCATTAATCTGGTGTTGTATCTTATAAGATTATTGGCTAGAGCTACTTCCAAAAAATATGTGCATTTATTACTGATGATTGTATCAATGTTTACTGCCATGAAACTACGTCTATCTTGATCTATCTTATGTTGATTTAATGGCTAGTTTGTCAATGATGAGCAGCATGTAGGCTTTTCAAAGTATTACTGTGATTACGTTTCTATATGTAAAGATCTGCTCCATTTCCTAGTAAATATGTCAATATTCATGTGTCTTGTGTCTGATTTTGTTCTCCTGCTTTTTGGTATAAATGCGAACACATTTTATCGGCAGGGTGTATTATGGTTTCAAAAGTAAAAGTACTCATCGGGCAGACTGGCTCCTTAGGATGACATACAAGTCAAATTGATTTCTCTATGGTAGACCACCCACAAACATTTATTAATGGAGGCAATCTTTAGAACACAAAATAGGCCTATTTATAAAATTATACCAAGCATTTAATTGTAATGTGGCAGGTCCTTCAGATTGAGATGTTTATTCTACAAGTCATAGTTTGAATGAATCTCAGCGCAAGTTCTTTCAGGAAGACTTATACATTCACTCCGCAGCTGCATATAATCAGCTCATCACGGGCGTTGTCTATAACCTATTACATTCACCTCATTCTCCAGCAGCCAATCACTGTGCTGCAGCCAAACTTTTAAAATGGTTCTCCTCTCTCATGTCAGCTGTGATTTCAGGTTTTCATGCTCCCCATCCACCTCCTTTCATCATATCCAGTGCCAGGATAGTTAATCCAAAAATCTCATCACACCTCCTCTTCATCCCATCTCCTCATCAAATCCAGATCTTCAGCATCATCACCAGTGTCTAGACCCCGGGGGGTTCCCTATATGCTCACGGCTGCATTTCCCCCTTTAGATATACGATTTCAGGATCGGGGTCTAATCGCCAAAGACTTACCATTTATCATATGAAATGTTCTTTAAATAAAATGAGGTCTCTTCTGATTGAAATGCTGAAATATTAAAATAGCAATACACTTTGAATTCAAAACAAAATTAATGAAAGGTAAGCCATAATTAACATTCAAATATTGCAGTGTAAACGGAAGAGACTGTAGTGCTGGAACTTTAACAGAAAATGAAGGCCAAATACGCAAAGCCAGACTAGTCAATTCATCAGAGTCCTTTATCAAGCAAAATAACACACATGCATTCCTTAGAAATTAGAATGTACTGCTTTTCACCTTAAACTAGATATTCATTGTAGGCTACATGTATTATTTATTTGTTTGACATAGGCCTACATAGATATGAAGATGAAATCACGAGTCCTACATTTTTGATGGCATAACAATCATGATAAAATATGTTTTAAATAGTTTAATCCAATCTAAATCATTCAATTGTGTAATTATATTTACAATTTCACGTGTTGCAGTCTTATAATACTTCCTTTTTAAATGTACTGCATGAAAAGCCTTTAGAAGACTTCCAGGAAATACACCACAACATTGATCCGCATTTGAGTGAATATGCTGAGTTTCATTACCCCGGTGTTGCAAATAGTGTGAGAAACGTTACTTCGCAGTGAATACTCAGAAAAAACACGAGTTCCTCTTTTACTGGTACTCAACCAACAGTACTGTGTCTTGCGAATACCAGTGTTTAACCACAAGAGGCGCTGTTCTCTGTGTATGTTTCAATGACACAACCTCAAATCCAATATGGCCGCACAGTGAGAGGAATGCTAACACAACTCATAGTTCAAATGAGAAATAGTTTGGCTTAGTGGGGGTTATTTTTCTATTTAAGTGAACTGCTGGGTTTACAATGTGGCTGCCCTTTCACACAGTGTGTTTAGGAAGTCGGACAGTGAGCAGAAGAAGCGTTGCTGCTGCTCTTTTAAAATGTTCAAAGCACAGGGAAAACGTTTCTCTTTTCAGTCATTCAGCTGCAGCACAAACATGCAAGGCTCTTCAGTTCAGGAACCACGGAGACCCTTCTAAAGTCGTACAGTAAGTCCATTTAAATAAATGCATTGTTTATATGACACATGCAAAATGCAATAGCTACAGTTGATATGTAGCTTGAGATGCTCTGTATTGGAGATGGGGCGAATAAACAGGCGCGCGCATTTCCCATGGAAAACATGAAATATGCTTTATCAAAATTATTTTCAAATAGTACTTACACTTTTTAAGTTCTGAAGATGAGGATTTTAGTTTTGTGCCTTGTTCTGCT
>CALSBZ010004017.1:1179054-1198742 GCA_943591055.1 Gobionotothen gibberifrons
CTCTTTAACTGTGTTTATGTATGCACCATGCACACAAAGGCACATTCCTCGAATGTGTTAACCTACTTGACAATGAACCTGTTTCTGATTCTATTATTATTATTAATACATTATCATTATTACTTGCTTCTTGCACTTGCTTCTGCGTCACTGAGCAGTCATTATACACGTTACCTCCTTTAGATGTCCAAAGAGCCAGTGCGACGGTGGTCCTGGAAACAATTCCATACTTTGCTTCGCAACTCTTCTTTGGGCGAGCAAGATTGTCAACTTATAAACAACGGCAACAACACAGAGCACCGCGATCAAATGGTGCATGTGGGGTAAGCCCACCTGATACTTCACGAAACCCTCAGTTGACTCCATGCTTGCGACTTCCTTGATGATGAATAGTGATTCACACAACACAGTTTTGTGTGTGTGAGTGTGTGTGATATAACCACCGGAATGTGGGTGGAGAATGTGGCCCGACTAGTCACACTCACAGCATGAGTATTTCCATGTCTTGCTACTTTGTACTTTTATTCCACTACAATTCAGAGGTAAATCGTGTACTTTTACTCCATTACATTTATTTGGTATCTTTAGTTACTTTGCATATTTTGATTAATGATGTGAAATATATACAGGGAGGCGTGTGGTGGGTTGTGCGTTGGTGTTCGGATCAGGTTCAAACCTATGGTTCACACCCACTGCAGTCAGCATGTCGTTGTGTCCCCGGGCAAGACACTTCACCCCAAATTGCTCCTGTGGGGAGTAGCCTACCTATTGAGTATGTAAGTCGCTTTGGATAAAAGCGTCTAACAAGTGACATGTAACGCAATGTAATATAATTAAGTATGTAGTATACAAAGCAATTGAAACTAGCTGCATCTTTGCCAGCTTTGATAACACTTGAATGCATCAATAATTATAATCATATCATAGCCTACATTATTCTGAAATTGACCAATTTGCACAACAAGTGTGCTTTTACTTTTGGTAGTTTAAGTATATTTTGATGATATTTTGACTAGATAAATGACATGACACAGGTTAAGAAAACATGTTTTGGTAATAAGTGTTTTCTGAGTCATCATTGATTTACTTTATTTTCTTCCAATATACTGCTCCACAGTCCAGTAGGTGGCGGTAATGCACTTAGTCGTTGGTTTCAAACCTCCAATCAATCTGTAAAAAGAAGAAGAAAAGTAAGACGATTTTCATTCAATGTTACCCGTGTTCATTCTCTCTCTGATAATAAACGGAGCCGTTTTATTTTAATACACTATTTGTTTCCACAGGTGTATATGCCACCCTATTCAAATAACCTAGCTAATAACTTAACCTTATTATGGTTATTTGGATACCACAGCATACGTTATTGTAGCTAAATATTTGTATCTAATTTCGCTAACTGTTAGCTAACTGGCTGGGTAGCTAATAGCCTTGTGTTGAGGCTTTTCTACACCGAAGACAAACACATCAACTTCTACCTGTTTCAACCAACAAGGCAAGAGCTGTTTTGCATTTCTCAGGTAAAGAAGAAAGCTACTATTTAGAGTGTTTTGCCGTTAGCTGTGAACTAACTAAGTGAATTAGCTAGCTAGCTCGCTACATTAAGCTATCACTGACTGTAAGATACTTGTAAACAGAGGTGGAAGACGTGCTCTTATCCTGTACTTTGAGTACAAGTAGAAGTACAAGAGTGTAGGAATACTTTGTTACAAGTAAAAGCCCTGCAATCAAAATGTTACTCAAGTAAAAGTGTTGACATCAATATACTTAAATTACCAAAAATGTACTCATTATTATTAAATCCAGGCTGAAGACCTTTATTTTTGCTTTGAATTAAACTATTCATATTTCACAGTGCACTCTAACTTTTAACTTTTATTATTCTCTATTTGCTTGTTTTATGTTTATTTTATTCTATTAGCTTTTTAATGACTGTTTTTATATGCCATTTTATAATGTGATTCTGTTGCTCTATTTCTTACTGCTCTTATTGACTTTCATTTTTGTAAAGCACTTTGAATTGCTTTGTGTTGAAATGTGCTATATAAATAAACGTGCCTTGCCTTAAAGAGCTTCAAATCTTTACATAAACACCAAACGGTACATGAAGGCGGTATTAAATAATCCAGACTGTTCAAACAAAGCTCATTTAAATCTTCCTCTTACAGATATAATCATCGTTGTGGCTGAGAGAAGATGGAAGCTCCTCCTGTTACATCGATGCCTGTCACCGGGGGCGCCGTCAATATGATGGAGTATCTGTTGCAAGGTAAGCTAGCGTTAGAAACACCCACAGCTAAAGACTTTCTAGAAGTACAAAAGTAGAATAACATGGAAATACTCAAGTAAAGTACAACTATCTCAAAATTGTACTTAAGTACGGTATTCGAGTAAATGTACTTGGTTACTTCCCATCTCTGTTCATTTTACACAGTGTTGGAAGAAGTACTCAGATCCTTTACATAAGTTGAAGTACTATTACTACGGTCCTAAAATACTCCACGACAAGTAGAATATCCTGATTACAACATGTTAAAGCATCAAAATATACTTGTAAACAAATAGTAGAAGTACTCATTCTGCCCAATAGCCCATTTGAGAAAATTATGAAGTACATCATCTAATAAATGAATTTATAGTATCAACAGTAAAAGCACTTGTTATGCTGAATGGATATTTTCTCAGTATTATATTATTATGTTCATTGTTTTATCTTGTTTTTATACATTTAAGAGCATTTAAGTATTATAGTCTGTCAATGTGGACCATATTTAGAAACTAGAAATACTGTGTGGATTAGTAGTACAGTATTGCATTATACCATATCAGCATATCATATGTTTTATATGTAAAGAAGTAACGAGTACTTTTGAGTGTTAATAGAAATGTAGTGGAGTAAAAGTATGATATTAGCCTCTGAATTGTAGAAGCATAAAATAGCATACTTTCCACCACTGGTGTAGCGGCCAAAATCATATAGAAATAAAACAGATAATTAACTTAAAATAATACAGCCGCTGAGGCACTAGTTAGCAGATCTTACGCAGGGCAATGATCCAGGTCCTGACAAGATTCTCCGTTGTGCATTTATTATGATCCAATATCATTGACAATGAACAGGTTTCCTATGGTTGGTTCCTTTAAGCCTTTCCTATGGCTTTCCTTTCTTGTGGTTGGAAAACCCTGATAAAAAAACGTTTGCCTACTAGTGCTCTGGCTCCCACCTCCACCTGTCTCCAAAACATGCCTTCAAAATAAGAGCATAGAAACGACTTTAACTTATGACACTAACTAAGAATACATTTACAATAAACACTATAAACAGCAAGAAACTTAATGTTAAACTATTAAATAATATAAAGAGATATATAGCTCCAACATTCCGGCCCCTAATTGTGGCATATATATATATATTTAAGTAATTGTGTGTTTACATCACTGCTTTGGTTATATGTGTGTTTATAAAGGAATTAAAATATAAATCATGAATTCTTGATTTTAAGAAAACAGACACATTCTGATTTATATGACTATAATACATAACAAATATTGTATGTGTGTGTATTCCTATTACTGAGAACAGTTATGTGGCATTCAGGCATGAGAGAAATTAAAGTTTAAAAACCAACACGAAGTGCCTTTTTATTGGTAATATATCTCTTCCCCTACTCTTTAAAAAAAAACAGGCAGTGTGTTAGACCAGGCCCTGGAAAGCCTCTTGCATCGCCTCCGCGGCCTGTGTGACAACATGGATCCCGAGACCTTTACAGATCACGAACTGGTTTATCTTCTGAAAGGCCAACAAGGGAACCCTTTCATTCTGCGTGCCCGGCGCTCCCTCTCCCACCCCACCTCCCCTTGGCACCTACGCTACCTCGGCCAACCAGAAGTGGGAGACAAGAGCCGCCACGCTCTGGTGCGCAACTGTGTCGACGTGGCCGCCTCCCACAGCCTGCCCGAGTTCCTCAACGAGATGGGCTTCCGCATGGACCACGAGTTTACGGCCAACGGACACATATTCCGCAAAGGTGTTATGAAAATTGTGGTTAGCAAGCTGTCACGCATCCTGGTACCGGGGAACACGGAGAACACAGAACGTCTATCGCTCTCATACCTGGTGGAGCTGAGTGGGCTGGCTCCAGCCGGACAGGACAACGTTTCAGAGGACATGCGCAGCTTTGCAGAGCAACTTAAACCTCTGGTGCACCTGGAGAAGATTGACCCCAGCAAACAGAGACACTGATGGGGAACATTAAGTCATCTCTAACTACCATGGACACATTTTATTTTTTATTTTTGTACTCAAATTAAATACATAAACTTTGATATAATAGTTACCCTTCTAGTCAATTTGTTGTGAACAAAATATTATTACTACAATCCATCATTTCCCACAAGATTCTGGTCACAGACGTTTTGACATGGTTATCATATCACTAATTCATAATGAATAATACATGATTTTGATTAAATGTTTAGGTAGTTTGTTTACATTTGAAGATGTGTTGTAGATCCCCACAGTGGTGTTTACAAAATATACAAAAGTGATATGTTTGGGAGCAAATGTCATTAGTCAGAAAAATAACACCTACTGGACAAATGATAGTTATTTATTTAATAATGGTACATCTTTGACTTAACATACAGTCATAGAGAAGCACCTGCCATTTTAATGTGTTTAAATGGTTAAAGTTCTTTAATACATTATTTGATAAAAGAGAAAATAATGGGTTTATTCATCTCCATTAAGCACCTTTAAGACATACCACATATATCAGATGTATTGCTATGTTTAATCCTTATGTTTTTAAATCACATGCTGACTAGCGTATTGTGAACACATTCATTATAAGCCACTAGGGGTCTCTCTTGCTCTTCGTGTAACTGGCCATCTTTCCATCTGAACACAACCTCAGATCATCTACAAGAGCCCTGGTTGCCATGGAAATAATTAGCTGTGAGATCTGCACATCTTTTCCCCCCACTCTAATTAGCTTTCTCAATTGCTTAATGATACATAGACCTGTAAAAGCCTTCCTTTCTTCCCCCTGAACAAAAGCATTGATTTTCCCTCTCTTCCCCTCTCATTTCTACTGTTAACCCATTAGTGCCTCTTTCACGGGAACTTGAGCTGGGACTATTACACGTGAAAGCACTACCGCTGCCTTCAGGTTCTCCTCATGCTCATGCTCCATTCCAAAATGGCTTGTACACGAGTGTGTAAACATTATGGCCAATCTGCTACAGACACTGATGTAACTAATGCACATCCTGTCAGTTATGATAATAATGTGGGCAATAAGACATGAGTGCTTCTAATAATACCTCAACAGGAAGATGCATTTGCAGCGGTTTGCGATGTAAAGTGACCGTGTGCGTGTCTGAAGGGAGCGCTCGAGGGCAGGGTGCTGTCTCTGCGTGTTGACCTACCTGCAAATCAAGGCTGAGGAGGACAAACTCGCTGAGGTGGAAAGGTGACTTGACACTGCTTCCAAATGCATTTCGTGCACCTTGATAACTTCCCTTTGGATTATTTGACATCCTTATATTGAATGTTGAATTGTTTTGGAAGAAGCTCATGTTGCACCACATTTTCATATTACACAAAAACTGCCCGTCAATGGAAGCCGATTATCTGATGGAGACAGTCTTAATGTTCCAACATCCAGAAGCAGACTGGCCCTTAGGTCTAAAGCATGATGTTTCAGCTCTTGAGTGAATTATGTATTAAAGAAGCAGATGCCTCCTTGCCCAAGGCTTTATATGTCCAGCATGGGATACTCTACAGTCTGCTGGCTTTCCTCCACTTAAACTTGTGTTTAGCACAGTGCTCTTTGGTGATGAGCTGGACTCCCACTGCACCTCCACTCCATCGCCTGGAGAACAGGGGCAACGCTAGGCTAATCAGAGTCTTGGCATCAGGCCTTCTTGGCTATTGTGGATGTAGCCAACCACTGACTTCCACAAGTGAGGGATTTGACTTGTTGCCCGGGGCTTAATGCTATATTCTGCATGGTTTATTTGAAAGAAACTGAGACAGTATTTTGACTCATTAAGGCGAAAAATCTTGATATGAATATGGAGTCACAAGGGGTTAGAGTTACAGTATGTGACTGATCATGAAACTGATTACTTTTCGTTCTGGGATTGTTCGGAGAGAGATGTGTTGAATGTAGAATCTTAAGGTCATTGCTGTTTTGACTTCTTGTAGTCTAAAGCATTTCTATTTAATACAAATCTATATAATGGGGCTGACAATGAATCACATTTTTATAAAAAAGACTCTTTAGGGACTAGTCAATTGCAACTCGCACGGAGCAAATATGTTAAATACCAATTTGTATGATGTATTGTGGCGCTTCAGAGATATCTGACATAATAATCATATTCGACAGACTTCACCTAACTTGTGTGTTTCATACAGATCCATTTGAAAAATCCAGTACAGCTGTATTGTACTAGTCTCTTCCATGTTTTTCACACTAGCCAATACCGTGATTTGTTTTGAATGGGTTGGGATTGTATTGTATCAGCACTGTCCACTCACCTTTACTCTCTTTTAGGCACCTCTGACATTCAGTTTATTATAATGCAATTATGCTCGCTGCACTTTTAAGTGTGAGAGCACATTGATTTTCCTCTTTGGGCAATTCAGTCGTTCTGGCTCTTTGACTGTTAAATAAAAATGTATTGTCTACAGCAGATAGTGGTTGTTAATTATATTTTGTTAGACCTCTGAAGTGGGGAGAAGCGCCATTACCTGCACATGCCTGTACTTTCCATTCCATAACACAGTCCTAATTAAAACTCTTGGCACCAATATTGTCTTTGATGCCTCTAAACATAATGCTCATAGCTGGCAGCACTCATGCCAAGATGCCACAGAAAGCTAGCTCTCGCTCGGGGCAGGAAGTCCTTAAGTCATCCCACTTTGGGCCGCTGCCACCAAGGGTTGAAATCCAGCTTGGTTCACTCAGGAACGTCCCCGATACTTGGATTTGAGCCCTCTCCTTCATGTGTCATTGGGAGTCCATGCTTGTTACACAGTGTGGGTTGTTGGCTGAGAGGGGAGGACAACAGAGGGGAGGAGAACCAGGGGGAAGTGTTTTCCCAAACAGGCATCGTTCTCCCAAGGGTGTTCTTGTGGCTTCTCCAGCTTCCTCTCGTCCTAATCCCCCTGGGGAACGATGGTTGCAGGGAAACATTGCACAACATCATGAGGTTGCGGGGGGATGTCTGGAGTGACGGGGGGGGGCCAAGGATAGAGGATGGTCCTTGCTAAATAAACGTATCCAAGTGAATGAAATTCCAGAGACGTTTTTTCCGGGTACGGGCACAGAACTCTGCCTTGTTGTTGATGTGGTGCTCTGCATTGCTTGTGGCTGGCAGAGGTGATTACTGCTGTGCAGAACATGCTGTTCCAGGATCAGCCACTCAGCCTGAAGCCAGCCAGGCTGCCTCTGGAATGTCTGGTATGGGGACAGCGTAGCAGTCCGCCTGGAGGGGACCGAACACATATGTAGTTTGTAAAGCTGTCTGGGCCTCCCTCCTCTCTGTCCTTCTGAGTTCCTCTGAGTCTTGTTTTGAAATCCTGCTTTGAGCCTCTAAATCTGATCTTTTGTCTTCATACTTTTCTTTCACTTTGTGTGTAATCAAGATGCATTGTGTGGTCCTTTGTCAACAAATCTGTCCCTTTGTGTTAGAGACTCAAGGACATATTTGTGAGGTACATGATAAAAATAGTTTCTCGTTAATCAAAATTATAGTTGCAATAGGGCTTGAAGACACAGACAAACTATTAGCAACATGACATTTTACGATCCCACTGTGTCATTTCTATGACACACTATGACACATCCTCCCGCATTTAAAAGCGTGCTATTTTGAAAACACATTTCTCAACATCAGTCATGTCTGAGTGCACGCAGTTGTGGCTCTGTTGTGCAACTTTTAAGTACAGCTTCCGTCCATGCAGTCTTTACACAGAGAGGGCGGGGTCCTCAGGTCATTTTGACTTGCTGCAAAGGTGCTTGTTTTGATGGTGCTCATGAACTGTGCATGTGTGCCTCTAAAAATATTAGATTGTAGTCAAATATGTTGAGAACAGTCCTTTCTGTATTGTCTGACTGCACAGAATGAACACTGTATTTCAATGTATTCAGCTGTTGAATATTTTTCACTGCAGTACCAACATGTCCCCATAGGTCATACTGATTACCCAGAGGTGGTTAAAATGCCTGTATGGAGCGGTTGCCTATAACTTCCAAATATTATCAGAAAGTGTAGCTCTGTGTGCAGTGTTTACTAGAAGTCTATGAATAAGTAATAATATCCCCACAGCAACCATCAACATAACAGGTGTGAATGTGCATAAAAATGTGAAGCAGACTGTTGCTGTAAGTGAGCTCAGCAAATCTCCTGCGTGAAGGTGAAAAGTGAGGGGCAGTGTAAGGCTTCCATCCTCATTTTTTTTGTACAGAAAACAAATCTCGCCATGTACGAGGGAAATAAAGAGCCAATGGGATTCGAGCACCTGTGACAGTGTGCCCGCCCTGCTGTCAGATTTGGGGAGAGGGTGGGATTGAGAGCGGAATCCCCCTCGGTCAGTTTTGAGCACATGGGTCAGAGGAGGGTGTCTCTGGCGTCGAGGCTTGGCAAATGCGATTTGGGATGTGCAAGTGTTTTACGCCTCCCCACTTTGGCTTGAGTGTGGACCCGAGATGATCTTTCAATCTGGCCTCTGAAGACCTCGATTTCACCTCACTCCTCTCAGATTAAAATATAGAGTTACCTAATCTCTCTTAATCTGAACTAAATCTGTCTAATCGGCCATAGGAAATGATACCGGCTAAGGTATTGCCCACACATAATCAGCAGTGAAACCTGCTGCGCGGAGTGAGTTCTCCCTGGACGCTGCGCACGTTGCCCGGGACAATTTGTTACGCACAAAGGCAGATCAGACGGACGGTGTATTTTTTTAAAGACAAAAAAAAAACATTTTCAAGTTTATGTAGGAATTTCCCCTTTGTGTCATTTTCACATTGCCTTGTTTTATCTCCACTGGACTTGGAGGGCTGGCACACAAAGCGCCGGGTGACGCTCTGCCAGAAAGATCATCATGCAGAGTTTTGATTAAGAATTTGAGGTTTGCTCTCTCAGTCAATATCAGAGATTGTGGAGAGGGAGAGGGAGAGGGAGGGGGGAGTAGAGCTACAGAGAGAGAGAGAGAGAGAGAGGAAGAGGACTTCGGGATTTCGCTGTGATCATGTTCGGAGAGTATTGATTTCGTGAGCGCACTCCAATTGGCAGCATCTCCACTACAGCGCCGGCGCGTCATCCTCGGTTCACATCGACGGAACGAGTTGTAAGCAAATGAGAACATGTGTGGGATCTGAGAGAGTGAGAAAAGGCAAGGGGGGATAGGGGAGCAAGAGGAGGTGTGATAAAGGACTATTTTATCAACCTGACAAGTGGATACGAAATGTGATCGCTGGACTATATTTTTCTTTATATTTTCAGACTGGGGATTTATCGATTCGTCACATGCGCACGCCTCTTCATTATAATTGCAGACAGTTGGGTGCTGTTCAGGCTGAATGGATTTGAATGTGTAGCTGCCAGCCTAATCCGTGCAGACTGGAAGATTTAATAATTCACGGTAATCACGCATTATCGCCTCAGTGGATGCACTCAACACAGCTCTGGTGATTTCTCCCTCTCTTTCCCCATTCCTCCTGTTGTCTCGTGGAGGATTTATCGACGACTGCTTGGCAAATATGCCGCTTATCTGAAATATCATCTGTTGCTGCAACTGGATTGAAAAGCCCCCATGACTGGCTGTGACACGCGTTTCAGATAGACTGCCTCGAGATGGACTGTTAAATAAGAAGCATTTTATTCCCCTTTTTTACTTCAGGTAAAATGGACGAGAAATTATTATTACTTTTATTACTTCTCTTATCTCTACACGCGAGGCAGTGATTCTGCTTGTATTCATCATGATCCTTTTACTCCGTTGGATTGCCTCATATTGATTCAGAGTAAGCTCAATACATTACAAGACGAATTTCAACGTGAAGTGAAAGCCTGCTGAGGACAGTTGGATACGGGGATCGTGGAGGTATTCCCTCCCTTGTTCTTCATTTGATTTATTCCAATTTAAACTGAAGGGTAAATGTTGATGATGGGGGACGACGAATTGGACGCTCATCAGGTTGATTCGGATTTCGAGCCGCAAAGCCGGACTCGCTCGTGCACCTGGCCGCTGCCTTGCCCGGAGGACTTCCCCGGAGGACACGAGGTCAGCGGGGGTCTGCCACTGGTCAACATCAAGGTGGAACCAGAGGACGTCCCGGCTTGCATAGCGGGGCTCGTAGGCGGAACACCGGGAGAGCTGACGCATCCAGCCGGTGCCCCGGCACCCACAGGCGCGACGCACCCATGCCTGGCCGGCGCGGCGCTGGATGTGACCGGACCGCTGCGCAAAGCCAAATCCTCGCGGCGGAACGCGTGGGGGAACCAGTCCTACGCTGATCTCATTACCCGGGCCATTGAGAGCACCCTAGAAAAGAGACTCACGCTGTCACAGATATACGACTGGATGGTCCGTTATGTGCCCTATTTCAAGGATAAGGGCGACAGTAATAGCTCAGCTGGCTGGAAGGTAAGGAGTAAAAACACATGACGTGGATTTGATGGGTTAATCACAGAGTGTCTAGTGATATTATCGTGTGTTATTACTATTCGATAATCCATTGTGATTTTATTCACCCCTTTGCCATACACATGTCACCATGGGATTCAGTGTCGGTTACGCATGAATGGTGCCATGCGTTATCTTGTCTTAGTTCATTAATGCCGTCAGTCATTGTATAGATCATCGATGGCAGAATGTAATAGACTGGACTGTAGTCACTTTCTGTGCGTGTGTAACAAGGTTTTGCTCATCTCAGATCAACTCATGATGGGCAACAGCGTCCGTTGTAGTGCATGAAATCCTTACACCATAGCAGCACAGCTTTTGTTAATGATTAATTTCCATATCTGCTGCGAATAAATGAGGCAGTTATAGAACCAACTATTGAATGTACATTTAACACACATATTCGTATCAGTTTAAAAACACATCAGCTGTGGGACACTTAGTAGTAGAAGTAGTAGTAGTAGGAGGTCACAGGTCTGCTGTCCACAATGTACATATTCAGAAGGGTGTTCAATTGACCACGGTCCACCACCGCTGTCTGTCTGGCTGAGAGCCTAGAATAACCTCCTGGACATTTGCCCATGTTATCAGCCTCTGCTCCAAGCCTCATCGTGTTTCTATTCATTATGGCCATCTGAGGACAGGGAGAAGGGGCAGGGAGATCAGCAGGGCAGTACATGTCCTCATGTTGCACCTTTGCTGATCTGAGACCTTCAGATCTCCACAGTAGCTCTGTGCACATGCATCGTCTGTCATCAGAACCATGTTTGTTTTTACTAAAGCAAGACCACAAAACTGGACTTCACAGTAAGACTGTCGAAATTAAATACTTACTTCTTGAGTTATATAGTTGGCTGATCCCATGATTCTTACCTTCTCAGAACTATTAAATATCATAGATCAAAGACCAACATAATGGCATCTTTCCAACAACATGAATTCAGATTTGTGGCTTTCCATAGACATGTTAAAACTTGTTGCTGTTGCAAACATACTTTATCTCACTGCTTGGCATTGAGCCCTAATCTCAAGCATTTGACTGACACATTTGAATCCTGAACTCTCCTAAGGTGTGCCTCCAGGTCTGTTTCATTAGCCCAGCAGTTGCACCAAGAGTCAACCACATGGCCACTTTATCTTAAGTGCCAAAGTCCTAGTTCGCTATTTATGAAACTGCAAATTACGGAGGGGGGGGGGCGTTAAGCGTGGCAGCCTGAGGTCCGGGGCTATTTCAGGCCAGAGGCGAGACATGGGGCCCATTCCAGGTAATGACCGGGCATTAGGTAAGTCGTTCAAAGCAGGCAGCCATAATGTCAGTAACAGGACTGACCTGGTTTTGGTTAGAGACGGAATTGTGATGTAAACATACACTTAGAAGTCACATGTGTAGTTTGCTTACAGGAACCAAACAAATAGCATATGGAAATGTTCACCCAGCAGCATGCCTGCATGTACATTGAAAGCCTCATTTCTGATGCAACTGCCTACCTTGGCTCTTGCAATAAATGTGATCAACTTTTAATTGAACTTGGTTCATCAAATGAGAAACCCGCTTTAATTCTCAGGACTTTGAATACATAATGAAGCCCTGAAGACTTTTTTTTAGTTGGGAGTGTGTCCATGCATTTCATGAAGCTTGGTAGGAATAGAGGGCGTGGACACACAAACATCTCTTTTATACGAGATGTTGGATAGCATGTAAAGTCAGCTAATAAAAGCAAGTTTGACGAGGTTCATAAAAACATGTTCAGATTCAATCCATGATCCCAGGACCCTAAACCCCCCCCACCTTCCCCCAACACAGGTGCTCTTCTCACACATGTAATTTAACAATCATATCAGGCTATTAGATTTGACAGCAGCCTTTGGGAATGGGAGAAAACATTACTTGTATCATTCACTTCATTTTCATCTCAATCAGAAATATCACGCACGAGCAAAGCATTTGATGCAAAGCAGTATGTTTTTATTTTGTTGTTGTGGCAGGCAAAGGGAGAAAAAAAAAGATAAAAGAATTGTTGATAAGCTGATGATGAAACGAAATGAAATGAAGTGGTATAGCTTGTCAGTTTGCGTAGGAGGCGGGCAGGCAGGGGGTTGGGGTTGATGGCTTGGTGCTAGACAGCCTGTACACCTATAGTACCATTAAGCTCCTATAAATACCTAATGGCTTCTGATTTCTAGGAAAGACGTGGTATTCTGAGGTCATGGCTTTCTAATCACCTCCTCATGGAAGCGAGTGTACGTAGGACCGTGTCCTTGTGAACCCTGAGATAATTGTTTTACCATCACAGCACTGTAGATGCAAAACAACTTTACTAGCCTTTATTTCCCAGTGTTCTTAAACTAGATGCTGTGAAGTTAGCTATTGTTTTTAAAGGCCCATATCAAGAGTTTTTATGTCTTTATAGCTAACTATATCTAAAAATATCTACGCATACACGTGGATACATAGTGCCATTGTGCGTGGGAGAAGCACATGTCAATTGCAACAAAGCGTCAGGGTTGGTAGTGTTGTGTGCTTCTTTGTGGGGGCTAGTGCAGGGGGAGGGGCTGTCTACTTCTATAGACGTGTGTGTTTGGGCCTGCTGATTGGTCTGACAGCATGTCACTGCAGAGAATGCTGCGTAGTCTCGCTCTTGACTTCATAATGCCTCTAATGGTGGGGTTTTAAGGCAACTTGGTGCGGCGAATGCCCTGTAGGCGCCTAGAAGTTCATTAACTTCAAGGGGGTTAGATGCATGCCATTGTTACGCTCAGGGGGTTTCTTTTTTGTGTATGTCTGTGTGGGGAGTTATGGGATAAAAGAGTCTATCATTCACTTATGCTTTTATGTATTAGGCTTATTTAAATAGAAATAGATGATGCAGGTCTAAGATATCCTCACATGATGTTTTCAGCGTATACAATTGCAACTACAGTGCATCAGTGAAGAGTCTGTTTCTTCCCGCTTTATTGCACACGTAGTTTTCCCTGCGTGTGTTTACAGGGCTTTTTCTGGCGATAGGGCGGTCGGATGCCATGGGATTGCGCAGCAGGTCGGGAAAGGGTGCCAGGCAGTCACTCAGACACTTTAATCCACGACTAGACTGTTATTTAGAAAGTGTACTTTGGTAGAGGCCTGTGCAGGGTCGGCAGGGCAAAAGGTCAGAGGACAGCAATCTGATCAGATGGAGCTAAATAGAATTTTAGAGAGAAATGTTACACCGACTGCAGAAAAGAGAGGACAGTCTGTGAGGAAGAGAAATAAAGATGTATCCCTAGGTCTGTAAAGTCTTATCCTTTTTTCAGGACATATAACCCCTGACTTCACAGGTAGTTTTTATAACAGAGCAGGATAGTTTTACTTTATCTAATTGAGTTAAAGGGAAGAAGACAGAGTCTCGTAATCCTGTCACTACACGGGCTACGGCAGCTGCAGTGGAGAAACACTTGTCAAATATGAGGGATATGAATGTCAAATGTGCAGCAGAGAGCGTGTTTGACAGAAGCTTAGCATGAAGTGGAAAGACTTGAAACTTTTTGACTGTGTGGAGTTGCCTGCTTGTGTGTGTGTGTGTGTGTGTGTGTGTAGAAATGCATGCTTGTGTTGCTTGTTGATGGTTGAGGAGACTGGAAAGTATCCTAGACTTCAGCTGATTCATATTTTATCCTCCGTTTTGGCTCAGGGGAGCAGAGTAATTTAAGAGTGCGACAGACACACATTCACACACTCAGAAAAGGAGAGCATATGATGCATGCTGGACAGATTTATGGTCCAGGATTATGAGCACCTTACATCTCCCCTTGGCTCGTGCAGCCGTAGCCAGGTTGAGTTCATGCAGTATATTCGGGTTGAGCCGGGTTTCTGGTGCCAAGAAGCCCGTTCTCACCGCCCTCTCTTCCTTTTGCAGCCGCCAGGCAGGCAGCCGTGGCAGTTCACTTCTCACTGAAAATGATTAATGTACATGCAAATTACCAAAGCACGGGCACACATTCAAATATGCAAGACAGCAATCAGCAGACACTAATATGAAAAACAATATCGTTTGCCTTGGATATTACTTTGCTCTCTCCTATCATTTTATCAAGCAGACACCCATGGTATCTCCTCTTTTATCTCTCCGCCTTTCTCGTTCAATCCATCCGTCTAACAGACATTCTAAACATTTTTTCTGTCTTAGTGGGTTTTTGGTACAAGGGCCAATTGAGGTGAGGAGTCTTTCTCAAGAGAGCTTTGGCGTCAGTCTCCTGCCAGTGATCTAGACTGCCTTAAGCAGTGGGCCTCTTCTCATCTAAGAGAAATCTCATATCTCACATTATCTCCGAGATAATAGGATAACAATGCTGGATTTCCCTCAGCTCGACTCCTGTCAGCTACTGGGTCTTTTGGAGCAGAATACAAGGGGATGAGACCGTCAAGTTCCCAATTTGACAGGGTTGAATAATTTGGATGTGCTTCTCAGCCGAACTGAACTTCAGCTGTTGAAGCATTTCCTACCATGCTTATTACTCATGGCTCTGCACATTTATTAAACAAATGTACGAGCCATTTAGTGACATTTCTCAGATTATTAAATCCCCCTTTCAGTTAATTAAGTTTCCATATACTGAAGAAGCAAAGAGAATTTGTCATTATTTCCCCATTGCACTATTCAGGCTGATGGTTTCCACTATTCCCCTCAGTCACATTTGCACAAAAATACACAACACACTTGTGCCTCCTCGAACCACCCATGGAGGAACACTCTGTTCTTGGGTGGGGTGAACCATTTTTTGAAAGAGGAGGGGGCTGACCGAGAGCGGAAGCGAGTGTTTTGCGGTGCTGTTTTGCTGTCTGATCTGTTTTGAAACCTGTCTGACTCGCGGCGATTGGCTCATTTTTGGAAGGCGTGGCTGTGTTTGGTAAGCGCCCGCGGATTTCTTGGCAAAACCGTTCACAGCTGCAGGGACAGAATGTGGTGTGTGTTTCTCTCTGAGGCTGTGTAAGAGATGTCATGGAGATGATGGGAAAGAGAGGGGGGGTAGTAGCCCTGGGTGTTGGGTGATTAGAACACATCTCTTTTTATTTTCCATGTTATGAAACGTTGGAGGTAACAGAAAGATGTCTTCTTCTGTTTGGGGGTCTATACTGTATGTCTAGACACACAGAGCTCGAGGCATACAGCAACAATGCCTGTATTTCAATAAAATGGGAGTAAAAGTCCCTGTGTTGTCACTAAGTTAACCCTCCAGCCAGATCCTGTTGACACCAGTGCCCCTGTGACTTGTAGCCATACTAATAACAACTCCATGCATTGCTCATATTGTGCTAGTTTAGAGGGAACAATCACACATCTTTGTCATCTGAGTTAATAGTAATATTACTTCCAGATACAATTTCTTCCAATAAAGCATTCTTTATTCATAAACATTAATCATTTACAAAATGACTAATAGGCCATCAATGACTTATACAATAACAGGCTTGTTTCTTAGAAAAATAATTGTATGCAATTTCTCAATATAATGCGGTTATGAAAATGCCCATTGCCATTATGCTTGATCAGTAGAGTAAGCTAAATGGACAGGATTCACTCGCATCAAGACATACTCTGATATATTTGGAATTTCTCAAATTCAGTCAAGTGTCGCGTGGAAGTAGCTTATTTTTATACAGAGAAATGTAAGTCTGTCAGTTTCAATCTGATTGCAAGTTATTTTGTCCCAGAGAACTGTTATTTGTATTGCAAATGGCTTTGGATATTCACTTCGGCGTGTGAATAAAATGTGTTAGACCTCGTGGTGCTTGAAATGTTGGTCTCCGTGTGTAGCAGCGTGCTTGTTGCTCATCTGTGTCGATGTGCATAATGTGTGATTGCCGTCGTGTGACTGGAGGTTTACGGCTGCATTTCTCGCTCCTCTTTCCCTGCATCAGTGTATGAGTGTGTGTCTGGGTGTGCATGTGGGTGTGTTGGGGGGGGTTGATGGGCTCAGTGGGAGCCCGGGTCTCGGGGGAACAGCTCTCGTTAATAATTCAGACGAGGCTCATTATCAAGGCAGCGCAGATTTCTCCCTGATTCCACCTTAATTGCAGGCAGGCTGCTCCACTCAGGCAGGCGGTAGTCACGCTGGGTCGACTCTCTCTGTCTTTTTCTCCTCATCTACAGGGCCTGCTCTCTCCACTCTGCTCTCCTCCGCCCTCAGTACTGGCCCTATCACAGCGAGACGGCCTCAGGCTAGCCTTGTCCATGCTAGCGTACACCTTTAACAGCCGTAAAGCACTATGCAACACGCTATTTTCTTTGTACTTAAAGATGTGCCTCATATATTTCTGATTAGATACAGACTGTGCACTGTTTGGGCATCACTATGGAATTTTTGGTTTTGTAGGCCAACAAAGACGTAATTTACTCCATGATTTGGTAGGTTTTTAGCGATAAAACAATAGGTTATGTAGCACATTGGTTCATCAGTAGAAAATTGACAAGCTACTTTTTCAAGAATCTGAATTTCGGATTAATTTCACCAGAGATAAATGCCCAAAAAGAACAGGTTAGCCACCCAGAAGATGCTTTTCTTCATTAAATAAATTGAATATTTTAGCATTTTTCCTTCAAAGTCTTCTGAATCTTTCAACGATTAAACACAAGATGAATGTTTATTGCTAAAGAAGAATGGCAGCCCTTGTAGATTGTGTGATTCATGGCTCATTATGACTGAAGTACCATTTGTGTTCTTGCAGATCCATCTAGAACATAAAGCCATATAATGTCTTATGATGATGCACACTACAGAAAGCCTAATGGCTTTTGCTGTGGGTATATGCTTTGTGATATATTATAATGGCAAGTTTATCCTTGAAATAGCCTATACATATTATCATACTGATGACACTATAGAACGTGTGTTGCCATGATTGATATTAGGCTACAATAATACTCCTCTTCACGATCATCTATAGGCTTATGTAATGTATCTTGTCTTCATAATTTACGCTGAGTGATGGGTTTCCATTCAATCCATTCACTGAAGCCCCGCCGAGAGAGCAACATAATGGGCCTGATCTTGTCATACATGTATATGAATATTTCAAATCAGCCCATTGTAACTAGATGGGGCTTTAGATAAACAACACAGATGCTTCTTCCTCTTTGCTCTCGCTAGAAGATGAAGTGTGCTCCAAGCTGTATTTCTCTCCCGGCCACAAAACTCGATTCCCACAAATCACGGTGCCCATATTTCCTAATTCAATTTTTCTCTTGGTCGGATATCTCTTCCTGTATGCAAGGGATTGATGGTCGTGCGCATGTGTGTAAATGTGTGTGTTTACTTGCACGCATTTCTGTCCCTGTGAAAGACATGATGTATGCACAGCTAAACGGTGTATTTCACAATGCTCCATCTCCGGACACTTCCTGGCAGCCACGCCCGGGTCTCTCGCTCCTGTCTGCCAGTCCATCAAGCCGCTGTCATGAGCCAAAGGATTGTGGGAGGGGAAAGGAGAGCGTACGAGGGGGCCGTCTATCAGTTTACCTGAGCTTGGCGGTCCTTGCAAGTGATGGAGAGAGCCGGCTCACAAAAGAAAATGTAGTTAACGTTGACTGATCGGAGCAGGTAGATGGAAAACGAAGGAGGGCAGCGGAGGGGAGGAGTAGCAAGAGTTATGTTCAAGAAAGATGCTTGTTATGCTAATAGCTGGTGGATATGCTACGGCTGTGCCAATGCGTCCAAGGCTGACGGATGGATCTGTGGAGGTCACCTCGGGTGGCTGCTGGTCAGGAACCCCGCTGAGCTGTAATGTCTGCTCACCTGAGCTATTAAAAGGAATCTGACCTTGGAACCAAATCGCTGTCCATGTGTGGCTCTGCCTGGGTGTGTGCTTTTTGTATGTGTAAAACAACCCATGTGTGAGCAAATCTGTGTGGGAGCCAGCATATGTGTGGGGAGGTTACAGGACTGGGGCGAGGTTGTGAGGTGACTGTGAGACCAGCTGGGGTTGAGGGGGAAGGGGAGTGTGTGTTTTTGAGGGGAGATATGCTCACACAGGGGGGTGAAATGATCCCCAATTGGATTGGTATGTCACTGCCTTGAATCTGGGTCAGGACTCTGGGTCCGGTGTTTAGTATGCTGACCGTGTGAGGTCTGAACTCCGAGTCTGCTCATAGCCCCGAATGAACCCAACACGTCTGCCTCACTCTGTCTCCCTTTCTCCCTTTCTCCCTTTCTCCCTTTCTCTTGGACCTTTTTTTTCTTCTCCGTCTCTTCCACGTCTTTCTCCTTCGTTTTTTCTCTCTGTGCCCAGAGCCCTTTTCTATCCCCTTCCCTGTCTCTCTGCCTTTTTTCTTTCCGTACCCCAGGCTTTTTTTTTTCAAACCCTTTTTTCTCATCAGTCACTCAGGGCCTTCTCTTCTCTCCTCACTTGTTCTATTTCACACTCTCAGTCCTCCTCACAAAGTAGCCTTTTTATCACTCATTTGCCTCTTCCCTCGCTCATTTCTCCTGCTCCTTTCATGTGCTTTTGAAATCCCCTTTTCATCTTTAGCGCTCCCTCTCTCTCTTGCCTGCTCTCTCACTCACACACACATTATACACACACACACTGGCTCATTCAGTCATTCCTTTATTATCCCAAAACTAAAGTGATAAATGGCTCTCTTTCTTCTCCGTAAATGTCACTCGGGGAATTGTCTCTGCTCATTGATTGACTGGAGTAGAAGGATGGCCACACATGCACATGCGCCAGTCACTCAGACGTGCACACGGGCACAAAAGAGAAAGGCAGAAGAAGAGCGAGCAGGGAAATGATCTATCATTAGAAGTGCAGCCTTGCTGGGACAGCAGCCGTCAGGGTTAACATCTGGCTCTCGCAGGTCCAGCTTTCACTCACAGGGCTGATGCATTATTTCAAGAACTTGTGAGGTTGGTTTATAACGAAGCATCAATTCTCAACAGGACTTGGCATTCACGGGAGTGCTGGGTAACCGGGGCTCGACAAGGGATCAATCACAGTTAAACAATCTGAGCAGGC
>CALSBZ010004017.1:1210041-1221592 GCA_943591055.1 Gobionotothen gibberifrons
GTCTGCGGGCTGAAGTGCTGCATGTGGGTCTGCATTCATGGGAAGCAGACGCACACTGATGGCTAATGAAGTTCCTCTGCACCTCATAGCCCTATTAAACCGCTGCCCCCTACCTCTACCCACTTCACCCCCCCCACCTCTCGCCTTGTTTCTCCCCCGAGGGAGAGGGTTGGCAGGGAGCGAGCCGGCTGCTATGGCAACAACAAGGAACCCTCCCTCTCCCACAGGTCTCCTTAGCAACTGGTAGCTTGGCATTGCGGTAATGAGTGTGCCCGGTGTGCCAGGCTTTGTGTCATGTTGGCATGTGTGCGCAATGTACTTGTGTGACAGAGGGAGAGAGAGTGTGTGCATAGGTGTGTGTGTGTGTTTGTGGAAATGTTTGTGCGGTTGTTTGGTACAGTTTGCCAATTTAGGTGAGAGTAAAAATGTGTGATGACAAAGAGATGTGGAGCCACGACTTGGTGCTGTGCCAAGGAAAAAATCGTGAAGCTTATTTTATTAAAATGTAACAAAAACTGGCACTTGACTGACTCTACTTATCTGGTCTTGGTCTGGATATGTGTGTGCGTGTGTGTGTGTGTTTTGCAGATGTGTGCCTGTTTGTGCATCTTTGTGCATTATTTCTTTCCTTGCCGTGATTGTGGTCATTCTTCTCTGTACTGTGAAAGCGAAACAATTAAAGGGACGATCTGATGAATTTTGCATGGCTGCCTATGAGTTTCCTGCTCTGCTGAAATTAAATTAAACGCTGAGAATGATGTTTTATTAAAGTGTGATCAGAAGTGTGCACTGACCTTTAGAATGTGGGAAATGAGAATCTCATTGTTATGAATGAGATTATGTGGAGGCAAAGTGTGAAAAAAAGCCTGGGCCTGCATTGATTCCACCGACAGTTTCTTTGTATACAGCAGAGGGAGGTTTCAATATAATCAAATCCACACTGTGCCTGTTGGCTATTAAATGGGCTGATACACAAATATAGACACACAGGCGCTCACATTAATGCAGGTTGACTTGTGCACGCGTATATCATGCAGATCTTGTAAAAAATAGCTGTAAAAGCCTCTCTCCAGAAACGTGTTGGTCTTTAAGAAAAGCATGGCAAGCCCAGTGGAAAATGTTAGTTTGCTCCCTAGACGAGGTGTGAAGTGCGAGCAGGCGGCCGGCCCCACAGGTGGCCCGAGCCCAAACACCTGTTGTGTGAATCCTCAGTGGGAGGCGCGAGCTCTTCCTACCTTGCAGGTCCAAGTAGAAAAAACCACACCCTATACGCACACCCACTCTGAGGCTCCCCCTGTTTGGTGCGTGGGTGTCAGACGGTGAGGCCCAGATTGTGTCCCCTTTGCGCCCACCGGAAACACTCAGCTGTTCCTGGCATCAGGCGAGCGGATTTTCCGATCCCCTGTCCGGGTCTCAGATGCTCGACTAATCTGTTAGCATCTATTTTTAACCCACCAAAGCTGCAGCAGCCCTTCTCTATCCCACACCCTGCCCCCAATGCCAACCCTTCCCTTGGCGCCAGAGTGGGCACGGCTGATGACTCGCCTGCCATTGGATGCAATTAGTGCACAGTCAGGCAGGAATCCCCCACCAACTCTATTACACCCCTCTCCACAGCCACTTCCTGATCGGAGGCTACCAGACACACTACCACACACTTGCTTTCCATTTTAAACCTTTTTATAAATGGCACTCCTGCAGTGTTGTGGAATAATAGGGTCGAATACGGAGCACCTTTCACAGTGCTTGAATCGCTCTACTGTGCAAACTCGGTCTATTCAAGTACAATGGCAGCCGAGGGAATGCATATTTGAATTGTACCTGTTCAGATTCGTCATTGAGATCAAGGGAAAGTTCTGTCCATAATAGGACAGATATTGGGGGGGAAATGATTGAGTTAACCCGGTTCACTGAAGCCTTTTTCTGTAATGATTCTTGAAGTAATCATAGCCTGAAGTTTTTGTCTCTCCTGTAAATCATATTTATTCAACAAGAAATTAGAAATGCTGCCAATCCTTAAGAGACCCCACAGTTATACACTGAGATACAATTCTTAATCCCAGGTTTATTTCTTCTCCAACAAGAGCCGTAATGTGCCTCGCATGCCAATGCAGTCGTGACCGCTGATGTGGAGGCGATGATGGCATGTGGCAGAGAAGTAACTGTTTCTCACCTCCTAATAAAAGAGACTCCTTTTTAATCTTTTCAATTTGATTGCATTCCAAAAACAGGCCCGTCTGCCCATCTGTCTCTCTTAAAGAAGCCTCCTAAAGGGATTTTAATCATCTGACTCCGGGCTTCTCAGGCAAATGGCTACATCTCTCTTGCTCTCTCTCTCTTACACACAAACAATTTCCAATTTTCTTTCTTGTACTCACTGTCATAGTCTCACTTGTCTTTCTCACTCTCTGATACACCATATCGTCTCAGCTCCATTGGGCCATATCTGTGCAGCCATTAGGCCCTTCAGTCCCTCTTCAAGTCCCCCTCAGACACACAAAATTCCCCAACCCTGTCCCTATTAATCCACATGGCTCTAAATTCTTTATTTCCCTTCAAAGGGACAACGCGAGCCGTGACATCAATCATGGAAAGCGAATATTTAGCCGGCGCTAATTTCCACCAATAGCCTGGAGACAGGCTTAGCTGACAAAACTCATTCCTGTGCTGAACAAAACTACTTGTGTTGAATCCTCCCCCTCCCCCTAAACCCTCCTGCCTTTTGCACAGGCAAAAACAGCATCACAATAAACACAGTTAGTGCTTCTGTTACTCCCCCTTGATTTAGGCTTATCAAATGAATGTGTACCATAGAGGGATACCCTTTGACAATACATAATGGCTCCATTCTGCATGAAATGGTTTGGTAATACCAGTCGAGTGTGGCAAACGGCTTTACCCGGTGCCACTACAAGAACAGCTGCTGTGTTCTTAGCTGGGCAAGCGTACCACGCTGCTTCACCCTTGAGGTTTTTTGAATCGGGTGAGTGGTTTCTTTTTGCTGGTTCCCAGACCCCACTCACAGTGCTTTAGTTCGTCACTCAGTTCTGTTTGAATGAGTGCACATTCGCCACAAGATGGATCCTATAAACCATTTGACCTGTTTCATTGCCTCTCTGTGTGTGAGCATGTGTGTGGGTGTGTGAGCGGGAAAAACCCCAGCGTGGGTTCTGATGGGGGATGGGGGGGCATTTTGAGGGCACCCCTTTGTGTGGCGTGGATGGGCCTCTTGTGGTACCTCCATATTCCCACCCTTTACCCCCAGGCGCCTCCACCTCCTGCTGCCCCCTAAAGCACATCCACCCCCATGCCAGTCGAGTTACCCAAGATGAGCCATCGGGCCCAACATACGAACCCCTGCCCCCATACTCAAATACTCCCAATGATAATTCCTGACTGACATGAGAGGCAACAGAGGGACGCATTGGGCAACTAGCCAATATGCACAAGTGGGCACAGTCACTCAACTGACAAGCCAATGGCAGTTAAAGATTGAGTGAAAAGTGGAGATATGGCATATTGAGCACCCATATTGGCCTCTATAATAGAGCTGGATTGTGAAGGCAGACAGACTTTGATGTGTGCTAAGCCTCAGCACTGATAGCCATTAAACTCCATTGATTACCAACATTAAAGGGGCCTCTCCATTCCCTGAATCACACTGAGTTTGCATGAGAGAAGGGAGGGACAACAGGAGAACAATTGATTGGTATTATAAGACTTCCAAGAGCTATACATGGTTCTTCAAGAGATTATTATGGATGAATGTGATCATCCACAACAATTGGGCAATAATCTGTTTGACCAAATTCACACACAAAAAAAATCCTGTCTGATTCTGTCTCCTTTCTTAAGCAATAAAACAAAAAACCTCTTTTCTACCAAGTACACCTGTTGTAGAAAAACATGTCAGATGTGTTAAAAAAGAGCCTACACTTTTAATCTGAGTGCAGAGAGGGCCGTCCTGCGGCTTGTTGTCCGTTGTCTAAATATCTAAATCAGCTATCAGGATTTTAAGGTCTTAATGAGAGTTGAACCCAAGCTTTCCTGCAACTAATAGAAGCTCATTCACCTTAATTGGCTTGATTTGTGCATAAACTCTTCCCCTTATCCCCTTTTAACTTTATGTCCAGGTTAACCCCTTTCAGCCTGATTGAGTTGTGTTTCGAGACTTAGAAGGAGGGCGAATGTCCCTGATAACAAAACAAAGAAGTCAAACCTCTACTTATGAATCTGTCTGTTCTCCTCAGTATTATGGGACCATGCAATGCATCTCTCTGCATAAGCCCAGCCACCGGTTCATTCATTATTTAGAACCCTCTCCACTAGGCCCATTGTATTAAAGGGGTATGATTTGAATAGGAAGCAGCTTCCTGGACCCAGGCGTGTGATGTGTGTGTTCCTCTCTGTCATTGTATGTTTCTGTGGGCTTCATCCGTCTGCCTCAGCAAGCCAGGGGGCTGAAAGCGAATTTCCATTTTATGAATATTTAATACATAATAAAGTTTTCAATTTTATTCTATTCAACCCGCAGGGGTAGAAATGTGGCAAAGCCAACCCTCAAGGACAGAACACAGGGTAAAGGCAGTTGATTCGATGGAGGCATCAAAATTGCAGTTAACATCAGATGACAAAAATCTACTAAAATGCGCACACACTAACATTAGGAATGGCTTAACACTACTTCCATAATGGGTTTATAGCGACCCTATTTCCCACATCTTAAACTTCCCTTATGCTGTACATCTATTGGATCATAGCATATCCGGCCTGCCCGCTGTGTCCCTGGCGACCTGGCATGGCTCTGTGAGAGACACCCAGCTGGGAGTGCCCCTGAATCAACTTGGGATTAGCCCAGGATTGTCTGGGATTACTCGGGGATGGAGGGGGATTAGCGGTGACTGCTTGTTTCGGGGGCGTGAGGGCCATAGGCTGGCCAAATTGCCCCTGACTCAGACTCATGGAACAGGAGGCGGACAGAACCACACCCACAGTTGAACCACCTGCAACCTGAGCTATTATTAGATCGCAAAACAGGATGACAAAGAATAACATGTGGTGGAAAAGTACACGACAGGAAGCCAGCATCTAATGATGACGATGATGATGATGCCGTGGCTGGCCACAGTCCGAAATCTCTCAAATCTCTGTGGCAGGTGGACTCATCAGATAAAGAGGGTTTGGGATGATGACAAATCCCTCCAAGTTCAATGGGGCTGCTCTTCCCTCATACGGGGATAAATTGTGCGATTTGAATCAGACGGGTCACACAGAGTGACAGCATGAAGTGGTTCAGCCCTCTGAAAGATGCCCCATTTACGACCGGCATGAAAGCTTACATATGTTTTAATTCAGGCATGTACGCGACTTGATGGGGATGATTTGGAGTGGTATGATGGGTGGATGATCCAGCCGGGGTGAGACGGGGAGTTGGCGCGGCACGTAGAGAAGCCGTCAGAAGCGGGGAGCGGGCATCCCCTGCGGACCTGCACTGCCGAGATGAAAGGCTGTTTAGTGTTGGAGCAGCAGCATCAAACAACCGCCTCCTCTTGCATCCTTTTTCCCCCCCCCATCCCCCACTCTCCCTCCATCTCTCTCTTGACTCGCAACACAATATGATATAGTTCTGCAGTTGCACGTTTACCCGGTTGCCATGGCTACCCAATGCCGGAGGTGTCACAGCGAGATAACCCAAGGAGGCATTCACAGATCACCTGAATTCAGCGCGCCTCCCATTTATGTGCTCTCTGCCGCAATTTGATTTATTTGTTTCCCTGCCGTGCAAGTCAGTGTGAATAGAAATAATCCGCAACATAATGGAGATGGTAGAAGTACCCTTCGATCTGAAACAATCTTTTGTCCCAGTATATTCCCGAACCATGGGAGGTGCTTTTGATTTGATATTTTTTTCCTGAGCGTCAAAATGCCTCACGCACAACAAAGAGCAGAATTGCAACGACAGAGTCTGTTGCACACCGGGAACCTTAAGCATTCAGCACCCTTGAGATAAATGATAGTAAAAATGATAATAAAAATACACTATATCCTACGAATTACTGAGTCGGTGACTGTACAATGCCAGTGTAGAGGATAATGGGAAAATAATTGATGACACACTATATAATTGAAGGCACAGAGATTGAAAGCAGAAGTGGAAAATGACTGTTGTGTGCAAAGAGGTGTGTGAAATAAGAAAAATAGAAAATATGTAGTACTCCGTGACAAAGGAGAAAAGAATTTCATGATGAAGACAGAACAAGAGATAGAAAGGGAGATGGGGAGTGAAGGTAGCTGTCGGAAGGTGGGATACATCCATTAGCCTTCCTTGCTCCTGGCTCATTCTTCCAATACATCCCCCCCCCCCCCCCCCCATTCAACCTACGAGAGCAAAAGAGACAGGGCTGGCACTAAGCCAGACTGGCACCGACTTCAAACATACAGTACGCCCAACCACAGCAGCTTACATCAGCCCGGCTGAAAGGACAAGTAGAGGAGGACAGATGGATTGATGGAAATGAAAGTGGGAGGATTGACGTACATAGGGAGAGTGTCTCATAACCGAGTCTCAGGTTGCTTCAGGTTGGTTGAGGTTGACAGGGTCGCGCTATGTGCCAGCTGCAGCTTTCCTTCATACATGTTTATGTTTTTAAACGCACACCCAATTTCCTGACTCCAGTCGACACTGATTGCAAGGAGGGCTGTGTTTTGTATATTTAATAATAGACGTTGAAGAGACCCGATATTTTGGCACATTTCTCTATGACTGAGCATGTATATAGACTGAATGATTTACAAGTATGTTTGTGTGCATTATTGATTTTAACGTTTGATGTCAAAGAAATCCTATATTCCTCTGGAACATTTTATATGAATCTTATACTAATGTATCTTATTTGAAGTGCTTATCTCCGAAAAGTGTTTTGTGTACAAATGATAAGTGATGTGTATTTAATCTGATCCCTCCCTCACTGTGTGTCTCTCTCTTATCTCTCTGCAGAACTCCATCCGACACAACCTATCCCTCCACACACGTTTTATCAGGGTACAGAATGAGGGAACAGGGAAGAGTTCTTGGTGGATGCTGAACCCAGATGGAGGGAAGATGGGCAAGTCTCCCCGCCGGCGAGCGGTCTCCATGGACAACAGCACCAAATACCTAAAAAGCAAAGGCCGCGTCCGGGGCAAAAGGGTTGGCCGGCCTGGGATAGGAGCAGGGTCTGTTGTGGTTGGGCTTCAGGGCTCCCCCGACCATGGCAGCCCACCACATAAAGGCCTCCCAGCAACTGGGGGTTCATGTGGGACAGACGGAGAGTTTGATGCTTGGACGGACCTCCATTCCAGGGCGAGTTCGTCAGCGTCCACACTGAGCGGCCGTCTGTCACCCATCCTCGCAGAAGGAGAGCCAGAGGAGCCAGAGGAGAGTGGCCTGTCCTGTTCCACCTCCCCCCACCTCTACCCCTCTCCGACCAGTGCCCACTCTCCATCCAGGGGGGCCGGTAATCTCTGTCCTCCACTCGAGCAGCTGCCCCAGCTAGCTAACCTGACAGGTGCCATCAGCCTGGATGAGCAACTGATGGAGGATAGTTATCATCATCATCACCCATCGCAACATCAGCAGCATTCAGCTGTTGGCAGGCATAAGCACCAAACCCCCGTCTACCACTACAGCTCGGGGGTGAAGGCCCAGAGCCCCTATGGGGCCGGCGTCTATGGTGCAACAAGCATGGGGATGCTACGCCACCACTCACCCATGCAGACCATTCAGGAGAACAAGCCGGCAAGTTTCTCTGGAACCATGCGGGCTTACTCCAGCACCAACGCCCTGCAGAGCCTGCTAACAGGGGTTCCAGCTAGGCAGCAGTACTGTTCCAAGGACATGATGCTGGGACAGGAGCGGGAAAGCCATCCTATGATGGGTCAAACGAGTAATGGAGTAAGCTCCAACCTTCACAGCCACCTCCCTGGCCCCCACAATGGCCACAGCCACAATGGACCTCTTAGTCACAGCTCGGCTCATAGCCATAACAGAACTCACAGTCATACGAGTAGTCATAACCACAACAATGTCACTAACCACAACCACAACTCACCTCACAGCCTCGCTCACAACGGCCACAACCTCAACCAGAGCCATAACCACACACCGCCCCGGGCTGTGGCCCTCACCCCCCGCGGAAACAGCAATCAGCTGCAGACCTACAACCACAAAGCTCCCTTCTTGTACAGCCCCCCTTCACATGCCCACCTCCCGGCCTCCACCACCCTCCCCCCAAACCCAGCAGGTATGATCGGCATGCCCCAGGACTCCTGCCACGTGGCCGCCGCCCCACACCCCCGTCACAACCATTACCCAGACCCACAACACCAAGGCATGACTAACGGACCATACCATCATGGCCAGGGGATTGGTAATGGTTGTGTTGGTAGCAACTACCTTGGCTATCACCAACCTCTCCCCCACGAGAGACTACCGGCGGACCTGGACATTGACATGTTCCACGGCAGCTTGGACTGCGATGTGGATTCCATCCTCCTCCATGACATTATGGACTCTGCGGAGGAGATGGACTTTAACTTTGACTGCTCCCTTGCCCAGGGGGTGGGCATCGGCATGGGTATGGGCATGGGTGTGACCATGGGTATGGGCATGGGGATGAGCGGTCTGACGGGTCCACAACAAGCCCATAGCAACCAGAGCTGGGTGCCTGGCTGAAGTCTATGACAACACCTCCTTAACCCTAAATGAACTACCCTACCCATGAAGCACTGTGCTCAACTGTGACATTCCTGACTTGACACAGCGACTATAGGACCAACACTTCCCCCTCTTTGTTGTCTTGACAATTCTTCTGTCATCCTACCCTCTTTTGATTTCCCTCCGCCCCCCCCCCCTAGAGATCTAGCTCATGTCACGTTAGGTTTTTCTTCAGCTATACTGTGATGACAATCTCTCAGCTGTGCTTGCCCGACATCGCTTCTCATCTACCATGAGAACTGAACTCTCAATGCACTTTATTGCAAGTGGGTCACATCTCCCAGTGCAACGCGTTCTCAGAGCAGCGCAGGCAGAGCTTGACATGTTTTGTAAGGTGGCTGCAGCGTTTGACGGCAACAAATGAGGAAATCTCAAGCTCCACAAGTTTATAAAGTGACACGTCTTGGCATTGAATTAAAATTTGACTCCTCTTTTCATACGCTTTCATTTTAAGAGGTGGTGAGGACAATCTTTTTTTTTTGTCAATTATCCTTAGATTTTTTTTCAAAACCTTAGACGTTTCCTCTTCTTCATCAGAATCAGAATTCCTTTATTAGTCCCACAGAGGGGAAATTGACATCGTTACAGCAAAGAGACAATAATGATAGACAACATAAAATCAGTATTTAATAGTGGCATACATACTAAACATTTAAAATCAAATAATAATAACAGCATTATAAAAAATGTAGTGAAACAACTATCAAGTTTACAAGTATAACAATCCCTCACTGTGCCAAATGTATAAAAACAATTATTACAATATATTGTACACCATATTTAAAAAGAAATCAGATCTAGAACAAGTTTACCATTAATATGCTAATGCCATTCACATCCTCAACAGATCAGCGCTGTTATATACGGCTACTTACATTTAGTCCTTGGCGCTTTGACTTTATCTTGGATGTAACATTTTGTCAATGCCCTTTTGACTTTCGGTTAGAGCATATTGTCACTACATCGTTAAATGGATTCCATCATTACCGGCTAGCATGCAATTTGGTGAATTAAAAATGTTGTATCACCTTGTCTCACCTGGGCTTCTCGCGCCAGTTTCCCCCTCTCCCCCCCCCGCCTGCCAGTGGAGACAAAGTGACCATTCCTCACACCAAGCCATTAATGTGGCTTGATTGAAATTCAGCATCTTGCTTTTAATCTCCAAAGTGATGCGGCAGCGATGCGTCATTATTGAGAATCTAACGCGTTGTCCTCCCATCTCTCACCCCCCGGCCGCTCAGGCTCTTTCGACTTAACGTGCCAAGAAAGCGAGACAAAACCGTGATTAACGCCGAGTCACTCTGCCTGCTGTCCTGCTCTGAGAGGGGCCAATGTCACTGTCCACTTGCCTGCTCACAGAGGGTACAAAAAGGAACAAATGGGAGACAAGGAGAGAACACAAGTCTGTTGTTGCAGTGGAATCAATCATTAGCCTCAGTTTCCATACTCTTTGGGCGTGTGTGTCTGAAAACAGGTAGTGTATTCGTATTGTAAATCATCTCCAATCTCTGTGTTCTGTATCCCCCTTGTTCCCATGTTTCCACTGCTTATACCCTGAGCTTCAAATAGGTGCAAAGGGAGAGACTTAAGGAGAAAACAATCAGCCAATCTAAGTGGCATGAGTCAAGCCATCCACATCCACTTTTTGTGTGTTTATTCTGTTGTCTTGTAGTTGTTGTTGTATTGTTGAATTTCTAAGGACCAACAAGGACCGCGCTTAAATATCCATAGTGTAAGGACGGGATTCAACGATAGTGCAGTATGACCTTCCTACGCTCTGATACCGTGCACCCCCCTCCCACACACGCGCGCTCTCCTCAATTGTCTCTGTTTGTGAGTGGGGGAGTCTCAAGCTTGTTTCTCACTGGCCTTGAGAGAGATAGAGAAAAATAGACCCCTATTCTCTACAGTTCCCTTAAGGAGACTCTCTGCACCAAGTACGGCACACAAAGAGAAAGATGGGGGGCGAGGGGTATTGTTACAGCCAAAGGTCAAGCACGGCGCAGACTTTCAGACCCATTATTGAGATAAATCCCTTTATTTCAGGGCTTTTAGTCACGCTGGTTCCAGCTAATCTCTGTGTGGAAAATGTGTGGAATTTTCTAAGCAAATGGGCCACACAGAGCAGTCATGTTAACCTATGCTACCGACCTTTAGCGAAGCCCTACTATTGGAAAGAGAGCTATATATGATGTCTAATTTTCCTATATTTATTTATGAAAAAGATTGGTCTTTGTCACTCCTAAATGTGGTAGTTGTTTGAGTCAACTCCTTTTTCCTTTCTTTTATTTCTCTGTTTTTTAAAGATGTCACTCTCCCTTTGCCCCTTTTACTGACTTTTATTTTGTACAAAATCTATATATTAAGAATATTGTATAATAGTTTTTAAAAATCTCAAAATAATATCAGTTTTGTTGTCTATTTCTTTTTTAAGAGAATGTATCTCATCATCTGGTGACTGTTAAATAAATGAAATTAAAAGAAAACCTCTGTCTTTACAATTTTGTGAATCTGAAATCATGAATTTGTTTTTGTTCATGAGAAAAAAAAACCTGTATGACCTTTTCCTTACAATTCAGATTTGAGTGGATTCTCCTGAGCTGCTTGTGCTTGTCAGGTGAAATGTGTCTCATGTGCATGTATACAACAGCTGACAAGATGAATGAATGTGTGTTGCTTGGTAATTTATTTCTTCATTGTGTATTTTCTCTCGTTTTTGAAAAATAACTCCTTTAATAACTCCCAACCTCTCTTGGCATTCGTGTTTGAGCAGGACACCAAGTAGCTGCGTGGGAG
>CALSBZ010004021.1:5340-20303 GCA_943591055.1 Gobionotothen gibberifrons
TCTCTCTCTCTCTCTCTCTCTCTCTCTCTCTCTCTCTCTCTCTCTCTATATATATATATATATATATATATATATATATATATATATAAATAAATAAATAAATATGAGCACACATTGTCTCACAAGCAAAAAAACCTCAACAGGCCACATTTGACTGGAAACATATAAATGATCTCCCAATATATTCTAAGGATACCACTGAGCATGTTTCAGAGTTTACTCCTAAAGTTTCTACAGTGTCTTAATCTGTCCTAATTATGGGATTATTACATTTTTGTAAAATAAGTATGAGGACTGACTGGCCTTACAGCAGGTCCTATTTCACTGAATCTTTTATCATTATTTATCTCTCTGGAGTCACATGGTACTCCCCCTCAATAATATTATGAACATTAAAAGACTGAAACTGGGTTACAGCTCTCTTGAAAAGTGACAAACACACAAATGTCACTGAAGTGTCTTCTCGTGGGGTCACTTGATCAACTTGCTCTTAAATAAACGAATATACTTAACATAACAGATTTATCATGAAAACTCCTTACACCCACTAACTTGCATTATGCATTAGTATGCATGCGTCATACTTAGCAGGTTGCTCTGCAATACCATGTGCTCACTTAAATGTGGATTGTCTGCATTGGATTGACACTAAAAACAAACTGCATTGAGTTTGAGAGCAGTTTATGGGTTGGTGTTGGCCTTCAGTCTGTTCAATGAGTTCCTGGAGAGGTCCAGTTCTGTTTCACCACCAGTTTACATTTCCCCTCGGCCTCCTGCTAGCTCTCAACATCTTCCCAATCCGTCTGGTTGACATAAAAAATGATCCTCCTGATATGGCGGCTGGTCCACATCAAAGTTTGATAGATAGTTTTAACCGCAAACTTTAAGGGTTTTGAAAACACCCCTAGGCACCTCATTATAGCTTAATAAGTCATTTACATAAACAGCAACCTTTCTTTGACTTCTGTGGTACTACATGACTCTCCACAGACAAATGTAAAAGCGATTCATCCAAACTCCTAATTCTTTGTCTGTCCTTTTGTTTTCAGGCGCCTGGAGTGGATCAGGAGGTGAGAGGATAAAATACACCGTCAAAGGGATCCTGCTTGAAATGGGGCAATGTGGATTGAGGTGTTCCCGTTCCTTGTGAACCGCGGAAAAAGAGCAACCACGAGGACGCAGGAACCATTAGTAGAAGGAGGAGGCCGTGTGGGAGCGGCGGCTTTGGTGTGTGTAGAAAAGCTGGTATGGGTGGAGGGGCAATCGCGATGGCGAATGGGAACGAGAGCAGTGAAGGGCCTGCTGGGCCAATAGCAGTGGTGGCTACCGCAGGAGGCATGGTAGCAGAAAGCCCCTCCTCAGCTGTATCTACCTATATTAAACTGGTGCTCCTCGGGCTGATCATCTGCATCAGCCTGTTGGGCAACCTGGTGGTGTCTCTGCTGGTCCTGCGGGACCGGGCCCTGCACAAAGCACCTTACTACTTCCTGCTGGACCTGTGCCTGGCAGACACCATTCGCTCTGCCATCTGCTTCCCCTTTGTGCTGGTGTCTATAAAGAACGGCTCGGCCTGGACCTACAGCGTGCTGAGCTGCAAGGTGGTGGCCTTCATGGCGGTGCTCTTCTGCTTCCATGCTGCATTCATGCTGTTCTGCATCAGTGTAACACGCTACATGGCCATTGCACACCACCGCTTCTACTCGAAGCGCATGACATTCTGGACTTGTGTGGCAGTGGTGTGCATGGTGTGGACACTGTCCGTGGCAATGGCGTTCCCACCAGTTTTTGATGTGGGCACATACAAATTTATTCGCGAGGAGGACCAGTGCATCTTTGAGCATCGCTACTTTAAGGCTAACGATACACTAGGTTTCATGCTAATGCTGGCTGTGCTCATTCTAGCCACACATGTTGTCTACATGAAGTTGCTCCTCTTTGAATATAAGCACCGCAAGATGAAGCCGGTCCAGATGGTGCCAGCCATCAGTCAGAACTGGACCTTCCATGGGCCGGGGGCTACTGGCCAAGCCGCAGCCAACTGGATTGCAGGCTTTGGGAGGGGGCCGATGCCGCCGACCCTGCTGGGTATCCGGCAGAACTTGCACAACCAGAACCGGCGCCTGCTGGGCATGGATGAATTCAAAGTGGAGAAGCAACTTGGCAGGATGTTCTATGTGATCACCCTGCTGTTCCTGGTGCTCTGGTCTCCATACATAGTGGCTTGCTATTGGCGGGTGTTTGTGAAGGCCTGTACAATACCACACCGGTACCTCTCCACCACAGTGTGGATGAGTTTCGCCCAAGCCGGGGTCAACCCTATTGTCTGTTTCTTCCTCAACAAAGACTTGAAGAAAGGGCTCCTTTCCCACCTACCAGCCTGCTGCAGGACTAAACCTCATTTGCCACGAGAGCCTTATTGTGTCATGTGATCAGAGAGGATGATCTAAACAGAGAGGAAACACGGGGCAGCCAACAGTGTTGAGTGTTTGCTTGAACTGTTGCCGCATTTCAATACAATAGAAGCTATTTTTAAGCAGTGGTTGCAAACTAGTAAGTGTGATGATAACACTGGAATGGTTAGCATGTATTTCATTCGTCCAACCCTTTTTTCTCTCAAAACCACCTCATACATGGAGTCAGACTTTGACTTTTGATAATAAGAAACACAGTACTTTAATAAGAAAACATGCAAGTGATAATGCAGTCATTATGGAAACCAAGCCAGACAAACACCCAACAAATTACACAAGCTGCTTCAAAAAGAATGGCAAATTAGAAACATCTAGGGTTGATTCAAAGGATAGGAAGATTCCTACGGGGGACAAAGATAATAAAGAATAAATGTTTGTACTTCAATTAAAATGTCACTTACGTGCTGTATTAGTAAGCAAAGCCTTTTGTATAGTGACAGTGAAGAGGAACAGTTCATATCAGCAACATTATGTCACATTCTGGCCAGAAAATAGTCATTTAAGGAAAATAAAATAATTTAAAAGTAGGGGGATCACTGCATTCCTGGAGTCCGCCTCACGGAGTCAGAGGGCGGAGAGATGGGTTAACCTGATCTCACGATTGTAATGAATTATTAATACTTCTATGAAAGCTCTTTACTGAACAGGAAACTGAGGCAAACACATGAGTGACAGGAACACCAGCTGATGTGTTTACTTCAGACAGAAGTTATCCATGCTATGGATTATCAAGGTGTCACTAACTGAATTAACTAACACAAACTAAGGTGACTGACAAATCTTCCTTCTGATACACATTGTTATTATTTAGATCTGTGCATGACTTTGAGTCAAAAGAGAGGAAGTGATCATCTGCAAACATTAACAGCAGCTTGTTAAAGTGTTAGCACCGCGCCCAGCTGCATAAAAGGCTTCTCTTAGCCCAGAGCAGATTTTTGTTATAAACAACACAGTACCTTTGGTGTCCGGTAGACAGGGCCATGCTGAGAGTGCTGATGTCCAGCAGCAGTCCCTCGGCTCTGGTGTCTTAATACGCCTAGTTTATCAGAACAGCTTGTTTCTGAAGCATGGGATTCACCTGTGAATGTATGTAAATGTCTGTATTGTGGACCATTGAATTGAAATTCATTTTTAATTCATAATATTTCATAATAACTTTGTGTTCATGTACATGGCAAAGCTTTTTTTCTTGTTTGTCTCTGTCACTTCTCCTCTGAAGGAGTGCTTAAGCGGTTATTCGCCACTCAGTACTAATATCAGAAGAGTCTTCATTACCATGCTGGTCCTGCAACATGAACACATTTGTATTTATGTATGCTGATAGACTGTGTGTGGACAGTTTTCGAAGCCCATCAAATTCATGTGTGAAGTTCCAAAACACTGAACTAAATGCAAAAGATTCAGGAACAATTATTATTATCAGTCAGAGAAAAAGGAGCTGCACTGGGAGGAGGAGAGATGACAGACAGCAGGAATACACTGACAGGTGAGCCTGATTTCTTTATGATACCCCTTGAGGACACATCCTTTACACCTGTCACACCTGAGAGCAGCTCAATGAAGTCCTGAGCTGTAGCTAGGCTCTGGTCCCTGCATAGCTCTCATCATGTTCTGTTTAAAATACAGTAGATATCAGAGACAGGAGCTCTAGGCAACAGCCAGAAAGGGGTGGGGGTCCTAAACACTATATGGACTCTCCCTGTTCACATATAGTCTAGCCAATATGAATCTTTTGGCATTACAGCAGGCTCTATCACACACATTGGTTTTGCTGCTTCACCCATTCAGAGCAGCCAACAATGGGTGCTGCACATCCAGTTAGGACTGATTATGGGAAGGCACTCAATCCAAATTCTGAATCCTATTCATGTCATATACTTACTTTTTAGAATCAACATTATGAAATGAAGTCTGAATTTATAGTTACTTTATACAAATTAAGTAAAACTCCAAACAATAGAAACTTTGATTACACACGTGAGGACAGAGATCTGAGGTAAAAAAACACTAGAAAGAACGCAGGTCAACTAAAGTGAGCTTTGAAATGTGGTACTTTGGTAACACTAAAAACCACACCGCTCACAGCCAACATACAGCACAACATGTTTTATTAGCTCATAAGAGTACAAGATGCATCTGAATCAACATCCGCCTGGTTTTGTTTGATGGCACAGTGGGGCCAAAGTCTCATTAAGCATACGTCTTCATCACTTCACACAGGACTGAAGTTAGAGGGGGCAGTAGAAGAGACATCTGCTTTATTTGAGTACAAATCTAAAAATGGATAAATGTTTCTTTCTGAAATGAACTGTAAGATGGGTAGAAATGGAAGGGGAGGACAGGGCACAGAGAATGTCCTTTGTCAGTGAAAACATGACATTGTCCTTAAGATTGAGGGAATATTGTATTAGGGGTTTGAGGTGCCCCTTGTTCTCTGCCGTGGCACATCTTACAGCCCCAACAACAGCATGCTGCAGAGAAACGCTTATCTTCCTTTGATCTTTTCTGAATTATGGCCTTACTCCATTAAAGAAATGTCACACCAATGGAACAAAGAGTAGACAAACGTGTCTCCTCTGTCTGCACTACAATCAGGAGGGGGCAGAACACTGTGTACACCGGAGACATCAGGGGACTCGTTGCTCTCTCCATCAGACCTGGCCCGTCAGGGACCAGGACCATGACGGTGCGGGGGGGTAGACTGATGATCTGAGTGACCCCTACTCCGGATTTCCATGGGATTTTGTTGAATGAAGTAAAAACATTGAGTCTGTCTATTTTCCTTTCTGAGACGAAGCTTTTTGAGTTGCCTCAGGCAGATTCTCTTTTGTAAATGTACAGTGACCTCTGTATTGTTAGTGTGTATTATAATGACAGCTAATCAACTCTGAAATGCAACAGAACAGTTCCTGATCACCAGATTTGTACTGTGTGCGTGTTTGTGTGTTTCTATTGGCAGGAATGATTGTGTGTGTAAGATGATGGTTACATGAATGGAAGAAGAACTAAGAGGGAACACTGACCACATACATTTTGCATTTCAATGACATCATTCCTGCTAAAGCTTCTTTGGTATTCTTCATGTGGGCCTTCTCCAAGGGATCCGCTTTTGTTTTAAAAACAATGAAGTTGACTTTAAGTCCCTTATGTCATAAATCAATTATTAACTTAATATCATTTTTTGTATATATTTAGAGATAATGAAGGAAAGAAAGCTTGACATAAATCACATAAATGTGACAGGCTAAATGTGATTGCATACACTGGTCTATTTCCGAATGTTTCATTGAAGAGTGAATTCAAAGAAAGCATCTTAAACCACCAATAATATTGAACAACCAAGAACTGTACAAACCCTTGGCAGTTTCTCTATGACATCAAATCAGCACTAACAAAGTGTTCTTTTCTTTAAAGGTAACACAGAAGGTTCTGCTTGGTCACCTCCATCAGTACTGCTAATGGTGAGATGTGCTAACACAGTGACCTCCAGAGGTGGGAGAAGTACTCAGATCTTGTACCTGAGTAAAAGTAGATGTACCAGAGTGTAGGAGTACTCTGTTACAAGGACAAGTCCTGCATTCAAAATCTTACTCAAGTAAATGCACAAAGGTATTAGCATCAAAAGTACTTATTGTGCAGATTGGTCCATTTCAGAATAATATATATGATATGTTTTATAATGATTGATCATTAAAGTGTTCTCAAAGCTGGTAAAGGTGCAGCTAGTTTGAATGACTTTGTATACTGCAGGGTAGCTTGTGAATTTACTCCAGGTGGAACTAAGTAACTAAAGGTTTTAAATACATGCAGTGGAGTAAAACTACACCATTTAGCTCTGAACTGTAGTGGAGTAGTACACAGTAGCATAACATGAAAATAGTAAAGTACAAGTATCTCAAAACTGTACTTAAGAACAGTACTTGAGTAAATGTACTTAGTTACTTCCCACCTCTGGTGACCTCACAGTCACATGATTGGCAGCTTGGAAACTGACAGGTTTTTGTCAGGCGGACAGTAAGACTGACAGGTTGAACACAGCCTGGCTGTTTCCTCCATCATGACTGGGAACTCCTGCATCAGTCTGACCTCCAGATCAAGTAGTTTGGATAAACTGTTGCGTTGTTCCCGACCTGTGTGATAATCTGACAGCCTTTGTGTTATTGTCACACTTTGGTTTGTAGCATGTCGCCCCTCAACAAAAACCAATACAAATGATTGACAAAAAAGGCATACAAAAAAACCCACAAGTAAACAATTCTTCAATGGTTCTATTTTGTCTCAAAGATTGCTCCTGGTCGTGTCAGAAGGGTGCAAAGTGTTACCAGAGGCTAGCAGTGCAGCCAGCTGAAGCAGAGGCCAAGGCAGTGTTTGTTTAAAGAAGTCCAGAAAACTTGAACCCAGTTGTTCCATTTGAATTTGGTGTGAATGCTGTCATGAATGTGGATGTGCCTGGGCCACAGCAGTCAGTGAGTCAGATTCACATTGGAAGTCAGTGTTTGGTTGTTCTGCTGTGTAACTGTTTGAACCCGCACAGCAACAGAAACACACCAACAGGAATCACAGCTGCTGTATACAGCGTTTCTGTGGGGAAAACTCCAAATGTTGCCCTGTCTTAGAAAGGGTGCCAGTTCATGAATTATTTGGAAAAAGTTTAATTTAAACCTTAGGGTATACCATTAAATGTCAAAGGTTAAAAGAAAAATGTACCTCAGTGAATCTGGAAGGCAAACACCTGACATAAAGCAAAAGGTTTGAAGGATGTACGAGGGGTTTGCTCTGACTCAGCATCATGGAGCCGGCTCGGACTGCAGGTCCTTTTTTTTTTTTTTTTTAAATGGTTGAGCTATAACGCATGTCTCTGGAAATTGATGACTTTGTAAAAATAATAAATTTCCTTTGAAATGATCATGTCAGTGCTTCCAATAATTCCTGGTTGTGATGGTATATTGCTTTTAAAGATGCATTTTGCATACCAAGCATGCATGTATTGTTCCACTCTGCTGTTCATTATTGGTCCAGGTTTTCTGTCTCTAAGATTTCTGTCTCAACACTAATTTAATACCAACGTGATGCTTACTCCACAAAATGACAGCTCAACTTGCTTTCAATGGCAATCATGGTTTAAAGCTCACCTATTATGCTATATTTAAACAATATATTATACACAGGGGTGCACATAACCTTTTTAGTGAGTTACTCAGATGAGTACCAGGAGACGGCGTTTGGTGCTCACCCCACACGAAGCGTGGTGTTAATGAGTGCAGTCCCCCTCACTGTCCTCCTCAGTGTCTCCTTCACTGTCCTCTAGTTCCTCTTCATGCATGCTAGACGATAAAGATGCTGCAGATGCACCTCCCTGTCCCTGTTTAAGCCTCCCATTTGCTTTCTCCAAAACGTGTTGCCAAAACTGTGCATTTCCTGAGGCCAGGTTGGAGGATCAAATACTAAGAAATGATCACATGACTTGAAGTCATATCTGATGTGGGAAGTAACTAATTACACTTATTCAAGTACTGTACTGAAGTACAATGTTGAGATACTTGTACTTTACTTGAGTATTTCTATGTTATGCTACTTTGTACTTCTACGCCATTACAGTTCAGAGGTACATGGTGTACTTTAACTCCACTACATGTATTTAATACCTTTAGTTACTTCACAGATGTGGATGAATGATGTGAAATCTAATCAAGTGTTAAATCAGACTTTAGTTCCACCTGGAGTAAATTCACAAGCTACCCTGCAGTATACAAAGTCCTTCAAACTAGCTGCACCTTTACCAGCTTTGAGAACACTTTAAAGGTCTCCTATCATGCAAAATGCACTTTTTTATGTCTTTTTATCATATTTATGTGTAGTATATAGTGCCGCGCACGTATACCATCAGGACGTTACTGATGGGGTGCAGCTGCGGAGTGATACATATATAGATATATCTAGAACGTATGGACGTTTCATGACGGAAGATCTGTTACGTAAATAAAGATGCCTCATACAAAGGTCTACGGATACTTCATTACTCTCCATGACCTGCGGTCAACTATATAGCATAAAGGACTATTACATGGTGTCAGAAGTCGGTCCAGTTCGTCATTTTGCCGGAGGTAAACAGATGAAAGTTTTGTTAGCCTAAAGCCTAGCTAACAGGTGCGGTCCCCAAAGAGCGGGAGTCGCACATTTTTTTGGAAGAAAGAAAAAAGAGAGATGGATCGATTCGAATTACCATCTCCACTGGTACTCACTGGCAACTTGGGAGAAAACTGGCGACGATGAGAACAACGCTTCCAAATCTACATGACCGTGAGTGGTGCAGATGGTAAGGACAGGAAGATTAAAGTGGCCATACTGCTGCATGCACTAGGAGAGGAGGCTCTTGAAGTGTACAACACGCTAGACATCGCACATGGTGAAGATGAAGGAGAAGAAGAAGATGAACAGACTGTTAATGATATTCTAGCAGCATTCAGAGCCTATTGTCTGCCTAAGAAGAACACAGTGTTTGAGAGACATCAGTTTTGGGCACATCCTATGTCAGGTAACACCACGATTGAGAAATATGTGACAGAGCTCAAGCAAAAGAGCAAGGATTGTGAATTTTATACCACAGAAAATGACATGATCAGAGACAAGATTGTGTTTAGTATGAATGACCAGAGACTGAAAGAGAGACTTTTAAGAGAACCTAATCTCACATTAGAAAGGGCCATAGACACCTGCAGAGCCGCTGAGACGGCCAAAGTTCAAATGCTAGCTATGAATGCAGCAGCCCAGGAGATGTCTGTCCTTGCAGTGCACAAGAATAGTCGACAAGGACAAAAGACACGCACACCGCCTATACAACGTACACAAGACATGGGACAAAGACATGAAACATGCAAACAATGTGGTAAATCACACCAGCCAAGACAGTGTCCAGCATACGGAGTATCCTGCCATAATTGTGGAAAACAGAATCACTATGCAAAAATGTGTAGGTCAGCTAAAGCCCAACATCACAAGACAGTACATGATGTTGCTCCGGAAATAGACACCCTATATGTTGGGACAGTGAACATTGATCAGCTAAAGTCTAAAGCTGACAAGTCGTGGCATTCTAATGTAAATGTTGACTGCATGTGTGTGAAGTTTAAGTTGGACACAGGAGCAGAGGCCAACGTCCTGCCACTGAAAGTATTCACAGCGATGACCCGAAAAGCCAGACGTGAAAGAAGAACACACCTCAAAACTACAGCCTACAAAGACAGTGCTGGTGGCATATGGAGGGATGAGATTGAAGCCGGAAGGGGTGGTAACACTCAAATGCTCCACTCCCAAAACACAGGCAAGTCTGACATTTTATGTTTCCAGGCACTCATCCATTCCCATATTAGGAAACGAGGCATGTGAAGAACTGCATCTGGTGAAAAGAGTGGACATTGACTCAATAGAAGTGAAACATCCCACAACAAAAGAGGAGCTCATAGCTCAGCACCCAACTGTCTTTCAGGGTTTAGGTGAGTTTGCTGGAGAATATCACATCCACACCGACCCCAAGGCCACACCTGTCATACATGGCTGTAGGAAAATACCACTGGCAGTAATGGACAGACTGAGAGACACTCTCGATGACTTGTTACAAGCTGATGTTATTATACAGGTAACTGAGCCTACACCATGGGTTAATAGCCTGGTGATCACAGAAAAGAAAGACAGAAAAAAGTTACGGGTTTGCTTGGATCCCAGTGACTTAAACAAAGCTATACTCAGGCAGCACTACTCCATTCCAACGACCGATGAAGTTCTGTGCAAACTAGCTGGTAAGAAACTTTTCACAGTGCTGGATGAAAAAGATGAATATTGGCAAATAAAGCTAGATAAAGAGTCATCCCTACTGTGCACATTTAACACACCATGGGCAAGATACCGCTTTAAACGTCTTCCATTTGGGATCAAGTCAGCAAGTGAGGTTTTCCAGCAACGCAACTGTGAGACATTTGGAGATATCCAAGGGATCCACATCATTGCAGATGACATGATAATTGCTGCATCGTCAGAGAAAGAACACGATGAGATATTAGAGAAAGTGATAGTCAGAGCAAAGGAGGCTAATGTGAAGTTCAACAGAGACAAGATCCAGTACAAGGTGAGCAGCTACATGGGCCATACTGTCACTTCAGAGGGTGTTAAAGCAGACAACGCTAAGATCAAGGCTATCAACACCAACTGACAAAACAGGACTACAGTGATTGCTGGGCATGGTGAAATACCTAGCTCAGTACATCCCAGGTGAGGCCACCATATCAGCACCACTGAGACAGTTGTTGAGAAAAGACAATGTGTGGCTGTGGCAGCACGAACATGATGAAGCAGTCAACAAACTGAAAGATGCTCTCAGCTCCTGTACTCAGTTATTTTGACCCAAAGAAACAGCTCATCATACAGGCAGATGCATCCAAAGATGGTTTGGGGGCATGTCTAATGCACGAGGGCCACCCAATTGCCTATGCATCAAGAGCACTAACACAAACAGAAAAGAACTATGCTCAAATAGAAAAGGAACTGTTAGCAATTGTCTTCTCTGTGAAGAGGTTCCATCAGTACGTGTACGGATGGAAAGTGGATGTGCCGTCAGACCACAAACCTCTGGAAAGCATTCTGAGAAAGCCGCTTGGAGCAGCTCCTTCCAGACTCCAACGGATGCTCCTCCAGCTGCAGCGATATGACTTGAATGTCATCTACACACCAGGTAAAGACCTACTGATCGCAGACACACTCTCACGAGCTGTCACACATGATGAACATTCAACAGTTGATGACATCACAGATGAGAAAGTTGTCTATGCTCTGGAGCCAACAGATGCTTTGAGCACTGAGATGCTGCAAATGCTCAAAAGTGGAACAGCTAATGATGAAATACTACAGCTGCTGCAGGAAACACACAGACAGGGCTGGCCACGACACAGAAAACAAGTACACACTAAACTGGTTCAATACTGGCCTATCAGACATACTCTGTCAGTAATAGATGAGATCATGTTTGCCGGTGACAGGATAATCTTCCCGAGCTCGATGAGAAGTGACATGCTGCAAACATTACATGTGGCTCATCAAGGAATGCAGCGGACAAAAGCACTTGCCAGAAGGCACTGGTACTGGCCAGGTATGTCAAGAGAGATAGAACAAATGGTCGAGAATTGCGGAACATGTCAGCAGTTCCAACCCAGAAACCAGAGGGAGCCTCTGATATCACATGACATTCCTGAGCTTCCTTGGCTCAAAATAGGGGCTGACATCTTTGAAATAAAAGGACAATCATTCCTATTGATGGTCGACTACCTGTCAAAATATCCTGAGGTGCTTAACATTAACAACAAGACATCACACACTGTCATTAAGAAAATGAAATCAGTCTTCTCCAGAATAGGAATACCAAAAGAGATCGTGTGTGACCATGTCCCATTCGCGAGTCAAGAAATGAGGAACTTTGCAGAATCATAGGGCATAAAACTCACTCATTCCAGCCCAGGCTATGCACAGTCCAATGGTCTGGCTGAAAGGACCGTACAAACTGTTAAACAGCACAACTAACGAACACAGACCCTCATCTTGCCCTGCTCATCCCGAGAAACACACCTGTAACGGAGGAGCACCTTACCGAGCTCCACCGTGGTGCTTCAGCCTGCTGTGCCTAAGGATGTTCACTCGACTCTCGAGAATCTACAGAGGAGGCAGCAGCAGTATTATGACAGAGGAACGAGGCCGCTTCCTGAGCTGCAACCAGGAAGTACTGTTCACATGGAAACTGAACAGGGTTGGCGTCCAGCTTTGGTCACTGCACAGAGAGATGAGCCACGTTCCTATGATGTTGTCACATCTTCAGGTCAGCACTACAGGCGCAACAGGAGAAATCTGAGGAGAACACCACACAACGCCCAAATGGACCCAGAACCTGACTTACCTGAAGACAATCAACTATGCACGCCGGATGCAGACACATCAGAGACTGTTGAATGTGAAATGTCATCACCGCAGAGTACAAGAAGAACCAGATGTGGCCGACTTATTCGACCACCTGAGAGATACAAAGATTTCCTAATTAACTCAGGCTAAAGGTTGTGCTAAGACAGAGTTAATAAGTTAAAATCCTTACTCTATTTAAAAATTAAAAAAGAGAAGAGTATGGTGTGTTGTTTATATACAGGATTCATGTTTATATGAGAATGTTGGAGTGATATACACTGATTCTAAGTTGACATGTTAATGTTCATACAAAATATAATTTCATATATTCGTATGTTTATGCCTCACAAGCCCCGGTCGATAATGCGGACAGAACTAAATTCTTGGATGATCTGGAATTTCCGTCCATAACACCTGCTCAGGAGGGTGAGTTGGATCAACCTCTAAAGCCCAGTGAAATAGCGGACTCGATCAGGCTGATCCAGAGTGGCAAGGCCCCCGGCCCAGATGGCTATCCAATTGAGTTTTATAAAACATTTATTGATAAACTGACCCCCCTTCTTTTGAGAATGTTCGAGGACTCTCTGGCCCGGGGAACGTTGCCACAAACTCTGACTGAGGCGGTAGTAATCGTATTATTAAAACCAGGCAAGGAAAATTCTGAATGTAGCTCCTATCGCCCCTTCTCCCTTCTGAATGCGGACTATAAGATCCTGGCTAAAATATTAGCCATACGCCTTGAATCAGTCACGCCAAACCTCATATCATTAGACCAAACTGGGTTTATGAAAGGCCGATACTCCTTCTCCAACATTCGTCGCCTACTCAACATTCTCCTCTCTCCTGCATCCAAGGAGACACCAGAGGTGGTGGTCTCATTGGATGCAGAGAAAGCATTCGACAGGGTGGAGTGGGGCTTTCTATTTGAGGTCCTCAAGAGGTTCAATCTCGGATCCAAATTTGTGTCGTGGATAGCATTGTTATACTCATCACCCAAGGCTTCAGTGAGTACTAACGGGATAAGTTCTCAATATTTTACACTAGGTAGAGGAACTCGCCAGGGTTGCCCTCTAAGCCCGTTACTATTCGCCATGGCAATCGAACCACTATCGATTGCACTTAAATCTGCCAGCTTTATACAAGGAATTACCAGATATGGTTCAGAACACATACTCTCGTTGTACGCTGACGATTTACTATTGTTCATTTCCAACCCTATATCTACCATCCCTCGGATAATAGATCTGTTAACCCGATTCGGAACCTTCTCAGGGTACAAGCTAAACTTTTCCAAGAGTGAGTGCTTCCCTGTAAATGACCTGGCCCTTCAGATCCCCGATAGACTCATCACCTTCAAGATGTCTAGGAGTAACTTTAAGTACTTAGGCGTGAATATAAGTGGAAAACTCTCAGACCTTTACAAAGACAACGTCCCACCACTAATTGACAAACTCAAATATTTGGAAAGGTGGAATAACTTACATTTAACTATTGCTGGGAGGGTAAACTGTATCAAAATGAACGTTCTCCCTCGCTTCCTGTACCTCTTTCAATGTCTGCCAGTCTTCCTACCCAAATCACTTTTTCGTCAAATAGACACACTAATCTCCTCTTTTTTATGGAAAGGGAAGACTCCTAGAATTAGGAAAGAGCTTTTACAAAGGCACAGATCTACAGGAGGTCTAGCGCTTCCAAACATAAGACACTACTATTGGGCAGCCAATATCCACAAAATAATTTTGTGGACTAAGGAACCAACACTGAGTTGGTGTGAGCTTGAAGCCAAATCCTGTCCTAATACCTCACTTTTGGCTTTGCTTACATCTACATTACCCAGCCGGCCGACTCAATATTCGAACAACCCGATTGTTATTTCCACCCTAAGAATTTGGTCCCAATTCAGAAAGGCTCATGGACTTCATGGATCTTCTATCCACAGTCCCATTCGCAACAACCATCTCTTTCTCCCCCCTTACACTGATGGGGCCTTCTCTATGTGGCAGAGAGTAGGTCTTATCAGAGTAAGGGACCTTTACATCAACAATGTTTTCGGTAGCTTTAGCCAACTCTCTGACAAATTTTGCCTCCCAAGCAATCATCTATTTCGCTACTTCCAGGTCCGAAACTGGGTTAAACTAAATAACCCCTCCTTCCCTAAAATCCCTCCGGATTCGATAACTGACTCTAACACTCGAAAAAGGTCTGATGTCAAGAATTTACAATTCCATCTCCCATCTCTCAGAAACATCTCTTGGTAAAATCAAACAAGACTGGGAAGAGGAACTTGGCCAAACAATAGATGATGAGATCTGGGATGGAGCATTGGCGAGAGTGAACAATAGTACGTCCTGTTCCAGGCTCAATCTTATACAACTAAAAGTTGTCCACCGTATTTATTACACCAACTCTAAACTCTCCAAAATATACCCTAATGCCACGGATACCTGTAACCAGGGGTGGACTGGGACTAAAAATCAGCCCGGGCATCTTGACTCCGCCGACCGGCCCACCTCGGTCCGCTATTAAGTTCGTCAGCGAGGGGGGGGGGGGGGG
>CALSBZ010004021.1:20403-32583 GCA_943591055.1 Gobionotothen gibberifrons
GGGGGGGGGGGGGGGGGGGGGGGGGGGTGCTAGTGACTAATCCGACCGGCCCATTTAGTCAACGGCCCACCGGGACGATGCCCGGTATGCCAGATGGCCAGTCCACCCCTGCCTGTAACAGATGCCACACTTCACCAGCAAACATGACTCATATGTTTTGGTCTTGTCCTCGCCTACAAGGATACTGGACAAGCATTTTTAAACACCGTGCTGAAACTGTTATTTTTGGAGTACTACCCGACCACCGAATGATGAGGAGGAAAACTAAAGACAGCATAGCCTTTGCATCTCTATTGGCACGTAGAAGAATACTCCTTGAATGGAAATCTTCGATACCACCTAAAGCATCTTTATGGCTTAAAGATCTAATGATGTACCTAAACTTGGAGAAGATTAAATATAACCTGAGGGGCTCTTCAAAACTATTTGAATCTGTCTGGGGCTCCATGATAGCCTACATAGCTGAACTTAAGACACTAAATTAAGAAGAAAGGGGGGGGAAATACGAACATGTATGTTTTTTGTTTTGTTTTTTGTTGTTGTTGGGTTTTTTTTGTTTAGTTTTTTCTCTGTCTTTATGTGTAGGTATGTATGCACATGTATGTGTATGTGTGTATATGGGTATACATAAGCGAGTAGATGGGTACATGTGTTATTGCTATTATTCTTTATTTCCATACCCACTAACTTTCTTTAAATGTTATCCTTTACATTACTCTATTTGTACCTTTTATATGTATCTATTTATTTAGTTATTTACTTTACTAGCTAGGACCGGGAGGGGAGGGGAGGGGGGGGAAAGGGAAAAAAAAGAAAAGAGAAAGGTAACCAACCTGACTGTATACATGTAAACTCACTGTGCCTGACTCAATAAAAACAAATATAAAAATATATATATATATTCGTATGTTAACAAGTGAACAATGTTATTGAGACCGTTATAGAATGTTTACTATAGCAAATGTTATATGCAACTTTCATTGTAAGAAAGGAGGATGTAGTATCTAGTGCCGCGCACGTATACCATCAGGACGTTACTGATGGGGTGCGGCTGCGGAGTGATACATATATAGATATATCTAGAACTTTAACAACTCTGAAGTACAGTAGACAGCACAGGCCTGTGATTTATGGAGGAGTGAGGGGGAATAGCAGAGCAGATATAAGACTATAACTATACGCCACAGTTGAAGTTTCATGACGGAAGATCTGTTACCTAAATAAAGATGCCTCATACAAAGGTCTACGGATACTTCATTACTCTCCATGACCTGCGGTCAACTATATAGCATAAAGGACTATTACACACGGTGTGTCAGGGAACTCACAACGTTTTAGAAAATAAAACCCTCTCTTTTCCTCCATACCCACATCTCTAAAAACGGGGGTACAACAGAGCTGATCCAGATTTGCGTAAATATTTATAATCAAGAGGGATTTCCGCCGCAGGTTTATATTGGCGTAACATTTGCGTGACTTGTCCACGGCACATGCAACTGTCACAGGGGTTGTGCTGCATTGCAGAGTGATGTGTCGGTCGCGAAAGTGAACGACGGGAGCCGGCTCGCGCCCGCGAACGAGCCGTTTTTTTTGTACAAGACAGAATGATATGATGATCTCCGCACTACAGCTGCTCCGTGCATGCATGCAGTGACATGTAATATCCAAGGATTAGAGACGGTTGGATGCTGCTGTTTTGAGCATTGCAATACATTTATTTGTATTATGTTTTTTTATGATTAGAGACGGTTGGATGCTGCTGTTTTGAGCATTGCAATATATTTATTTTCACTATGTTATTTATTTATGATTATCCTTAGGCTCAGCAAAGATTTGATGTCAGCTGTTGCTGTCTTTTTTTCTATAGTTAATAGTTACTGAAATAGAGCCCTGCTGTTTTGTCAGGGCCTTTTCTTTAAATGCTTACGTTTTTATAGGTGTTGCTATCTGCTTTGTGTAGCGTGGTTCTACAAGCAAGTCAGTGCATTCACTGGGTGGTATCAGAGAGATACAAGGGTCTGTAAATGCAATGGAAACATTTGGCCACAGCAAATAATTGATATTAAACATGTCATTTTTATTTTTGAATACTTCAGTACAAAGGATGTATTGAATAATTTAAGTGATATGTGTACACATATAAATCATTAGTCAAAACAGGGCTACATTTGATTTAATTATAAAAGGTATAATATGTGGTAAACTGAAGAGCCGTTTGGGAGCCGAAAGAGCCGGCTCTTCTTGGTGAGCCGAGCCAAATGATCCGGCTCACCAAGAAGAGCCGGAATTCCCATCACATCATCATCAACAGCCATCATTTTCGAGGGGGCAGGGGGGTCGTAGTGGGGGGACAACTGGGACTGACTACCCAGGGCCCAGATGGGGGAGGGCCATGAAAGGCATGGAATTCAAAGTTTGTTTGCACTTTTTTTTAGTAGATAAACTAGCTCAATGAAATCGGTTGAATTACTGAATTCTGTATCCAACAACAAATGGTGAAATCTGTGTGGGGCCCCTCTCACCCCTCACAAAATTAGGAAAAAGGTTTAGTCCTCCCCGCACAGTTGTCCTTAACCCCCGCCTTTTCGGCTTTTAGCGCATTTTAAAACTTTTAGGATTTAATGATTTAAATAATGGCTATTCAAGTGTTCATACTGAACAGTTGATTTACCTCAAAAAAACATTAGAAGATTTACAGAAGTCTCTTTCCCAATGTAATTCAATGAGAATTTGCTTCAGCGCCTGGTGAACTTCCTGAGTGGCTTGCTCTAAACGTAGATAATTCAAAGAAGAACTAGAGTGTCAGCTAATGATTTTGCTAACAAGAAGACCCGTCAGTGTCATTACTGGGGAATGAACTCCAATATCATCAGTTCCATAAGATACATTAGAGTTTGAAGTTAGAACTTCTTCATATTTTTTCAATAACTGCAAGATCAATCATATTATCCAAAGCATAACTTGTAAAGATTGTTCAGCTTCGTAAGTGTTAATTATTTAGCTTTTTGGCATATTTGCTTTCTGATTCTGATTATTGTTTATGCAAATAATCATGACTTGTGAAGTCTTGTTCAGTTGTCTGTTATTATGAAGTATAGTAAGCACTCTCTCAATGTAGTGGTTAGAAAACTAAGATGGTTTTTTTTTTGTCTTATACCTTGGGAATGATAAATACTTAAATAAACATGAAGAATGTTCTCTTAAGGCAAGGCAAGTTGATTTATATAGTACCTTTCAACACAAGGCAATTCAAAGTGCTTTACAAAAATGAAAAACATTAAGAAAATGGCATTTAAAAACAGTCATTAAAAAGGAAAGATAATAAAATAAACATTAAAAGAAAAAATACATGGATAAAAGTTACAGTGCAGTTTAAGATATGAATAGTTCAATTAGCAGCGTCAAAAAGAAAAGTCTTCAGCCTGGATTTAAAAGTAGTCAGAGTTGCAGCGGACCTGCAGGTTTCTGGGAGTTTGTTCCAGATATATGGAGCATAATAACTGAACGCTGCTTTACCATGTTTAGTTCTGACTCTGACTCTGGGACAGAAAGCTGACCAATCCCTGAAGACCTGAGAGATCTGGATGGTTAATAATTTAGCAGGAGGTCAAAAATGTATTTTGGGCCTAAACCATTCAGTGTTTTATAAACCAGCTGCAATATTTTGAAATCAATTATTTGACACACAGGAAGCCAGTGTAACGACTTCAGAACTGGAGTGACGTCATCCACTTTCTTAGTGTTAGAGAGAGGACTCGAGCAGCGGCGTTCTGAATCAGCTGCAGCTTTCTAATTGATTTTTTTTGTGAGACCTGTAAAGACACCATTACAGTAGTCCAGTCTACTGAAGATAAAAGCATGGACAAGTTTTTCCAAATCCTGCTGTGACATTAGTCTTTTAATCCTAGATATGTTCTTTAGGTGATAGTAGGCTGATTTAGTAATTGTTTTAATGTGACTGTTGAAACTCAGGTCAGAGTCCATGACTACACCTAGATTTCTGGCTTTATCTGTTGTTTTGAACATTACAGACTGAAGCTCAGCGCTAACTTTTATACGTTCTGCCTTGGCTCCAAAAACCATTACCTCAGTTTTATCTTTGTTTAATTGGAGAAAGTTCTGACACATCCAGTCATTGATTTGTTCAATGCACTTACTCAGTGTTTTAACTGGAGAATAGTCTCCTGGTGAAATGGTTACGTAAATGTGTGTGTCATCCGCATAGCTATGGTAACTTATTTTGTTGTTTTTCATTATCTGAGCCAGTGGTAGCATGTAGATGTTAAAGAGAAGAGGCCCCAAGGTGGAGCCTTGAGGTACCCCACATGTCATATTTGTCAACTCCGATGTGTATTTACCTGTAGAAACAAAGTTGTTTCTGTCCTTTAAGTAGGATTCAACCCAATTTAGAACTGTTGATTGTGGAGGAAACTTCTGTGTAGCAATGTAGTGGGAGTCACCGACTCATGAAGGAGACACAGGATGAGCAGGAGTTCTGATGTCAAACACTGAGATTTAATACAAGTATCGGCCGGAGAAATTCACATCACAAGTCACAGCAGCCAGAGGTTCTGACTGCACGGGTGGGTTGCCAGGTCAATTCTGATCAGCCTCTCATCTGGTAGACCATTTAACTAGTTTACAGAGAGTCAAATCAACATATTGGGGATGGGCATTGATACCTGGAAACTGTCTCTGACCCCTGTGGTGCTTTGAAGCCAGCGTTCTCAGAGTCGTAGAACTCCCTACTTCCGCCAGATCAAGCCATAAAACTTATAGTATCAACATACGGCTACATTATCACGTTCCTTACGGGAGATAAGGAGCAAGGCTGATCGTAAATGTCAACACACAGGAAAGGGTTACATTCTTGGAGTGAAGACAGAATTATTCCCTCACATTGATGAAAGTCTCACCCAGTTTTCTAGTCGGTCTAGTAATATGTTGTGGTCAACAGTGTCAAACGCAGCACTGAGATCTAATAATACTAACACTGAAGTTCTGCCACTGTCTGTGTTTAAGTGGGTGTCATTGACAACCTTTACAAGAGCAGTTCCGTTCACACGCATTCGCCTAATTTAACGTGTCCGTTCACACGAGACCACTGGAAACATATGCCGGGCCTGTAAGTGGCGCTGTACTTCCGCACGAGACCGCTCGTAAGCGCTGGAGACGCTGTAGTACATATGCCGTAAGTGGCGCTGTACTTCTGTCACAAAATACTCCAAAAGCAACGAAGAAGACCCCCGAGCATGGTTGCCCTTCTGTTTATGCCCCGCGGTAGATTTAGCAACATGTAGTTCATGTAATTCTCCATGTCCACTTGTTGCTGATGGTTGTTATAGAGGAGCTGTAGATTTTTTTACTAACATCTGTAGCATGGTCAGTAGCAGTAGCACTAGCAGTAGCTACTGACAGTAGCTACTGACAGTAGCTACTGACCATGCTACAGCAGTGAGCAGCAGAGGCGGGGCTATGGCTTCATCGTTATCAGGAAATTATCGTGTAGGACAGGGGTGCCCAACCAGTCGATCGCGATCGACCTGTCGATCGCTGGGAGATTCCCAGTCGATCGCGAGATGTGTCTAAAAATAGAACAACAATATTCTGTTCGTTAATGTCCTATAACATAATATTCCTGTGCCAGAATAATGCACTTGAACGCATCAAAGCTTTGTGATTGGCTGGCGGGACCCCATGTGTCGGGGTGTGGCTAGTGGGCAGTGGGCACAGTTAGCTGACGTTGTCCGCAGTCCGTGTAACAGCCAAGAGTGACAGTCCGCACACACACAAGACCGCAATTATGGCAGATGCAAAACAACAAAAAAGCCCAAAATATATAATATTCACTCCGAGTGGGAGGATGATTATTTTTGTATCTATTCCAATTCAAAGTCCATCTGTCTCATCTGTAGGGATGCACGATATTGGTTTTTTGAAACCGATACCGATAACTTCCTGCTTCTCAAGACCGATACCGATACCCGATAATAATATTATATATATATATATTAAATGTACCTGTAGTTTTTGCACACCTGGTGGTAAAAAAAAGACTAGTAGTGAGCAAATGACATGAGCATTACTACTATGAACAAAACAAAACCAAGAACAGTTTTGACTCTTCAAAGTGACCATATTTATTTTCCCAAATAAATATAATTGCGTCAAACAGTCAATGTTTGTAGTCTTTGTCCAGCCACTGCGCCGTCAGACCTAGCATGCTAACGGGGCTAACATCACTGGTCCATATGTCCGTGGTGAAACTTATGTCCCGTATATCGTTATCGATCAGAGTATGAAGGAGTGTGGCGATCTCATTATACTTGGCTGGTAAACACTCGTCTGAAAAGTGGCGGCGGCTTGGGATGATAAACCTGGGCTCCAAATGATGAATTAGCCGACTGAATCCTTTATCTTCGACGAGGGAGAAGGGCTGGTCGTCAAGCGCCATCATTTCTATGATGAAGTTAGAGATCGTGCAGCTGGCTTTGGATTAGCCGCTAGTTTAGCAGCGCAGGCATCTTCGTACGCTTTAAACACACCATCGTGGCGATGTTTCAGGTGACTGATCAGGTTGGAAGTATTGTAGGTTTTTTTTCCCTCCTCGTGGAACTTCTGCATTGCATTTGTTACAAATAGCAAGCGAACTGTCTACCTCCGAAACTTTAAAATAGTCCCATACCACCGACGACATGTTTATTTACTCTCCTGGCTTCACGGCCGCACAGGCATGAGTTAGGGAGCGCTGGATTTGTGAAAAACTCCCCTCTTCCTATACCACTAATACCACAGTACTGGCAAAACGGGAGGAGCCGAGTGAAAAACAAGCGCCCCTCATCCCAATCCACCCACACCGCAGTATTTTTTTCTTTTTTTTACCCAAAAAATATATTGTATGTTATCGGTGCTATTAATACTGTTATCGGGTTTATCGGTATGACGTCATAATTCCTAATATCGGGCCGATAATTATCCCTACTCATCTGCAATGCGAGCGTGGCTTTACCGAAGAAGGGTAATTTAGGAGCGGCATTTCAAAACAGTGCACAAACGCTCCCTCCTAATTCTGCCCTACGCTCCCAAAAGGTGAGGGACCTGAAAGGACAGATAAATGCACAGCAGTCCATTTTCACCAGGCCCAACAACAAGAGCAAGGCTGCTGCCATAGCATCTTATCGTGTCAGTCACGTTCTTGCGAAACACATGAAGTCTTTCAACGACGGCGAAGTTGTGAAAGAAGCATTCCTGGAGGCTGCCGACGCACTTTTGGGGGACAGTAAAAATAACAGTAGCATTTCAACAGGTTTTTGTTATAATAAAAACTCAAGTTAGATACCGTTATTAATCAGCTGTAAGTGTTTGAACTTATTCATTATAATTATTGTACAAAATGGTAAGAATGCAAACTTAAATTGATTATAGTCTATTATCAATTGAGGATAAGAAACTAGTGTTGCTTGCATCCTATTTTAAAGGCATTTCTTTTTATACTAAAATGCAACAAAAAGGGTTTGATTCTATTAATTTTGTCTTTTTTATTGCACTTTGGCAGCAGATTCCTGTGTAGCTTCAGGTCTGAGTTGTCTTATTAGTAAGCCTAATTTATACTTTTGTAGCAACACTATTTTTATATAATGGCAAAGAAAGGGTTCAGTCTTTTTTTCCTGTGTCATATGTGGCAGCACTGTTCAATGTTTCTTGAAAACATTACCCACTGTAGTATGTGACGTGTGAATAACCTCCAACTCTGTATCAACAACACTGTTGTGTAACTTCAGTTAAATACTTGTATGTGTGTAGATTAGAAAGAGGTAAGATAAAGGATCTGCAGTATTTTATGAAGTATTAATCGTACAAAGGCCAGTTGTATACAAGTAGAAGTGTGTATTCACCTGGTAGTAGGCTGTCACTAATGGCTACGCCTCTCTATTTGGACTGGTAGATCTCGGCAGACTGGCAACTTTAAAAGTAGCTCTCGGTTCAAAAAAGGTTGGGCACCCCTGGTGTAGGACATACATACGGAGCCGTTTGACCCCCATGAACGTTCTGTTTGCAGATCTATCCACCTTGGGACCTGTTATCATTTGCGGGGTCTGTTTCCGCGGTTCCGTTACGGCCTCGTGTGAACGAACGGGCTATACGCGAGAGAAAAGTAGCAGATACAACTCGTTTCGTTCTCGTGTAAACACCACCTCAGTGCTGTGGTTTGGACAAAAGCCTGATTGGAACACATCGAAACAAATAGAATTACAGCCAGTGTTTCCGCCAGGGGGGCGTCTTGCCGTCATTTGAAGGCCTTATTCAGCTCGGAACGCCCTGAACTCGAGCCGAGGACGCCCAGAAAAAAAAGAAGAGTTTTTATCGCTTGAAATGATGAAAAGGAAAAAGGACAAGCTGCAAAAGTTGAGCAATGTTCAACTTTTGAAGCTTCGCCGGAAGTGTCAGCCAATCTAATCATATGCCAGTACAAGCTCTAGCCAATCAAACCGCTGCTTGTGTGTCCGGGGCGGGAGATTCAGGTGATTGGTTGTTGGTCTAGCTTCAGACATGCCCGCCGGCAAGCGACAACACACGCCACTGTGTGGACTGGCCGTTAGTGAGCCGAGCCAAATGATCCAGCTCACTAAAAAGAGCCGTAATTCCCATCACTAACGTAAAGAGATACTAGGCTTGTTTGAGACAAGCGAGACCTGCACAGTTGCGATCAAAGTCTTGCTAGTGCGTTGCATGATGGTTAGTCATTTTGTCCGACTTGCTCTGGAGGCTCGCCTACATGAGACGTTGAAATCTCGCGGGACAAAGACGCCCGCAGCCTTGAGAGCGAGGCGAGGCGGCGCAGTTCCTCTCCACGGGCTGCGGAAGCGAAATGCTTGATGGGAAACGTCTCGCTGGTATCTCGAGCTGAGCGCTCATTGGTGGTTTTTACCACGTGCTGCTGATGAAACTCTCCAATTGGCTCGGGCAAAAGTTTGTTGTTGTTTTGTGTCAGTTTTACGTCGCCCCTTCCATTAAAATGTTTCATCATTGTTCCACAATGTTTATCAGCATGAAATTAATATCTATATATGTTATACTATACTTGCACTGCTTACCGTTTTCATACTTTATATATCTTAGCATATTCATACACACTGTTCATACTGCTCACAGGCTGCTGTGTATATCTAGTGTATTCATACCCCTCACTGTTTATTCATCATTCCATTCATTCTATATTTTATTCTGTCTATTGTGCACATTACTTTTCACTTTACTGCTTGTTGCACTCCTGGTTAGAAGCTAAACTGCATTTCGTTGTCTCAGTACCTGTAATATATGCAATAACAATAAAATTGAATCTAATCTTGAGCAGGAACACATGTATTTACTTAGTAGCCTACATATCTGGCATTAACGATTAAACACATGTGTGTATTCTTTATAAATGCAAACCGAGTCAAGCCAACTCCGGAGAAGAACCGAGAGAAGAAGGAGAAGAAGAAGGCGAAGAAGAAGAAGCGGACTCGGAGCTGTCCGACTTCTGGCGAGCTTTTTGAGACTTCCCCCGGCTGCGATCGGCTATTCTCGTCTACTTTCGAGGCGAGCCGCAACTCGTCTCAAACAAGCCAATTATCTATAGAGAGGCGAAGTCCCTCCCCTTCCGAGGGAGCTCATGGGACCCCGGAAGTGGGAAATTATACATTGAAGTCAATGGAGAGAGAAACGTTATCTTTTGATCCAGTTTGAATTGTGCCACGAATGACGACACATATGATGTTTGTCAATTTAAAAGATAATTTTGCAAGTCAAAAATAAATAATGTGTCATAAAACTGTGAAGTAACACTTTTTTTTGTGTGGAAGGCTGAATGAACTACATCTCCGGTCTAGCAGAACAACACACGTCACCAAGATGGCCGTCACTACTGTCTTGTCAACAAAAGGATTGACTACCCTCACTGTCACCACAATGAAATACGTCCAGAAGAATGTCATGCAAAGCTGCCTGCCTGCCTTCATTTGATTTTCTCTGAACTGCCTGGTCTTTTTAATGTCAACAATTTGTACAGATAGCATGAAGTAGAAAATATCGTATATGCTAATGTAGCGTTAGCATTTCTCCCGCATTATAGAATGATCACACCGCTGTGACAGTACTCTTCAAAGGGTTCACGAAATATGACTACTACTCTTACTGTTTAACATGTTGGGTTACTTGATGTTACTTCATGTTAAGGCTAATAAAAATGACAAGGCTGTAATGCTAATTAACGTGCTAGCTACTAGCTAGGTAGCTAACTTGATCCAGCCACTCCTGGTCCTTTCATCAGACGGGAAGCGAAAAAACGAGCAAGACCCATTGCTGGTATGATAACAACCTGGTACTAAGCACACAGGCATCTTGTTAAAGTTATCTTATCTTAGCCAGCGCCATATAGATAGATGATATCTATATGGCGCTGATCTTAGCTATCTCTTAGTGGAGGAAAACAATGGTGACATCACTTACGTGACTCTGGGCAGCATTTAGCTGCATCTGAGCAGAGCAGACAGCTCGTCACAGAACTCACTGCTTGCCTTGCTCCAAAGGGGGCTGGGCCAGCAGCTGCAGACCCAGAATCAGCCATTCTCTAACGGCCCATCCACACTACAGCTTCAAAAAAAGCTTGGAGCTGGGCGTGTCTGAAGCTTGGGGATTTTATTCGAGCACCGCGACCAACAACCTATCACATGAATCTCCCGCCCCCGACATACAAAGCAATAGCAATGTTAAAACAAAGTAAACTGGATATAAAATCCCCAAACAGGCAAAAACCTACCAGTTTCACCCACTGTCTCTGCCACCTCCCTCCATGCCTGGTTCCTCCGGTTGTATCCCGGTAAGTTAATAGGGACTGGTCATACAAAACCGGGTGATTTGCTACGGCGATAATTAGTTTCTCCTCCATCTTTTTTGGAAATATAGAAATGAACGGCGGGATATCTCTCTCAGCTTAGACGCGGTTTGATTGGCTAGGGCTTGAGCGGTCAGATTTTCAGAAACGTGATTTGATTGGCTGGCGCTGGCTTCTCCGGCGTCAGAAGTTGAACATTGTTCGACTTCTGCAGCCGGAGACGGACAGCTATGCTACCCACAATTCAGTTCGGCGAAAAGCGAGGCAACGTGACGTCACCCCATTCAAAGTGAATGGGCAGACGCGTTGGGTTGGAAACCGTTTTTGAAGCTGTCGAAGCTGTAGTGTGGACGGGCCGTAACAGGCCTGAAATAGAGGGATATGAGGGATGTCTACAATGCATGATCTGTTTGATATTTTGAGCAAAACACATCATAGACATGTTTTTTATATATCTGAGACGCATAATATAGGCCTAAAAATAGCAGCATGATAGGAGATCTTTAATGCATCACTAATGATAAAACATATCATATATATTATTCTGAAATGGAACAATCTGCACAATGACTACTTTTTCTTTTGGATCTTTAACTCTATTTTGATGATAATACTTTTTGAACATTTTGAATGCAGGACTTTTACTTGTAACAGAGTACCCCTGCATTCTGAGTACTTCTACCACCTCTGTTCATACTGATACAGTCTGACGTTTGGCTGAAAGCCACATCAATTCTTACCTTTGTGCAGCAGGAAGTGAGACTCAAACATGTTCTGACAGCTGAAAGTGATCTAAGCACCATCTAGTGTTATAATGTTGCTAGGAATAGACATACAAAAAACGCAGCCCTCTACATCCGGCACATATTAAATAAAGTAAAACTACAACAATGAAAACATGACAGCAACCGGTAAAAGCCATTTATTTACATTGTTTTGCTCTCCACCTATCAGACAGCAACGAAGAATAACTCGAATGTTAAAATATATACTGTAAAAGATCCAATAGAAAGAGTCATTTTGATCTTCCCCATTTTAATATAAAAAACATAGTTCACTTTAATCAGAGAAACCTTTTCCTACTCCTCCCTGGTGGTGTGCAGCCATGTGAATAGTGCTAGCTGCTGAGGTCAGAGGACATTTTAAAGCCAAGCAGAGGTTGGACATCTGGATAAAATGTTTGTCCATGACTTCTACCAGTGGACACCGAGTTAATAGTTGAGATGTGGGAACTCTAAAAAGGATCTCAAGAGGTGAAGACTCGAGCAGTCAGAACATCAGCCGGGGGGGGGGGGGGGGGGGGG
>CALSBZ010004021.1:32683-60667 GCA_943591055.1 Gobionotothen gibberifrons
GGGGGGGGGGGGGGGGGGGGGGGGGGGGGGGGGGGGACGATACACCAAATCTGGACGTATACTCACTAGTACTACAGTAAGCTCAGAAGGTCCAGACTGAAGCAGGAATGGATCTGCAAACTGTGGAAGAATTTTACAACAGAAAGTTTGTTGTCACCTAAAGGCCCATTCATGCTTCTGCGTGTTTGGTCTTTTTGGCCCTCGTGACAATGCCTTCTCCCACGGTGACGGTGTACATGACGCTCGCCATGTGCAGCTACATGATGACTTATCCATTTTGTTAGAAAGATATTGAAAATGTGTTTCTTTAAGTACTCAAATAATCCACTGATGCAGTTTCTATTTTAAATTCTAGATCAGTATTGGAGGATTTCACATATAAAAGGTTTCTGGCTAAATTTCGGCTTTCATAGACAATAAGAAAATAAAAATTCATATAAAAATCTGTACAATTTCCAACGTCTCTTCATAGATGACAGTGTTACCAGTCCTTTGTCAGAACAGGTATTTTCGACAGGAGTCGGACCCACAGCGACACTCCACTCGGATCCTCTTCTTCGGGGAGCCGGGGAGCCCCGCCAGGTTGAAGCTGGAGTCCATCTTGGTGCTCTCCGTGTCCACCGGGTCAACTGCAGACAAACACAGGGCAGGATGGAGAGGGCTCAGAAGAGAAGCCAGCCACTTTCTATACTATGCCCTTCACCAAATGTTTCTCCTGCATTCTGGTATGTTACCATTTAAACCATTGTTCTTTTTCCAGTTTGATCTTTGAAACCTAAGGAAAACTGAACAAAACTCTAGCCTGGCTTATGGCCTTTTCCTGCGTAAGGTTCACTGCCTGGTAGGGGTGTAACGGTATCCGTATTCGTCCCGTACCGTCACGGTTCGGCACATGCAGTCACACGGCGAATACGCCTTTTTTTTTACGAGTGGGAAACAAGTCTTTCACTCAGGGCAGTATCCACTACACTATATATAATCCAGGGGGCGGTATTGCGCCGAAAAGCCAGCCGCCCGTGAATAACAAATGAAGAACAAGAACTAAACACAACAAAAGGAACACAATACATGAAGAAGAAAAGTTAGCAGCTATGGCGAGTTCAGATAACACACAGGAGCTAGAACACACCTGCTTCTTTTAAATCAGCTGTGTGGGAACATTTCGGGTTCCCTGTGGACTACAACAATGATGGGGAGCGAGTTGTGGATCGGACGAGGGCGGTGTGTCGGCGTTGTTACAGCGGTGCGTGCGGTATGCTAGTGGTAACGCGTCAAACATGCTCCATCACCTCCGAGTCAGTCTCAGTCCCCAGCGAGAGGGTTTTCTCGACGGCAGGTGATATAGTTACCGCCAACAGATCTGCCCTCACTACTGACAACGTAGACAAACTCATCTTTTTGAAGAGAAACTTGAAAATAGAGTAAAGCTTGAGTACCTTTAGTTAGGCATAATGGCCTCACCCACTCACAAGTTTATTACACATGTTAGACATTGCTCCTAAAGGTACAGATTTGATTTTGTTTTATATTTATCATTGTAGGCTATTTATTTTATATTTTGACATCAGGAGATGTTATACAGTTCTGTATTGCCTTTTATTGATTGTGATTGAAACACTTTCTTATTATTTATTTTAATATTTTCAAGACTTTCTTTTTAGTTGTAGTACAGCTTATTGAACCTTTTTGTTTGACATCAGCCATTATAAATAATATGGCCATCTGAGTGTGTGTGTTACTGTTTGAGGTTTGTTTTTAACTGTGTAGTACAGTTAATGATTCCAAATGTTAGAGTTCCTTATTTTCATACCAAAACTTGCACTACTGTTAAAAATAAATAACAGCAAAAAGAAATTATGCATTTGGGACATTTCTTTGCTTTTCCTTGTTGTACCGAAACCGTACCGAACCGTGACCCCCAAACCGAGGTATGAACCGAACCGTGACTTCTGTGAACCGTTACACCCCTACTGCCTGGTGCTTTAGCCGCAGTTGGATTTAAGTTTTTATTTTATTATGTTTACTTTTTGTTTAGGGACATAAATAGCATATATGCTGATAGGCTTGTTCCTCATCACGGAATGAACATAACCACTAAATGTTTGATGATTGGATAAATCGTTGTTGAGTTGTGAGCATGTAATTCGAAGCCACATCTTTGGCAGATGTTTTGATTAATGGCAGCTATCTCGTTTTAAGGTCTTGCTTATTTCTACCAAAAATGTGTATCTCCTTGCTGTATACTATATTTGGTGTTGACAAGTCAAAATATCCATTTCCCATTGTACAATTTAGTAAAACATCTAGTTCGGCAGAATTTAGTGCTTCTTGAGGCTTTTTGTAGATCCCATTTAGTTGGATATGGCAATTTTCAGAGTCAGTTACACTCAAAGGCCTTTTGAAAAACACATTTTTGGTGGATGATTACAACCGAGATTCTTTAAAAATAAAACACTTTCTACATGTAACTGCTCACAACAAGGTCAGTGTATCTTCTTGAGTAATCGGGTGATGACTTCTGCAAAGACACATTGCTGTTAGTGGTGCACGATAATTATCGGCCCGATATTAGGAATTATGACGTCATCCCGATAAACCCGATAACAGTATTAATAGCCCCGATAATATACAATATATTTTTTGGGTAAAAAAAAAGAAAGAAATACTGCGGTGTGGGTGGATTGGGATGAGGGGCGCTTGTTTTTCACTCGGCTCCTCCCGTTTGCCAGTACTGTGGTATTAGTGGTTTAGGAAGAGGGGAGTTTTTCACAAATCCAGCGCTCCCTAACTCATGCCTGGCTGTGACGTAAATGGTGTGCAGCCGTCAAACCAGGACAGTAAACAAACATGTCGTCTGTAGTATGGGACTATTTCAACGTTTCAGAGTTAGATAGTTCGCTTGCTATTTGTATTAACAAATGCAATGCACACTCCTTCATACTCTGATTGATAACGATATACGGGACATAAGTTTCACCACGGACATATCAGGGGTAGACATTAAGGGTAAAATGCCACTGGCCCTCCGGGCCCGGTGGAATTGTATTATCACCGGCCCCACCATTGTAACCACTGGCCCGGAGCATTCGTCCAAAAAAAAATATTATCGACTAATAATGAAGAAAATGAACACATTTGTTGCAATAGTAATTTATGCACTAACTACATTACTACTTGTACTACAACATTTGAATCATCAGTTCTTCCTCATTTTCCTCAATTGTTCATATTTGGTTTATTAAAATAATGATATTGTGGTCATTGTTAAAACAATTCTGCTATTATTATGAGTATTATTATTTGTAAAATGCGCTTTCTGCCTTCCTGTCATCAGGAGTTAGAAATGTAATGGCTATGTAATAGATTAGATTAGAGCCTTCATTCTCCTAAACTGCTGGGACCTTTCCCTATAGCCAATACCTTTATATGTTCTACTCTTCACTTACTTGTCAGCATAGGTCGGCATTGATGCACAGAGCCGACAGAAGACCTTGTTTATATTGGTATCATATTGAGAGGTGCAGTGACGCGTCCTAAAACCAGGAAGTAAGCTGCTGGTTCCCTCGACAAAAAAGCAATGGGATTTCTCCACAGGGTTTTGGAAAATAGCTGGAAATAAGGTCTGTGGAAAACAAACCTGTTTGATAAATGCACGTTTTGTTCAGCCGGATAATATCCACATGTCTACCCTACTTTTATAATTTTCGAATCATAAATCTAATCGATAGATTATAAAAGGGTTTTAGGACGCGTCACTGCACCACTAGAAGCCAACTCCATCGATAAAGCTGGCTGAAACGTTCTCTCCCTCTTCTTCTCATGCTCCCTGTCACTCTCCTTTAACTCCTCCGGTGACTTTCTTTAATTTGAAGATAGTTTTTTGCCCGGTGCTTGGCCGGTTATCGCTGGCATTAAAAACATTTTGGCGAATGGTTAGGTGGCGCGTCTGTAGTGAAGGAGCGGGAGCCTGCTCGCGCTGCGCTCCGCAGCAAACAGCTGTTTGCTTTTCACCCAACAACGACAACCGCCTCACGAAACGCTATGTTGTAGCGTTAATAAACGAAACAATTTAACTAAATTGCTAGTCAAAATACCAATACCACAGGACCATTTGTTTTTTTTAAAGTAATATTTTTAGTGGCCCGAGCGGGCAAGTGGAAAGTACGTTATGCTGGCCCGGGGTGTCTAAATAGTGCTTCCGGGCCAGCGGGCCATTTATAATGTCGAGCCCTGCATATGGACCAGTGATGTTAGCCCCGTTAGCATGCTAGGTCTGACGGCGCAGTGGCTGGACAAAGACTACAAACATTGACTGATTGACTCAATTATATTTATTTGGGAAAATAAATATGGTCACTTTGAAGAGTCAAAACTGTTTTGTTTTGTTCATAGTAGTAATGCTCATGTCATTTGCTCACTACTAGTCTTTTTTTTACCACCAGGTGTGCAAAAACTACAGGTACATTTAATATATAATATAATATTATTATCGGGTATCGGGTATCGGTATCGGTCTTGAGAAGCTTGAAGTTATCGGTATCGGTTTCAAAAAACCAATATCGTGCATCCCTAATTGCTGTTGACATTTTCTGATGCATTTTTTTTCCTTTGCTTCAGAGACGGTAGCTCACAATAAACTGTTCTGATAACTAGCCCTACAGGCAGAGAAATAACTGTTATTTTGGTTTTGTGGCGAGCTGGCCCCTAAAGATGATTTTGGAGTAGGGCTGAACGATTAATCGATGTTAAATCGAAATTTGAAATTATGCGATTATCAAATCGCAAAGCCTGCGATTTCTTTTTACATTTTTTTTTTTTTTTTTACTTTTTTCTTCTTGTGTGTCAGTCATCCACACCAATCAGAAGTGCTGTGCTCCACATGTACCAGCCATTGTTAACCAATCAGAAGTGGCCCGTGATAGAAGGTGATAGACAGATTGATCCAATCACCTGCCAAGTATTTTTGAAAGTGCCTGCCCTTTCCAAATGGCTTCCAATGGAGCTTTCCTAGATGGTTTGGTGAAACAAAGCATCTGAGTCAGGTTAGTAATGCTCCATCACATGTTTCTATTACAGGGTGAATCTTAAACTGAAGCTTGACTTTAAAGCAACCCAACGGAAGTTTCATGTAAGTTTAGTTCTTTCACTCGTAGCTCGGGCTGCGGGGGTGCTAGAGACGGGAGCATGTTGATGCGACCTTCCTAGCCGAAGATATGGCCGCATTTTACAATAAACTTCCGCTGGATCGCTTAAAAACAAATATCGCAAATCGAATCGCAATCGTAATATTTGTCAGAAAAATCGCAATTAGATTTTTCCGCAAAATCGTGCAGCCCTAATTTGGAGACAGTGTTAATTCAAACTAAATCAGCGGCCCTTACTCTGCATCTTGTAGTCAAAGGTGAGCTCCTCTCCGCTCCGGATAGCTCGTGTTGAGAATAAAGCGATTCTTGGGAGCCTCTCATCAATGTTGTTGATGAACGCATTAAATACCTGCAGGTTGGGGTTACACTGCAAAAAGAACACAACTTGTGTCAGGAGATTTTCTGACTCCGCTTAACTATAGCAGACATCAAAAGAAACTTTACATTTCCAAATGATAAAAATACATTTCATGTATATAGCGCTTATCTAGGTACTCAAAGTAGCCTAATGGATACACAGCATATTGTATGTGCTGAGTAAGGGAGGAGCTATGCAAAGACTGCAAGTGACATCATCAACAAGTCACTGCACATTTATCTGATTTATTTTACAGGGTTACAGAGACTTATGGATACAAATGTAATTCATTTAAAATACTCTGCAGTATGACTTACCAAAGTTAACAAAAGTTTACTTGACTGTATAGTGTAATTGATTTTATGGTTACTGAATGTACCATGTACACAAGTGCCTTTTACAGCACTAACCAAAGACAGTAATGTTATCCTCTTTTATCACACTCACGCTGTGGTTGACAAAGTGGGAGATGTTGCCGTGGTGAGCTGCGTCCACGGTGTACACGTCCTCCACATAGTCCAGGTCAAACAGGTACGTGGAGCCCTGGCAGTCGTACACATGACCCCTCCTCTCGGCTTCCTCATTCGTGATGATCTGCAGGAAACAGGACAACACAGGAAATCACTGCAACAAACATTGTTTTTTGGATGCAACACAAAAATAACAATTGATTAAAAGAAACTCAAATACCTTTTTCAGATATATATCAATTTCAGCATGAGCAAGCTCAGCCATAAAACATGATATGTATTCTAAAACACTGATCTGAGCCCCATTCATTGAAAAGAAGGACAGTTAAATCAGCACAAACAGAGGGATTACAAACCTCAGTGTTACCCCTATATACAAATAGCGGCGGCGCAGCTGCTAGGGGCGCCAGCCAGGTACCCAAAAAAAATTAAATATTTTTTATTAAAATAATAAGTGGCGACCCTTTTTCATTTTTGATTGTTTATTATGTTGATTTGTAGTATTTGTGTTAGTGTATGTTCAATAAAGATGTATTTTTGCTAAATCTTGAGACATTGCCACTGTATGTACTGGCAGGGCCGATTTTTGGCATAGGGTCGCCAGATCTGGGGGGGGCTGCGCTGGTAGCTCTGGGAGGGGAACATTTTTTGTTACTATTGGCGCTCATCCTAATTTTTGGCCTTGATGCAACAACATTCATAATTAATTAAATGTAACACCCTTTTCACCCCGGTTACACTTTTCATTTGCCCTGTACGATGGGCGCTGTAAGTGATGAAAGTGGGGGATGTTGGCTTATCAGGCGCCCGCAGCTCACAGCCAAAGTGCGATACTGTACTAGTAGCCTACTCACAAAACATAAACTATTAGTTTTGTGTTTTTGATTATTATTAAACTGTGAATATTCACTCAAATAAATACAAAATATAATAAAATAAACATTAAGGTGCAGCATTTCGATGAACTGAAATAATCTGTATTTGAACTGTACTGTACTAGTACCTAAGCAGCCAGTTTGACATTATGACTTGCTTGTCATTGTATTTTCATGTTTTTTTAAAGAAAAATGTACTTGCTTGCCGAAAGGGCAGATCTGCTGGCACCAACAATGTCTCCTGCTATGGAGAACACCCTCTCTAGGGACAGAGGTAGCAGATACAGCCAGGTAGCGGCGCTTTGCTAACATGGCAACATAAGGATATTTGGCGTTTGTAATAGCTTTGGCTCGGTCTGAACTGTTTGCGAGTGGTGGAGGCTTAAATGCTAGCGGGAGTTGGGTTTGCACTTCAGTCTTTTGGTACCGGTGATATTCACGTTCGGGTGATGCCTTTTCAAATGAGTGTGCACATTTGATGTATTGCCAGCCGCGTAACCAATGTTAGTTGAACAATCCCGACAAACAGCTTTGGTTCGGTCCACCTGTCTTTGTCCGTCATCCTTGTACGTAACTGCGAAACCAAAATGTTCCCAAACCGGAGACTTCAATGATGCTGGAGGATTTTCCAGCTCAACTTTATCTGCGTTCGCCATTTCCTCAAATTACAGACAAAATTTGAACGCATCCCTGTGACCAGCTCTCATAGTATGCCTCTAGTCCAATTAAATGACTTGGTCGCTCTATGACGTGTTGAACCCAATGTGAGCAAATTACTCTGAATGCTGCGACGCAGCACCTGAGATTACTTCCAAAAAGTTGTTCACATTCTCAATTTTTTACGTTTAATGTTTTATTCGTTCGGTACACTTCGGTACACTTCGGTACACACGTGTACCGAACCGGTACCGAACCGGTACGGGTACGTATACCGTTACACCCCTACTAGTTACTATATTAAAAACTTGTTCCCCTTAACAAGTCTTAAGGACCTAAGCTGAATCCTTCAAACTGGAGCTATGAGTGTGCAGATCGGTTTTTATTTACAAGAGATATTTGAAACACCTTTCAATATAATACCTATACCGGGGCTTCTTGAGCTAACAAATCTGTAGTTGAATAATTGATTTGTTGACTTAAATCAACAGATGTGTAAAACTACAGTGACAGAGACTACTAATGCCAGGTTTTGGAAAAACTGTTTCCACATCAGCAGTTATTTACATTACAGTAAATCTGAAAAGGGTCCTGATGCACACCTGCAGACTGTCCCCTTCACTACACCCAGAACACACATGTTTACCTAACCCTAACCACAGATACTGTGTGACAGCAGATGCTAGGTGAATCCAGCGGGCTGCAAGGAACCGTGATTTAGGCATGGAAGAGTTAAGTGGTGAATACAGAAGGGGATGAGACACAGGGAAGAACTACCAGTTAGATCATTACCAGACCTTTCAACTGTAGGTTTTTTTGCCAGTTTAAAAAAAATGAAATAGTATATATTTTTTTTTGTTGTTGTACTTCTATTTGCCTACTTGTAAAATATAAATGATATTAAAATTGCACAGACTGCAACTGCGCAAACAGATCTACAGCAGTTAATACACACACACACACACAATATAGAGAAATACCTCAAAGTACCCAGTTTGAACCAGCATGCAAACAAATTGACCAGCGTTTTCTCTCATCTGCACCTGAGAGTTCATGCTGGTGTCTATCTGCTGGGCCAGAGACTTTCTGTTGCAGAGGATGGTTGCCCCAAGATTTCTCCTGTCGTCGGCAGATTATTTCGAAATTAAATTATGGATGTATCCGATTCACATTTGTGTGTTTCAAACCGAGGGGGCTTACAAGTGCAAGTGAAATAAATATTAAATCATTGTCAGGTTTGAAGATATATTTGTTTTCTTTACCGTGTTGCTGATTGTATTTAGTATTGTTTCCACTATATTCTCAGTTCACTTGTGAGTGAATATTTTGTCTTCTGTAAGAATAATGAATCGTAACGAAAAAAACAATTTAGTGAAATAAGAATGTAACCCCGCCCATTATGGAAGTGGAATCAAGAAGGGTGTGTGTGAGCAGGTCTTACCTCCCCCACATACTCCATGATGAAGGTGTTCTTCTTGATGTGCTGCAGCGTGCGCACCCCCCACCCCCGGCCGTTCTCCGTCTTAAAGATGCACAGGTCAACCTGGATGCCCTTCTGCACTACTCTGTTGGGACACTCAGAGCTGCAGCTGCATTGGGAGTTACACTCGTATATGGGCTGCCCCGGCCGGATCCGGACCAGGCCCTTGTCATTGTAGGCCATGCGGTGCAGCGAGGCCCCGGGGCAGCAGCCGTTTATTGGTTCCTCCAAACAGTTTTTACAGTCACAGCCCACCGCCATCTCATCTAACACAATCCCTTGGCCTACTTTGTAGTTGTTGATGTAGGTGAAGTTCTTTGGAGGGCCCTCAAGGTCCACTTCGTTTGCAACAAAAATGCGACCCGGGTGGTTGCGTGTCTGGTTCAGATGGGCCTCCCAGCGCTTCAGACTCTGACGGAGCTTGGCTTTTTGGACCAGGAATGAGGAAATGTCCTTATCCAGTTTTTTTGGGGTGTAGCGTCTCTTGTGGCGCTTCAGCTGCTGATCCAGGTCTAGGTGGAACTGCTTTATCAGTTTGTGGCATTTAAGGTTCCTCTTGGGTTCCCAGCTGTTATCCGACTCTGGGAAGCCCTTCCACTTCAACAGGTAGAACTCCTCCTGCTGAAACACAAAGCACTTTTAAATAGGGGCAAAGATTTCTGCAAAGATGTCTGATGTACGCAGCCCAAAACCAGAATGCCAGGTATGTGCTTAGATATGTCTCATAATTATTTGTGTGAATATAAAAATAATTTGTAAATATTTTTACAACATTTACAACTTTCGATCAGGCATTTGTGAATCCATTTTGTATTTGTCGACCAGAAATGCACTTGTGGATCTCACATTTCTGCTTGTGGATCTCAAATCTCTGCTTGTGGATCGTTTTTTTACACACAGAGTTTTGCGACAAACTTTCTGCCTAAAATCTACTCGTGTCACTCGGTTATTTTCGGAAACCACGTGATGGCCTGCTGATGATGACATTTCCGCATGGTTTTCAAAGTAAGAGCATGATGGTTTGTTTAATGCTCCGTTTTTTTAATGAACAGCGGAACGTTAGATGCATTCTTTATCACCATCATGTGATACAGTTAGTTTGTGTTAGTTTATTGGTTCAACTTTCTTCATAGTTTTTTGTGTATTCAGTCAAGCAGGTCAAAGTTACAAAGCACTTCACATCTTATTAATCGGCCCAGTTTTACCTGAGAGAGAGAGAGTTGTTGCTGCGCTAACGGATATTAGAAGCTGTTTCTACAACCAAGTGAAAGGAAAGTCCTCTTCTGTCAGATAACGTCAGCTCAGTGAGCTAAAGGACTCTCCGTGTTTAGATCAGGGGTGCCCAACCTTTTTTGAACCGAGAGCTACTTTTAAAGTTGCCAGTCTGCCGAGATCTACCAGTCCAAATAGAGAGGCGTAGCCATTAGTGACCTACTACCAGGTAAATACACACTTCTACTTGTATACAACTGGCCTTTGTACGATACTTCATAAGATACTGCAGATCCTTTATCTTACCTCTTTCTAATCTACACACATACAAGTATTTAACTGAAGTTACACAACAGTGTTGTTGATACAGAGTTGGAGTTTATTGTAATGTTTTCAAGAAACATTGAACAGTGACTATGACACAGGAAAAAAAGACTCTGAACCCTTTCTTTGCCATTATATAAAATTAGTGTTGCTACAAAGGTATAAATTAGGCTTACTAATAAGACAACTCAGACCTGAAGCTACACAGGAATCTGCTGCCAAAGTGCAATAAAAAAGACAAAATTAATAGAATCAAACCCTTTTTTGTAGCATTTTAGTATAAAAAGAAATGCCTTTAAAATAGGATGCAAGCAACACTAGTTTCTTAACCTGAATTGATAATAGACTAATCAATTTAAACAGAACAGATCTTAATGTTTGCATTCTTATACCATTTTGTACAATAATTATAATGAATAAGTTCAAACAAATTAAAACTTACAGCTGATTAATAACGGTATCTAACTTCAGTTTTTATTATATCAAAAACCTGTTGAAATGCTACTGTTATTTTTTACTGTCCCCCAAAAGCGTGTCGGCAGCCTCCAGGAATGCTTCTTTCACAACTTCGCCGTCTTTGAAAGACTTCATGTGTTTCGCAAGAACGTGACGGACACGATAAGATGTTATGGTAGCAGCCTCGCTCTTGTTGTTGGGCCTGGTGAAAATGGACTGCTCCCCTTTTGGGAGCATAGGGCATTAGGAGGGAATCCCGTCTCGTAGCGTTTGTGCACTGTTTTGAAATGCCGCTCCTAAATTACCCTTCTTCGATAAAGCCACGCTCGCATTGCAGATGAGACAGATGGACTTTGAATTGGAATAGATACAAAAATAGTCATTCTCCCACTCGGAGTGAAAATTATATATTTTGGGCTTTTTTGCTTCTGCCATAATTGCGGTCTTGTGTGTGCGGACTGTCACTCCTGTTGACACGGACAACGTCAGCGAGCGAACTAGTGCACTGCCCAGTTCCCACTGCCCACCAGCCACGCCCCGACACATGGGGTCAAGCCGGCCAATCACAAAGCTTTGATGCGTTCAAGTGCATTATTCTGGCACAGGAAGATTATGTTATAGGACATTAACGATAAAACAGAATATTGTTGTTCTATTTTTAGACACATCTCGCGATCGACTGGGAATCTCCCCGCGATCGACCGGTCGATTGCGATCGACTGGTTGGGCACCCCTGGTTTAGATAGTTAACTTTAGTCTAATGGCGCATTTCCACTACAGGGCCTCGCTCGGTATGGCTAGGCCTCGTTAGGCCTTGTTAGGACTGGCTCACTTTATGCTGCGTTTCCATCACAGTTTAGTAGCTTGGGCAGTAACTATAGTAACGCAGTCAGGGCTCAACGCTAACTTTTTTAAATGGTTGCCAGGCTGGCAACCAGGCATCAACTTTTAGTTGCCAAAACTGAAAATATGGTTGCCATTTTTAGCCACCTTATATTTTAAATAATGAAGATACTATGCAGTTATCCATCAACTTAATAATGAACATGTGACACAAAAGAATGTTCAAATGCTTTACAAAAAGTAATTAACACAATTATTTTAAACTTAAGTGGTAGCAAACTTGTCCACCCTCAATTGCTGGTATACAAAATACCAGTAGTGCAGCTGTTGTCATGTTCTTCACAGATCCCTCACAAATGAATTGAGCAAGTCACTAGTTTCTTGGTCATCCGTTGTCTCCCTTTCAAATGTGGGTTTTCCTGACCTTTGTGCTGACCCCCACCATAGAGCCGTGGGCCCTTCAGCATTGAAGTCTTGATTGGCCAGACTAATACATTTCTAATGTAAAATAAATGAAAATCATTCACAGTTAAGAATTAGATATTAATTATGAATGCTGTAAATTATCTTTTATATGTCTAACTATATTTAAAATGTGTTACCTTTTTATAGAAGTGATTATATTTGTATGCCAATATTTTCCTATGGTAAAGTTTCATTTTGCACTTTTATTTTGGTAGTAATAAGATCAGGGGCCGTATTCACAAAGGATCTTAAGGCTAAAAGTAGCTCCTAACTGGCGAATTTAGGAGAAACTCCTAAACATAATGGGCGTGTCAGTCTTAAATTTAGGACTCCTAATTTTTTTCACCAAGAGCAATTCACAAAGTATTTTAGGCTTAAAAGTAGCACCTAAGTTTAGGAGAGCTTAAAAGTCCTCGAGAGGACTCCTAACTCAGTAAGACCTATTCACAACAACTCAGAAGAGGAAGAGCTGTGTGATGTGATGCTGCAGCTGGACTTTCATCTTGATTTCTCCTGTGGGGAAGATATATATATCATTTGTAACACATTTTTGGGAAGCGGGTTGAACAGTTGCACATTGTAATTCTTCTGTAAATATTAAACAGAAAGGTTTTTCATGTAGCCTATTGCAATTATTGCATGCATACCCCTCAATCTCCTTTTTCACGGGAGGGACCACCTCGGTCCGCTAGTAAATCGCCAGCGGCGAGTGACTAATCTGACCGGCCCACCTCGGTCGGGGGGTCGGTGCGAGTGACTAATCCGACCGACAGTCCACCCCTGACCAGCAGTAACAATTGCTTTTAATTGCCTCCTTGATTTAATGCAATTTACGTATTTTTATTGTTTGCTCTCTCTCTTTAACGTGCATATACAACGTCATTATCGTGGTCTGCACAAACTTGTCATCATGCGTGTATTCTGCTAACTGCACTGTCCATAACTATTTGATAGGAATACATTTCTAGCCGAGGCTATTTCCTTGTTTTTCGGTGATTTAGTGGGCTCGTTTGTGGGATGTTGCGGATGAGTTTCACCGAGACCGCCTGCTCTGAACAACCAATCACGAGTTCCGACTGGTCACAACAATAATTAACATTTATCTATTTTGGGGTGCACATTTAGCTGTTTGCTGTCCTTATTTCTTTATGTTAAAAACGGGTTGGCACTGATGGCAACCAAAGGCCAAGAAGTGGTTGACATTTTTTCTGCATGGTTGCCTGGCAACCGTTGGCAACCTGGCAACCGTTACTGTCGAGCCCTGGCAGTGTAGGCGGAGCCGTGACGTCATCTTCAATGCGAAACACAAAACCAACATCAGCCGTTAGCCCTCAGAGCTCCTCATATATATCTCTCAATATATATATACATATAGATAAAAATTTATACATGTAAATATATATATATATATTAGGGCTGTGCGATTATGGCAAAAATCATAATCACGATTATTTGGGCCAATAATTGATATCACGATTATTTTGACGATTATTCATTGACCATTTATTGAACTTTAAAACAAAATAATATTTTATCAACAAACAAGATCAACAAATATGTTGGAGCACACTTCCAAAACCATACTAAACATATATTAATATGATAAATAAAAATAAATTAGACCAAAATAAATTAAATCAAATATCTTGCCGTGCACTGTCACAACCTACTGAAAACTCCTTAACATATAGCCAACATTTTGGTGAAATATATTCAACATATTCCACTCAGTTAAACGTTGAAGGCTGGCCAACCGTCAGGGTCCAGAAGTAACAGGAAATAAATGTTGAACTACAATTTAAGACCAAAAAAAATGTTTTGGCCACCATGGCAAATGCTGGTAGGGCTGCTCATGTCATCTCTTAAAGATTTTTTGCAAGAAACACCAGCCTGTTTACATGGTCTGGTTTCAGAGATGAGCGCAGGCAGGTGACAATATTGCCACCTGTACTGAAGACCCTCTCTGAAGAGGAACTTGTGGCAGTGCTGCCACATATGACACAGGAAAAAAAGAAAAGACTTTCTTTTACAAATGAAAGCAATAGACAGGAATATATGCATATACAGTAGAAAGGACACGATGAATATTACAACATTTAATGTAGCCTTACTATGAAGGCTGACCTAAATACGGTGCTTTTCTACAGATTACCTTACCACTGCACTGGTAAGGTAAAACTAGGCCGATTAATAAGATGTGAAGTGCTTTGTAACTTTGACTGAATACACAAAAAACAATGAAGAAAGTTGAACCAATAAACTAACACAAACTAACTGCATCACTATAACATGATGATGATGGTGATAAAGAATGCTTCTAACTTTCCGCTGTTCATTAAAAAAACAGCGCATTTAAAAAGGTGGGGTAGGTAATTTTGGAGAAACCAGCTCGAGTGCGGTAGAATTTGAAAATACACAGCTGGAAAAAAATCGGCCTCTTCCTTACACACACGAACGTGCACATGACCAATGAGGGCTCGAGATAAGTTTGTGCACAGATGGAAGGCTGACAGGCAGGTAGGCCATCCAGTTATTTTAGCCGGGCCGGCTCAGATGATTGGTCGTACTTTTTACAGTCCTACGGCTTCCACAGATTACATTTTTTTATGGATTTTTTGTCAAAGCACTTCAGATATTCATTGCTATCGGGATGTTAAGAGCATTCCATGCAATATAACAAAAAGTGTATCTTGAGCCGGTTTCTCAAACTTACCTACCCCACCTTTAAACAAACCATCATGCTCTTACTTTGAAAACCATGCGGAAATGTCGTCATCAACAACGTGGTTTCCGAAAATAACCGAGTAACACGAGTAGATTTTAGCCGAGACCGGCGGCAAGTTTGTCTCTAAACTCTGTGTGTGTAAAAAGACGACCCACAAGCAGAGATTTGAGATCCACAAGCAGAGATTTGAGATCCACAAGCGCATTTTTGGTCGACAAATACAAAATGGATTCACAAATGCCTGATCGAAAGTTGTAAATGTTAAAGAGATATTCAAAGATCTTTTTTTGTATTCGTAAAAATATTTTGCGTATGTATTTGTGAGTTTGCAAATCTTTTAAATGCATTTGTGGATGGTGTTTTACATTTACAAATCACATATTTACACACAAATTATTTTAATGTTCACACAAATATCACACATATCTAAGCCCATAGCCAGGCTTCGTGTTTAATATATAGTTCGTTAGTATGAGTCAAACGATTTGCAGCCAATATTTAATGTTTCTGTTACGTTCTATGTTCCTGCATTATACACTGGTAGATAACTGGTAATAACAAGGTAACCTGGAATAACCAGCTGCAACATTTATGTTATTTCATAAATGCCATCACTGTACACGCATTTTAGAGGATGGAAAAGGGTTTTTTGTTTAAGACAAAAATTCTAAGGTTAAGGAGATCAGCAGGGAGGAAGTGAGACTTGATCAGACCCTTATTGAAACAGGGCCTTGTTCTGATGTGAATTGAATACAAATCTTAATACCGGTAAACTATTTCGCATTTTCCTCGAGGACCCTTTGTGTGGAGAACCCCTGACGTTGATGAGATAGAGCTGTTAATATAAGAAAGCTGTGTGTTATGATCAGAGGTGAAAGAAGTACTCGGATCTTGTTCTGAAGTAGAAGTACAAGTACAAGAGTGTATGAATACTACTGGTACTGCATTCAAAATGTTACTCAAGTAAAAGTAAAAAAGTATTAGCATCATATGTTTCTATACTCATTCTGCTGATTGGTCCATTTCAGAATAATATATATGATATGTTGTGATTTTGGTGCTGATTATATTTCACATCATTAATCCAAATCTGTAAAGTAACTACATGTATTAAATAAATGTAGTGGGGTAAAAATACACGGTTTACCTCTGAATTAAAGTGGGGTAGAAGTACTACAAAGTAGCAAGAACTCAAGTAAAGTACCTCAACATTTTACTTAAATACAGTACTTGAGTAGATGTACACACCAATGGTTATAGTACTGTTACCTTAGTCTTCTTGTAGTCGCAGATGAATTCCACATCATAGACATTGGTGCTGCCTCGGTTCACCCCCAGCTGTTTGCAGTAGAGCTTCTCTCCGCGGCACAGAGCCTGCAGGTCCTCCCAGGACATCTTGCAGGACACACTGCAACCTGACACACACACGCACTTTAACTCATTGTTAAGGCATGGAAGCTACACCAAACCCACTTAAAGTAAATCAATTTGTACTGGATCTGCTATGCGAGGGATTTGCAAATCAATATTACAAGACTACTAACAGTTCTTCATGCAAACGTTAGTCAACATATCTCAATGAAATCGAACGATCAATTTTACCGCCAAACACAGCCGTAGAGGAGATAATGAGATATTCAATAGCGAGACAGCAACATTGTTTGGGATTCTGATAGTCGAATACATACCCTTCAGAGCAACATAAAATATTAGTCAAAAACACATAAAGTTCTATTTAAATATTACCGTGGCGCTGCATGGCGCGTGAAACGTACCTAACAATACAACGGTTCATCCGCTTATCCTGCAGCCTGCCCCTAAAAACAGAGCACTACACTAACATACTAAGTAATGCTTTCTACAACATAAAATATATTCCTATTGCTGATAGTCAAAATTATTTCAAATTCACAAGCAGAATGTTGTCACAAAAGAGGCTGCCAGTGACGTTACTCCGGACAAATGACTTCCTAGTCACCATAAAGTACCACCCACGCGCCCACAAACTCCATGACAACAAACATAGTGTATATTTAAGCTATTTTAAAAGTGTAACGCTCGACTTCACTAAATAAATACAGTGAATAAGCATAACGGAATATCAAATCATATGTAGTCTTATGAGTTACCTTTCAAATATTCCGCCATGTTTTCCACACAGCCGCCAAAATGGAGATACAACATTGGTGGGAGGATCCTGCTGCAGGGAGAGAGCAGCGGCTTATGATTGGATGAACGTCATCTATTTGTCCTCTCATTGGTTCAGGATGTAGTCAGGAGGGTCGGCCGGAAGACAATAGCTGTTTACGAAGCTAGTTTTCACTAAGAAGTTAGGAACGTATCTAGTTATAATAGCCTGCCTGCTGTTAGTTAGGAGGCAACTATTGTTGTGTTCTGGTACTGTATGTACAATCAATACTCCAGACTACGACGTGCTATATTCAACGTTTATTGGTATACCGGAGGCGTCTATCGTTTTTCCAACCCAGTTTAGATGTAACCACGCCCACGTCCGTATTACGCAAGCATCGACGTAGCTCTACGCGATAGCGTCACAAAGCAGAATATTGAATAGTTGATTTTTGTCTTTCCAAAGGATTTGTTGACTGAAAGTAAACGATCCTATAATCAAAGCCATATCGAAGAGTCCTGAGATTGTATTACTAGTGTTTTATCATCTATAAATACCCTGTGTGTATCCTCAAATTTCGTTTTCAGGACAAACAAAATACGTTTTAAATATCTTATCAGCTGGTGTAAGTGTAAGCAGAATTTATATAACCTTGACTATTACTGTGTAGTGTACTACATTTATCTGACAGCATTATTTAATGATACTATTTTATATATATATATACACTTGTATTAATTCATTTATATACACACATATACTGTTTATATATATATATATATATATATATATATATATATGTGTGTATAAAAATATCCCTTATTTTGTCTCATTACACCAGTTATTGTTAAAATATTGACTTTACCTGCCAATGTCCGTTTCATCAGCTCTGCTCTCATCTCTGGGTTTATCGGTAGAAAAGAGTGTGACAAACAGCTGTAATGTTTCATCACTGCTGCCTGGTGTTTACAAGGCACTCCTGTTTGTCCTGCAGGGCAAGAACACAGCTCTAAATCCATGTCTACATCATACGTTTGGGTAGATCTCTTCCCCACACCAATTGTTGGTATTGTTTCCTCTGGTGAGGAAACTGCCTCTATAACTGAGGGCCCAACACTCTCTCACAGTTGTGGCCCTTCGTGTCCCCTGCCAGCAAAGCCCTTCTCCCCAACAACTTGTTTTAGCTGTTCCAGCCCTTGAGCAATAGTCTGCTCATCCTCAGACTGGCGGTGGAGAATGCCCAGAGGGAGGCCACCTGCACAGCTGTGGGTCAGGAGGAGGAATATAGTTCGGACATCTCCAGCAATTCCGTGACCGCGGAGAGCGGAGGTTCCTTTCTCTGTGGATTTGTCATCTATGAAGGGTTTAAAAAAATAGAAGCCCCCATGCCCCTCACAAAAATGCGGGCAAATTCTTTGAGAGCCCTAAATCCAAAATGGCTGCCATCACCATAGGTTGAAAATGAGCTTTTCAATGTTTTGGCCTACAATGTTGTTCAATACATGGTTTCTGGCACTTTATCGGTCGAGGAATTCATATTTGATGTTGTTTTGATGATTTGACCTATTTTTGACCTTCAAATCCAAGATGGCCGCCGATTTCTTCGCTCCAAAAGGTCGATTTTTCAACGTTGCCGTAGAGCAGGGGTGTCAAACTCAAATACACAGTGGGCCAAAATAAAAAAATGGGTACTAGTGGAGGGCCGGACTGGTTCAATGTTTATTTCAAAACCTATTGAAATGAACTTATTGCACATATGCAAACCTGGAACTAACAAAGCTTAAATTATTGCCTATAAAAACAACATTAAACATTAAATAACCAGTTGCATTAATTTCTTATGGCTCTATCTGCAGCTTTCCAGAGTCATTTCTTATGATTACATTTTCCCACAGGCCAACAACAGCTTCAACAAAACGATTTCCCTCAAAGAGAAAAACAAACATGCCCTGTTGTCGTGAGAGAAAAAGTGCAGAAGGAAACTCAGTGTGCTGCTCTGTGATGCTAGTTCAAGCAGATACTTGGCATCTCATCTTGGGTGCAAGGTCATCAATGTTTGGGGCCAGGCTCTGAGCTGAGGAGACCCTCAGGATGGAGTGAAGGTGTGCGTGCAATATACCGGCGGGCCAGATCAAATAGTAATTAGAAATGATCCTGAGGGCCGAAATTAAATCCACCAAGGGCCTGATTTGGCCCCCGGGCCTTGAGTTTGACACATGTGTGGAGCCTTCATATTAGGCTCTAATGAAAGCTATGCTCATGCTGAGTTGAGTTATAAACAGTAAAACAACAAGTAAGTACACAGAGGTCATCTCAGAGGTCAAAAACATGTGTGGCTGATGAGAAATAAACCGTAGCTCTCTATGCTCACAAATGTCTCATTATGGTCACTAATTTATGAATGAATTCAGTTGAATTTGATGACAAATGTGTTTAATAGAATACAAGGTATTACACAAGTAATTTAACAAGGCATTTCAATAGAATTTCCAACATTACAATAGACCGCTACTCTTCATCTGAATCTGTTGATTCTCCACACTCACTCATCTCATCATCGCTACTCTCATCAGAAAAGTCAGTACGTGTGAGCTGCTGGGGCAAAGGGGGAAGGGTGTGACGCACTGGTCGGCACTTCCCATTCACAAGTTCCCAGCCATGACCAATGGGAGAGGGATGCTCAAGCAGATTGTAATGCAGCTGGCAATTTGCAATATCATTTGTCCTTTCTACATGATGGTCCAATGAGTCATCATCAGGTGGCAGACGGACTGTGCTCTTTTTCTTCAGTTTGTGCCACTTGGAAGCTCTGGCCTGCCCACAGGTAACATCTGCACTCTCTGCATAGACAATGGAGAGGATAAATGCCTTCATCTCAGCTCTGACTCTGTCTTCCAACACCAGATTCTCACCCACTCGTCCCAGTAGCTGTCTTGTCTCAGGATTAGTCATCACCTTCTCCATCACCTTCTTTTTTCCGTGCCCATAAAACCCTGAGGTGTGGTCACTGCCAGTGATGACATGGAGAGGTATGATGATCTTTGCAACCTCTTCTGAGAGCATCGCTTGGCAGTTGATGAACGCATGCTTGCGTCTAATAAGTAAATCCCTTGGGAGTTGTTGCGAGACATAAGCCGCTTGGACAAACACGTCCGTGTCCTCACATTCTAGAACAACTGTTCCAGTGTAGTTCCTGGTGTCTGCAATCTCCTATGGGCAGGTTGCTGATGCCTCAAGATCCATCCATCCAGCCCAGTGGTCATAGAGGAGAAGTGTGTCTGCATAGCTGATGCTGACACCACTCTAGTCAATCAATCAATCAATCAATCAATATTTATTTATATAGCCCAATATCACAAATGTTACATTTCTCTCAGTGGACTTCACAGTTTGTACAGAATATCAGTATGAAAACTTCCAAAGACACCCCACAGTTTAAAGGGAAAAATGGGAGAAACCTCAGGGAGAGCAACAGAGGAGGGATCCCTCTCCCAGGACGGACAGACGTGCAATAGATGTCGTGTGTAAATCGAAGAGATAATACATTTACAGCATAGGTAGACGTGTTTGGAAATGCATGTGTCTGTAATAAGAACATGAATCCACGAGGATGTCAACAATCCTGTGGGAGCCATCAGGGAAGTAGTATGATGAGAATCAGGCAGGGCCACAGTGACAGGTTCAGCCACGACTCGAAGTCCAGGACTCCGGATCCAGGACTCCGGATCCAGGACTCAGGATGCAGGATCCAGGACTAAGGACCACATCAACAGGATCGCCAAAAAAAGACATTTGGGGGAAGCTGCGTTATTCGGAACATGAGAGTACACAGGTACACAGACAGAAAGAAGGAAGAAGTAAGGTGTCCCCCGACAGTCTAAGCCTATAGCAGCAAAACTAACGTGTCTACGTACATGGACTCCCTTAGGATAGGTTGAGGGAAAGGGGTAGCAAGTAAGAAGTAAGGAACAGAGATGGAGAGGCATAACGTGTCTGCGTACATGCACTCCCTTAGGATAGGTTGAGGGGAAAGGGTAGCAAGTAAGAAGTAAGGTACAGAGGTGGCTTGCTTTGTCAGCCTGCCGCTTGAATTACTAAGACGGTGATACAGGGTCAAAGAGACATGGTTTATTTGTTTGTTTCTGGGCAAAAGCAACTCCATTGTTAACTAAAATGAATCATTCATTGGAGGATCTGACTAATGTTAGCTTTTATATGAAAGAAATAGCACATCATTCAGGATTATAGATCTAACAGTAAGGCAAGGCAAGTTTATTTATATAGCACCTTTCAACACACAAATTAGAGACATTAAGAGCATTAAGAAACATATTATAAAATGATATCTAGAAACACTCATTTAAAAGCAATGATATAAAATGACATTTAAAAACACTAATTTAAAAGCAAAGATAAAAAGCAAAGATAAAAGTTACAGTGCAGTTTAAGATATGAATATATCAATTAAAAGCAGCGGCAAAAAGAAAAGTCTTCAGCCTGGATTTAAAAGTAGTCAGAGTTGCAGCGGACCTGCAGGTTTCTGGGAGTTTGTTCCAGATATTTGGAGCATAATAACTGAACGCTGCTTCTCCATGTTTAGTTCTGACTCTGGGGACAGAAAGCTGACCAGTCCCTGAAGACCTGTCAGTTCTGGATGGTTCATAATTTAGCAGGAGGTCAGAAATGTATTTTGGGCCTAAACCATTCAATGCTTTATAAACCAACAGCAGTATTTTGAAATAAATTATTTGACACACAGGAAGCCAGTGTAAAGACTTCAGAACAGGAGTGATGTGATCCACTTTCTTAGTGTTCTGCACTAAATAGCAGTGGTAGTGCGCTGTCCTGTAATGTGGTCGGTGATCATGGAGGCCAGACGGAGTGTGGCAGGGGTAATGTCAGCAGTTTTTCTCTCAGGCTGTTTTAGCCAGGTCAAAAGCTTCAACAGCAACTCACATACCTCTTCGCCTTCCTCGAGATGATCAATGTGAGGTGGCCAGGGGACAGTAGTTGTGTCTTTGATCTTCTTAGATAACTGCTGTGCCTGGTTCTGGAGCAGCTGCTCATCACTGATGCCAAGGGATGAGATGGCAGCCTCAATGTAGTCACCTCCTCCCCCAACATCATAGACCCACTGGCTCTTGTTCATTTGATTTCTCTCTTTGAAGCCAATTGTCTCTTGATACTCATTAATGAGCAGGCCCTTGACATACAACGATTTGACATCACCCACTTCATAGCCATAGTCACCGACAATGCGTTTGTATTCTGCTAAAAGAGACTGCAGTGAACGGATCTTTCGCTCAGTGAAGATGATGGAATCCACGTGTCTAAAGACACATAGATTTATGCGCTTGCATTTCAGAACTTGATGTTTGACTCGAACACTGAGCACTTTCTTTGTTTTTGCGCTGTCTGGCTTTTTCAAGCTTGTCTGAAGATGACATTGAGATAAAACATGACTGATGCATGTAATGACCTCCCTGCCCATCTTGCCATGAAGTGGTGGTATAAACATTACCAAATGTGTCAAGTCTTTTCCCCCTTTTCCGCCAGGCCGCTGTGGTTTCAGGCAGTACATGCCCAGCAAGCCTGCCAAATACGGAATCAAGTCCTGGGTGGCCGCCAGGTCCAGCTACGCCAGAAAGATGCAGGTCTACACCGGGAAGGCGAGCGCGGGGGGCCCGGAAAAGAACCAGGGGATTCGGGTCGTGCTCGATGTCACCCTGGGGCTCGGTGGGGGTCGCAACGTAACTTTTTCACCTCTTACAAACTCGGACAGCGGCTCCTGGAAAGGAACATCACCATGGTGGGCAAGAACAAGACCGAGTTCCCGCAGGCGCTGCTGGCGCAGAGGCCCGCCAAGGGCAGACAGGTATTTTCGTCTGAGTTTGCCTTCACGCGCACCGCTGCCCTGGTCTCCTACGTGCCCAAGAAGGGCAGGAACGTGGTTCTCTTGAGCACGCGGCACGCGGCACACGGAGATCAGCGAGCGCGGGGACAAGAAGCCGCGCGTGATCCTCGACTACAACCGCAACAAGGGAGGCGTGGACAACCTGGACAAGGTGATCGGCACCTACAGCTGCAGGAGGATGACCACGCGCTGGCCCCTTGTGGTCTTCCACAACATCCTGGACGTGTCCTGCTACAACGCCTTTGTCATATGGCGAGAGCTCAACCCCGGGCGGATGCCCGGCAAGCGCAACAAGAGGAGGGTGTTCCTGGAGCGGCTGGGGAGAGCACTGGTGGCTCCGTTCATCGAGAGGAGGAAGCGTCTCCCTCGCACGGCGGCCTCGGCTGCGGTCGTGAAAGCTGTCCGTGCGGAAGGAGCACGTGACCGGGCCCGTGGTGATGGTGTTGATGATGAGGACGATGCCACTGCCGCCACTTCCGCCACTTCCGCCACTTCCGCCACTGCCGCCGCAGCCGCTACCGCCACCGCCGCGCGCCCGGCCTCCCCCTCCTCATCCTCCTCATCTCGGCCCCATCCCGAGGCGAGCAAGAGGAAGAGGTGTCAGATCTGCCCGCCCAAAAAGGACCGTAAAACACACGCCGTGTGCTGCGGCTGCGGGAGATATGTCTGCAAAGGCTGCGCGCTCGCGTACTGCCCTACGTGCGCCGCAGATTGTCCCTCGCGCGATGATTAGTGAGCGCAGTACAGTTTGACCCGGTGGGGGGGAGGACACGGCGTGTGTAGGGGATTCGAGGACAACGGGAGGGTTAAACACGGCTCAATGTTTAAAACAATGTCTTAGTCTAGCAACATCCGTACAGAACAGTACAAGTTTCCTTTCCACATTGAAATGCTAAATTAATTAATGGCTATAATGTGATCATTTTTCCTTCTCTTTTAGTCAACCAGCTAAATTGTGCATCACAGTGAACATTTTCAATATATTTGAACTCACATTGTAGTGGTTCCTATCCAAATATGTTTCTCTTTTGGTTGTCATTCATTCAACATGTTTACAAACATACCGATGTTTTGACAATAAATGCAGCGTGAAACCGGGTAAAGAGTAACTACTAAGATGAAATACTGTGAAATCAGTTTATTATCTTACTGCTTTATGCAACTACGATCTGAAATGGAAGGATTTGATTGGGCCCTTTAGTTGGGCCCCACTGCAGCCTGTGCATGACAAGAGCTTACAGAAAATGGATGATTTGATCGGCTGTTTGTATAGGAGGTATTCATACATAAAGACACAGAAACAAACACATGCATTGGTGACAAAAGGAACACGAACATCAACAAACCGAAATATATATACAAATTCTCTCCTTTTTGTATTGTTTTTCTCAAAGAAAGTAAAGGTCATGTAGTACCTAAAACAAAGACACATTTAAGTTCAGTTGGATTAGAACCAGTGTACAATGTGTCTTTGCTCATTTTGCAGACACTTTAGTGTAAAAGATGGACTATCCAACAGTCGATCAAAGAGAAGCAATGTGGCAGGTACATGCAGCAAGCTAATAAACCTTTACACTGTGGCATAAAACATAAAAGATTCCAGTTTGATACTCTTTAAAAAAAACGTAATATAAGTGTTTATCTATTCATCATGCCATTCATTTTCCAAAAGTTATTAACTTGTGCAGTACACAACATTGCAAGGCATAATCATATTAGGAATATAACAAAAGACACATCTAGGGAGGAAAAATAACTAGAAGCAGCAACATTTCTCATGACTTTACATTGAACAGACCAAGTGGCTAACATTGCCAGGTCTGCTACAGCTGGTGGCCACTGTTTACAGTATCCTATATGCCGATTGTCACCCATTTATCATAGGGTGACCACCAGCAACTCCTGAGGTAAGCTTTAACTGATTTAGTCCTTTGTTTTAGGTCAAACTACAGTCAAATCCTTAGAGACCTGGTAGTTAATATCAGCCCTCACACTAACGTGGGAACAATTTGTCCCGGGTTCCTCTGCTGACCTGGGCTCCCCTGGTTCTGGCCTGCCTGGCTGCTGGCCCCTGGCCTTAGGGAAGGGGAATCCGTCCAGAGGGGCGTGCTCGATCCTGCACAGGCTGTCCTCGCTGTCGCTGCTGTAGCTGGGGTTGGAGGCGCTGACGAGGCCGCCCGGCTTGTGAAGCATCGTGTGAACGTTGTCTGTTTGAACAGCCTTTTCCAACTGTGTGACACTGATGGTTCCCTCCATGTCCTCCACCAAGCTCGGCTCCACCTTGCGGAACGTGTGGTGGGCATACAGGCCGATGCAGAACATCTCCACTATCACACAGTAGTGGTAGATCACTGAGGATGGACAGAGAACACAGGTTTAGAGGATGGGCGAGCTCTCTCCTGAACTTCAGCTTTCAGACAGAGGTTGGGAGAGGTGCTGGGACTTACACTGGGACCGGGTCAGGACAGAGAAAGGGGGGGTGCAGGGGATGACCTCCAGAGCACCCATGGTCTCCAGGATGCCGCTCTGCAGGCCGCACAGCACCAACACCACGATGACGCAGATGAACTTGGCTCTCAGTCCGTAGCCATGTAGAGCACTGTTAGTGGCTTTGTAAAAGAGGAGGTGGCCGTAGAAGGACACGAAGGTAGAGACACATATGATACCGTTGACGTACACGTTGGGATTGACTGAGTCCACCTGCACAACAAGAAGATGTCTTTTATCCTTCACTGCTCTAGAGAATACCATCAGCACATTCATAGCACCTGAGTTCAATTTGTCTTAGTGTGTTCAATATACACGCATGTGCAATATATCCTCATGCAATTCAAGATGAAATGTTTCTCTCAATTTGTTTACAATTGGCAAACAGTACCAGCTACCTCTCACATTCTTATATGGTCACTTAAAAAATAAATATACTTATTTTTACCATGGTGTACTTATTTATTTGTTTTTTTACTCATTGTGTTTCTTATTATAAATAGCGTGTGCATACTTAGTTATTTGGGATTTTTAATATGTAAGTCTATTCTCTTCACTTTATCTGCAGTATACTTCTGCTGTTGTAATAATGTAAATGTCCCTGTTGCAGGACAAATAAAGAAATTCTGATTCTGATTCTGAATACTGCAGCTTCAGTCATGTAAGGCCTCAGAATGCTTATTATTGTCAAGTGATTGGCATGTTTTGGTGATGTCCAGGAACCTCTTAATTTGTGGGACACTGGATATGGAATGTCCTTGCTCAAACAGGAATAGAGGAATTCATATTGTAGACATGAATTGCCAACCTTAATTATCCTAAGATAAAATATTACCAGCTACTGAATAGACTTATATTGCATATCTCACTTGATTCAGTAGCATCATCTGGATGGAACATCTTAACACATATCTAATATTTAAATTTGTATAATTGTTATGTTAAGAGCTGACAGTAAAATGCATAATTGAACATGTTTGTGGGAGCAAACATATGATCAAATAACACTATATATAAAGTATATAAATCCTGTTGAAAGTCTGTCACATATTAATTTAATTCCATTGACTCTTTAAACAATTTAGTAAAGGAAAGGATCTGCCCACTCAGATGGTACCACGATCTGCTCTTAAACTGTGTTTATCCAGAGCCTATAAAGGAAGAGTGCTGGGGAAAATCTGACATCCTTCATATAATCAAATATAATATACGACCCGAGCACAGACTGTACTGACAGCGTTTGGTCCTGGGGTCTCTTGCGACACTTTCCCTGCACAGGTTGGTGTTAAAGCAGCCTTAATACTCGATGGGGGATTAAGCATGGATCAAAATTCAAACAATTTACTTACATCACCATAGTCATACTGTTCATCTGTCCACAGCACCAGAGTGACGAAGAACAAGATGCTGCGGACCACCGAGAGCTGCAGCACTGCCGCCATCATCCAGGCCCGGCTGCTGCTGCACAGAGAGACAGTCACTGTACTGCTGATCCAGGACCAGTCACTATACTGCTGAGCCAGGACCAGCAGTCACTATACTGCTGATCCAGGACCAGTCACTATACTGCTGAGCCAGGACCAGCAGTCACTATACTGCTGATCCAGGACCAGTCTCTCTACTGCTGATCCAGGACCAGTCACTGTACTGCTGATCCAGGACCAGCCACTGTGCTGCTGATCCAGGACCAGCCACTGTACTGCTGATCCAGGACCAGTCACTATATTGCTGATCCAGGACCAGCCACTGTGCTGCTGATCCAGGACCAGTCACTATACTGCTGATCCAGGACCAGCCACTGTACAGCAGATCCAGGACCAGGCACTGTACTGCTGATCCAGGACCAGCCACTGTACAGCAGATACAGGACCAGGCACTGTACTGCTGATCCAGGACCAGGTACTGTACTGCTGATCAAGGACCAGTCACTGTACTGCTGATCCAGGACCAGTCACTGTACTGCTGATCAAGGACCAGTCACTGTACTGCTGATCAAGGACCAGTCACTGTACTGCTGATCTAGGACCAGTCACTATACTATACTATACGAAGCATAACGAAATTATAAAAAACGATTTAAAGAAAACTATTATAGCATAATAATATAGCAATATTTACATGAAATATAGATTTACCCGTAAAAATAGAATAAAACAAAAATAAAATATGAAATAAGAAATGTGCAGTATTGGTATGACAAGTAGTGTAGGAGCCATTTCCTTAGATTATAGTATCTATTAGTATCTATAGTATCTATTTTTAGAGTACATAACCTGAGATTATGTGGTGTATATTATTTATTATTTAATTTGATTACATGCTCCAGAACTGGACCTTACAGCCATGTTTCCGGCTCGAGAACCGGCCCATCCAGCCATGGTCCCTGCTCCAGAACCGGACCTTACAGCCATGTTTCCGGCTCCAGTGCCGGCCTCAGCAGTCA
>CALSBZ010004021.1:70155-81517 GCA_943591055.1 Gobionotothen gibberifrons
CTCTTTAGACCAGAAGCTGGCCTGACTCTTTAGACCAGAAGAAGGCCAAACAATGCTTTGTTTGGTAACTCTAAGAGACCCAAAGAAGCATCAGCTCACCACTGGTTCAACATTATTTAGTCATTCATCTGTAATAAACATTGTCTTTTGTTTAGCCATCTATTCAAATGTTAAAAATGTAGAAAGTGTCATCATTGAATTCAAATTGGCAGTAGTAGTAACAGTAGTTTGAAACAGATGAAATGCTGTTACTGTAAAGCACTGTGATCTAAAGTTGTCCTCTTCAGTTGCTGGCCTGGGTTTGTCACCGTCAGATTGAAGTTGAAACATATAAAATGTAACATAGGCATTCATATATCCACCTGCAGCTGTTTCTCTGCAAAGTGAGGATTTATAAAAACTAAGCTTGACAGGAGAACGTGCGGTCATTCACAGAGACGTGTAACTGAAAGAAGGAGAAACGGTGTGATATTACTTCCTACATATCATATATCAAGAGTTCATTTGTAAAGCCAATCTTACAACGAATAAATAAACGCCTGTTTGACACTCCCTGTGTGCAAAACAAATACAGATAGAATGCTAAATATCACCAGAGATAACAGGCTTTGCAAAAGAACCTCTCAAATATGTTCTGCAATTGATAAACAGTACTTGCACGTTATGAAATGTACTCTTACAAGTCACGGTTACATTTACCATGAGACAGTTTGGGTGCCTCAGCAGACACATACGAGTGCAGAGAGCTCCACAACATCTTCAATTCAAATCTATGATATTAACACTATTTAGGTGGAGGCTTCAGATAAGGCCAGAGGGTGTGATGATTAAAGTGTGTTTTATTAAAAGGGGACACATTCTTATGCTGATTCATTTATATCAATCTATCTTTAAAATGATATGTGTAGAGCCCAATATAACAAATTACAATTGGCTCCGGGAGCTTTACAGTCTGCAGCCTAGACCCTTCAGCGGTCCAGATCAATTCCCCTGAAACTGTTCATCATGGCAGCCATAACTGCTTTACAACAGATGCACAGAATTTGCCGTTGATAAGTAGATGTCTGTTTTGAGCGAAGCTGTACCTTCTTGTGCTGATGGCTGCAGTCGGGGGGGCAGGGCCTGGAGAGGACACAGGCACTGAAGATGGAGGCAAGCTTTTTTCTCAGAACTGAGGATGAGAAAAATCAACAACCTTGTTCATTGAGGTGTGAGAACCAAACCCCATTAAAGCATTCACACATGCTGGGAGCACACAAGGACCTACATCAGAAATGTACTATTTGTTAGCCTTTTGACTACAGAGGTCATGATAAGGTGAACATATATGCCTTTTTTACAAAAAACTAAAGACTGGCTATAACAGTAATAGTTCTGTTCAATAGATCAACGTTCTCTCTTGAAAACTCCTATTAACAAAGCTGATATGGAAATGGAGGATTTAAATACATTCCTCTTTAAAACTTCACAAGATGAAAGATGAAAGTAGCAGCACACACACAGGAGGTTCAGTGAGTGCATTCACCCGTACCATGTTCCACATATGTGATGAAGCCCAGAGACAGCAGCACAGCACCCAGATGGAAGCTCAGCCCCTGAGAGAGCACAGGGGGTTTGACAAAACCAAATCCACTCACAATACAACAAACATACAAGACTACTACAAACAAAACAAAAATTAAATATTCAAATTTGGACATAACCACTATAGGGCCACAGAGAGGCCATGAACAAATATATATATATATATATATATATATTACTGTGTATACATATACACAGTAAAACAAACATAATCTGTGAAAGGAGGGTCATTGAGGTTTTGTAAAGCTAGAGACTAAAATATGTTACTGAAAACATTTGAGGCAAGGCTATGAAGAAACAGAACCCTGATTTATGTTTGACAGTTTGATTGGAGGTGACAAGCAGTGATTAGGCGCTTTCACACCAAGTACTTTTCCCAGGAATAGTTCCCGGAACTTTTATTTCCTTGAACTATCTAGTAAATCGCGTTCACACCGGAATAAGTTCCCTGGGGGAGGATTAGACAAATGAAGCCGCTGACGTCACTTCTTCTTCTTCTGCTTTGGGTTTACTGGCAGGCTGCAAACCACTTCACGGCGTATACTGCCACCCGAAGTCCCCGGCCGGAAGTCCCCGGCCGGAAGTCCCCGGAGTTGGGGACTGGCTTCAGTAGAAGCTGCTGGGACTCCCAGCAGCTTCTACTGAAGCCTTCCGAGTAAATCGCCAGAACGCCGACACCTCCTCAGCTCCACCACTCCCATGTTTTCTTTTGTGTTGCCATAAGTTATTCTCTCTCCTTTGGTGTGCTGGGCTAATGCTAATAATGCTAATAATGCTAATGCGAGCAAATAAAATGGCGGCTTCACAAAAACTTTTCAGAGTTTTACGGGCCGTGGTTTGCAATTCGCCCAGCCAATCAGAAATTGGAACCTTTTTCTCCCCAGGAAAGTACCTGCTCTCTAGCAGGGACTGAAAAGGGGTGAAAAGGTTCCCGAAAAAAAGTTCTAGTTCCAGATCTTTTTGGTGTGATCGCAAAATCCCAGGAACTATCGGAACTATTCCTGGGAAAAGTACTCAGTAGTACCTAATGTTGATGAACTGACAGGCCCAGAGTGTTATTTGTCTGACCCGGTATGGAAGAAATAATGTTTGAGCCTCTTGTTATTGTGTCATGTGACCTGTTGTTGAAGACAGCCATTGTAGTATATCATACGTTCACAAACTATATCCTAAAACAATATTAAAAGTATATTTAAGTATACAAGAAATACCCCTAACACTGTTAAGTGCGAGCAGAAAAGAGTCTTCCTGTCACTCACATGCAGCAGAGCGCTGGCTGTGTATGTCACCAGGATGGCAGGAAAAGTCCCCAGTTTCATGGCGTTTTTAAAGGCATCTGAAAACATGGATCATCACACATCAAACACAACATTCTGAGGTTATAATGTACAGTATCTTTCATAAAACATGTTAATACAAAATGAGTGATGATCAATGTGCTATTTTTTGTCTAAAACCATAAGGTTTTAAATGTATTATATGTATGACAAAAAAAAGAGAAAAGCCTCACAGAGTAGCTGGAAGCAGATAATATTAGGATTACTGCTAATTAAGAAGCTGAAACCATGAACTGATTTTCTAAATGGTTGCTTGAATGTTTTCTTCCGATTGATCAAGTTATGCAGCATATGACACTGCTCACAACAGAACAGGAAGATGTTGACATGTGTTGTGTACGTATAAGGGAAGACATCTGATAGGAGCAACAGAGGAAAGGTGAACCCGAAATGTTGAGCACCCCAAAGTTTTATGTTAGAAATGTATAGTAGGGTCCCCAGCTCATAAAAACTGATGAATGCTAACTTACATATGTCGGGCAATTTTCACAATTAGCTTAAGTTGCGTAATTAACATTATAGCTTATGTCCACAATAGTAAGTAAATGGTCTGACCGATTGTGGTTTTGGAGATAGCGGAATGCATTTCGGACATTTTCAGGATCTGAAATGGCAGTTAGCATCGGGCAGTTTCTATGTGCTGGGGACCCTACTATACATCTCCAACATAAAACTTTGGGGTACTCAACATTTCAGGGTTCACACTGCTAGCAACTAGACTAAAAGGGGGATCATCCTCTGGGGATCATGACTGTCTGTCAAAGGTTTCCCCTCCATGGATCAGTGAGTGACGTTAGCCTCCAGCAGGTTTTGTGTGTGGGGCAGGAGGACTGAATCTTTCTGAAGATGTACGCACTTACAGGTTTTCAGCCATCGAGACATGGGAATGTTCCAGGAAGTCACCACCAGCACCATGGAGCGGGGCATCTCCACACTGAGAGGCTTCACCACACTCATGTCCCTGCACAATAAGCACAGAGACACATTTTATGACCAGTAACTCATCATTTCACTCTTCTTCTCCCACTAAATGGACCGATCGCATACCGCCAACTTCAGTCAAGAGGAATACGACATTATAACAGAGACCTATAAAGGAAAATATATATAAATACACAGCACAAAAGCATCGCTTTTGCATTATTAGAAAACATTTATCAACTAATTCATATGGAAAGGGAATCCAAACATGTAATATTATTAAGAAATACAGGTTTTGTTTCTGAGAGACTGCAAAAAAGGTGTGAACTTTGTAGTGAATTATTGGTGACTTCAGCATCATTATTACAGAAGACGTTGGAATCCTGCAGGACAGACCAGCAGAAACTATAAGTCAATTACTATTATCAATAAATAAAGGTTCTCCTTAGCACAGGTTTGGCCGCTGAATACCTTACAATGTGTCTGATGAACAGGTCTACTTCTACAGTGCAGTTCCCCCCTGCTCAGCTCTTACCATCTGATGTTGTCCTTCTCTTCAGTGGCCCCCGCTCCAGCCAGCATGCTGGTGCCTTCACTGAGGTGACCCACAAAGTAGTTACTGAAGTGGAAGGACACTGCGTTCTCATATGCATGCAACCACCTGTGCACAAACACAAAGACACACATTACGTTTACTCAAACATGGTTATCACTTTCACTTAGACTTCCTGTAAGAGGACATCTTAACCCCCTTTGAGCGTAACTTCAGTAATTCCTTATGAACAGATAATTTAAAAAGGCACTAAAGTAATCTGATAATCCAACACAGGTGACAGAATTGCATCTTCACCGGTTTGGTCTCAGAATGTTTCATACTTGGGGCATACGATGACATCTGATCCATCTTCATCTAATGATGAAGAACATGAGAGACGTGGGAGCTGATGAAGTGAGTGAGTGAGTGAGCGAGTGAGTTGACCCTGAGACCAGGATGTTTTGTCTAAGGAGTAGTTAACTGAGGCCCCGTTTACATGGAGACAGTTCGGGTTGTATCTGCTACTTTTTTCTATCGTATAGACCAGGGGTTCTCAAAGTGCGGCCCGCGGGCCAATGGCGGCCCTCGGAAATGTTTCTGGCGGCCCGCGATAGTTAATGTGTCAAAAAGAATATTTTTTTTTTTTCCTTTTTTTTTTTCTTTGCCTAAATCCTTCCGGCCCACATTTGTAAGTATTCCGGCCACTCCCTGGAGGGATGTTACAGATGGATAAACAAGCTCCAAAGCATAAAGGCGTTTTTGTATAGTTTGTGTATACAGTATACAGTATTGTAGCGAGCCCTGGGTTCAGAGGGAGGAGCTTGCATAGGGGAGGGCGGGGGGGCTTGGCAGGGAAACGGGGTTCAGGGGGAGTGGCTGTACCCGTAGGATAGAAAAGGGGGAAGTGACGTCTGACTCAGAGGACTGTGACTTCTGTGAACTGTTACACCCCTAGTATCCATAGATTTAGTCCCTAATTTTGCTCTCAAAGTGCACCAGATTGATGCTTTTAACTTCAACATTTAAAAAAAATTCTTCCCGGGGAAGCATGCCCCCGGACCCCCCTAGAGGAGGTGAGGTCCACCACCTGCCCACACCCCGTTAAATTGTCTCACCCACATTGAGGATGCTTCCTACGCCCATGTTCTATTCCATGTGTCAAGTCAGGCAAATTGGGTCCAAATGTTATTGCATCAATGATCTGTTAATATTAAAATCAATAAATATATGCTGTAACTATTTTGCTCTAGGCAACTCAAGTGGCGCGTTCACACCAAGTACTTTTCCCACAAAGGTTCCTGAGAACTACGATTTAGTTGCGTTCACACCAAAAAGTCCCAGGAACTAAATTAGTTCATGAGAACCTTTTTTACCCCCTTTTCAGTTCCTGCTAGAGAGCAGGGACTTTCGTGGGAGAAAAAGGTTCCTGTGTCTGATTGGCTGGGCGGAATGCAAACCACGCCCCATCAAACTCCCAGAGAGACTAACTTATGGCAACACAAAATAAAACATGGGAGTGGTGGAGATGAGGAGGTGTAGGCGTTCTGGCGATTTACTCTGAGACTTCCGGACGGGGACTCGGGGTGGCAGTATACGCCGTGAAGTGGTTTGTGGCCTGCCAGTAAACCCAAAGCAGAAGAAGAAGAAGTGACGTCAGCGGCTTCATTTGCCTAATCCTCCCCCAGGAACTAATTTCGGTGTGAACGCAATCTGCCTTAGTTCATGAGAACTAAAAGAGTTCTCATGAACTAAGTTCTCAGGAACCTTTGTGGAAAAAGTACTTGGTGTGAACGCGCCTAAGGGCTCAGGTAATGTGATTACTATATGAATAATGGTCCAAAATAACATTAAATGCATAAGGGTTTTTGTTAAGAAACATACTTTCGTCGCCGGCCGGCCGATACATGCCGCGCATTAAGTGGGCCTGTCTGTCAATTAATCCCCGGGCCACTCTAAGGTGGGTAGATCTGCGGACGGAACGCTCTGGGGGGTCAAACGGCTCTGTGTGTACGCCCTATACGCCAAAGCCCCGCCTCTCCTGCTCACCCCTGTGTCACCCGCGTCATTGCTGATGTGTTTCGCCAACAACAACAACAACCGAGTGTTTCGAGCCAGGTCCCGGTATCTCGCAGGACAGTGCACCCAGCAGGAGCCTCCAGCTGGATTTGATCGATATGGACATAAACGTGAGTGAAGTCTAATCGGAGAGGAGAGAGAGATCAGAGATCAGCTGCTGCTGACGGAGACACGCAGCTCTGCATGATCACCTGCAGCTCCGCCCGCTGTGATGGAGTGATGAGCGGAGCAAAACACACACTTCAAGTTAGATCATCACCCTTAGCTATTTTAATGACCTCTCAAACTACCTAAACTAGTTATAAATATGTTTATTTTGACTGTCGGGTCACTCATTACTGGATCAGCCAGCTGCACGAGACGGATACTGACGGGCTGTCAGGAGAGGGGGAGGAAAAGAGAGGCTCCGTCCTCCGTGTATCATTCTTATATTATTATATAGAGTCGTTATCAATTTGTTTTAAAGCTCAATAAATAACAAAGAAGACCTTTGACCGGCACTTTTCTAATTTTGTCCGGACGATTTAAACTTTAACGGAAATGTTGACCGGCAAAAAAAACAGAAGGGCAACCAGGCAACCATGCTTGGGAGGTCTTCTTCGCTGCTTTTGGTGTATTTTGTGGCGGAAGTACAGCGCCACTTACAGGCCCGGCATATGTACTACAGCGTCTCCAGCGGGTCGGTCTCGTGTGGAAGGACACGTTTATTGAGACGATTGCGTGTGAACTGAAGACTTTTTTTATATCTAATTCGGTTCATTTTCGTTTCCGTCTCCGTGTAAATGTGGCCTAAAACACCTTACTACTGATAACTACCAAGCACAGGACTCTTGTTTGAGTTTTTGTCATTACAAACATTTGATCTGTGAGCTTTGTTACACACGACATGTCTATCTGTTTTGGTTTGGTTCAAAAGTGAAAAGTCTAAAGGTCCAGACCAGAAGAGGTAGGTATGATAGAGAGACAGACTGACCTTTGAGTGGTTAAACATGTGCTGACAATGGAAGCATTTATCCATCATCCAATACCACATTTGTTGTATTAACACACTTCAGTTGTTCTATGGAAGCCTGTGGGAAATCAGCAAACTCTAACCCTGACAACTATTCTTACCTTTCTCAAATGTATCTTGGAAGCAGGGAGAGAAAGACAGAAAGCATGTTCACAAACCAGTGTATTGTATTGACTCAATGTCTTAGTTGAGGAGGATAAAGATGTTTTTAAAGGTGCCTTACTTCTGTGTGATTGTGTTTCCATGGATGGGGATGAACAGAGGGAAGAGGTAGGGGGCGACGCAGGTGGAGACCAGCAGGCAGACCTGACTCTTCAGGAGGCAGAGGGAGGAGCTGCCCAGCCAGCGCCAGCTCTGAGGAACACACAGGGCGGTCAAATGTCAGTTTATCTTAGGAACCTTCCTAACGGAGTGAAATGACCTGGGAGTACCTCAGTGGCCGCCATGATAAGAGCTGTTCGAATTCTCTAGTCTAGATGATAGGAAAGGAGGTTTCAAACTTCCTTTATAACCTCCTTTAGCTTAGGAACCACTGGAGCCTCATCCCAATACCCCTCCTCGACTCCTCTCTTCCCCTCCTCCGGGACTTGACCCGGAAATCAATCAAGACACTCCATTTTGAAGGACGTCCCAATAGCTGAAATGCACACAGAGGAGTCGAGGAGGGGTGAGGGAGGAGATGAAAGGGAGGATACACGAGAGCAGACTACGCGGAAGTGTTTTCACTACTCGCGTATAAAAGCCCCGCCCCGACCTTCACAGCTGGTCGGTTTCAACAGAGGAAAAGCGTCAGAACTGGAAGATGAGTGGAAAAGCGTCACAATGTATAAGTGCTCACAGCTCCGTGGGAATTATTATGTGCATTCATTTCTTAAGGTTATACTAACAATTGAAGTCATGTTTAATGATCTTGAACGTCACTAAAACATAGCTATTAAGAAAGCTATTTCATAAATGGCTAGATCTTGATAAATAACAATTATTTGTATTGTTTTGATATTCAGGAGTTAAATGATTTAAAATGCACAGTCCTGAATGTGGGGATCTACAGGACACACATGTTCAGAGTAAAGGCTTTCACATTACTATCATTATATTTGTATTTAAATGTAGGCTACCTTTTACACCACAACGGAACACAACAGCAGGACCAACCATCATACATTGAATTCCTTGACTAACAAGAGAACGATTCATTCATTTAAATAAATATTTAACAACAAATGGGCCGGTTCTAAGGAGTTAGTCAGTTAAGCCCGATGAGAGGGGATACAGCTGTGCACATGTCATCATTAACAGACGTCGTTTAAAAGTGACGTTTGAGTGAACGAGGACGTCCCAATTAATACCTGAGGACTCCTCTGTCCTCGTGTCACCTCCTCGTGTCTCTTGATCACATCTTACGGAGGCGGAGCTAAGACGCAAGGAAGGGACACGAGTGAGGGAAAGGAGGAGTCGAGGAGGAGTATTGGGATGAGGCTTGGACCTTCCTTTACGAAAGGAAATGCTGTCCCACAATGCCTTGCGGCTGCAACATTTATCGTGACTTTGTTTTGAACATTAATTTTTCACCGTAAAAGAAATAATAAGTCAACATTTCACAGTGTTTACTGAGCGGAATGGGGTGAGCCACAATAACTTTCACTTCGTCGGATAGTGTCAGTGCAGTCGGATTCTCAAAGCGCTCTATTCCTGAGTCCTGACATTTCTCACAGAGGTCAAGGAATAGTGGTTAGGAAAAGATGATAGGAGCTGATTTTAGGACAATTCGACCGCAACCACACTCTCAACACCACAGCACTGAGCATGGAGAGCACCGTGCACACAGCTGGACACAAGTACTCACCAGCTTTTTGCCCTCAATGGCGTTCTGATAAGTGGAGAAGCTTATCCAAGGGCCGAACACTACAGTGCCCACAAAGAGAACGTAGCCCAGGAACTGAGCTGGGGAGGGCAGGCAGCTCACGGCCCCCCTGTCCAGGTCAAAGGCCAGAGAGATGGCCTTCATGGCCACCACCATCTGAGAGCCTGAAACACACACACACACACATTTTCGATTACCATTACATTGAGAAAAATAACTGCCGTGTAGGGCGTACACACGGATACCTTTTTTTTAGAATAGAGATTACTAGCAGGATAGCAGTGTTACAACACATTTTGAACTAAAGATGGATATATTATAGGTAGAAGTACTGAATGAGTTTTCTTTATGGTTTATATTTAGGCTACTTTAATTCTTTATTTGAAATACATTTATCTTGAATGCAGTAGGTGGACACTTGATTTATTAAACAAAAATACAGTCCATGCTTTTGATTCATGTATTAGGCATTTGTGAACTATGACTGTTACTACATTTTGGATATGAAGTATCTTGTTTCTTCTTTTCTACGGTTACATTGTAACATTGCTTTATTTTCTCTTGTTTTTATTTATTTGATATTGATGTCATCCAAAAGTAATGAAAGGTAATCAGGTTACATTGATACTCAGATTAAGTTACCGATTATTCTTTTTTTACATGTAACTAGTAACTGTAATTGTTCTTACTAACCCTCCCAACCCTGTTAATAAATGATATTGCACTCAAGCTCCATTCACTAAAGATGATTGTTATGCTAAGGTGTGTAATAATCAGGGTTCATACACTTTTCACCAATGATTTTCAATGACTTCTCCAGGACCTTTACCTCATTTTCCATGACCAAAAACATGACTCTCTCTCAGGTACCACTGAAAATGGTTTATTTGAACATGGAACAGGAAAATAAGGTCTGCATATGAAACATGTTGTGCCTATCTAAAACAAATCCAATAGGCTGACTAGCTTCTACACGCTAAAGCAACTCAAATCTCTCACCATAAAACACCTCGTCAGTTAAATGCCATTTTACGTTTCATTACTATACGATACAGTATTTATTATCATTATAGTATTACTATTTCGGTGATTAGATAACATATAAATTATATTTGATGCAACTTTAGTTATATTTCCATGACTTTTCCAAAACTTTGGGAAAAATATTGTTTTCCATAACTTTTCCAGGACCTGGAATTAGCATTTTGAATTTCCATGACTTTTCCAGGTTTTGAATGACCGCAAGAACCCTGAATAATGTTATCATGATGTGTTAAAAGGTCATCTTTAAAGCAATAGTAGTTTCAGCAGTGCATTGTTCTCACCCTGGGGTCCAATAGGATATTGAGAGTTGTGGAATTTCGTAACGACTACTAAATGTGTTGTAGAATCCCTTTTCAAAGAACTACATCCTAGGATAATATATTGTTTTTACAATTTTCATACATTACAATATTATACTTTTTAAGATTTCCATAGCCGACAGGTTCACACAAACTTTTGTCACAAACTTTTGAACATTGATTTTCACAGCAATAGATTTAGTACCATATGACCCATTCTCTGTTTCCTATCATAGTAAAACATATCACTGTCAGTTTTCAATTATTTGAAAGTAAAAAAACGACTGTAAAAGGATAAACATGATCTTTGATGGGAAATGGGAACATTAAATACATAGTTGTGGAACTATGTGGTACTATCAACTGATTCAAATACACAACTAAACATACATCAGTGACAGTGTTCTCAGGACGACAATATTTACCTCTTATTTTATGCCAGGTCACCATGTCAATCAGATGCAACTCTCTGAAAGGAAGAGGGGAAAAAACAAAGATTTGACAATGTATTCTACACCAGAAATGTGTGGGTATGCTGACTACTTACGGAATGGATAGATAGAAACTATTCAGCAGTGAGTAGGAGCCGCTCTAACAGAATTAACATTTGGACTTTAGTGGCTTTTGTGAGCGAGGCCTGAAGAGACAGGCTCTCAGTGTTTTACCTAGACTTAGCAGCGTATGGAGCTG
>CALSBZ010004021.1:118510-142962 GCA_943591055.1 Gobionotothen gibberifrons
GGCTGGGCTGGGGGCTGGGCTGGGGGCTGGGCTGGGGGCTGGGCTGGCTGATGGGCTGCTCTCACGGCTGCTGGTGGCCGTCCCCCCTGTGATGGAGGTGACAACAGAGGCAGTGTCATCCAGAGGATCGGCAGCGACTGCAGCACTGGAGGATGCTGAGGAGGAGGAGGAGGAGGAGGAAGAGTCCAGGCCTGTGGCGAAGGCTCCCTGCGTTTCAGAAGGTGACGAGGGAGAGGAGACAGGCGAAGAGGCTGAAGACGAAGAAGAGGAGGAGGAGGAGGAAGGTGAGGAGGTAGAAGCCAGTATAGGCACATTCTCCTCTGGGAGCAGGCGGGACGCAGCCTCAGGCTCAGGCTCCTCGTTTGCACTGCTGGAGGCTGGGCTGGGAGTAGGGGTGGGAGTGGGAGTGGAGGCTGACAATATGACTGGCTCTGGAGTGGGGGGGGTCTTTGTCTCTATGGAGGGACTCTCAGCAGGGAGCTCCACACCGCACTCAGCCTGCAGCACCACCTCTCCTTGAATGACCGTGTGGTCGGACATGGGAGAGCCAATAGAATCTGCGGGGAGGTCCAGTTCAGGGCTGGGCTCAGCGGCTTCTACAGACTGCAGGGCAGGGGGAGGGGCCTTGCAGAGGGTCCGACGGGCCCTCCGACGCAGGTCAGCTCGTGTGCGTCTCCTCATCCTACCATCTCTCCTTCGCCGACCCACGCTGCGTCTCTTGGGGGCCCCAGCTGCCACCACAGCCACGTCAGCGTCCAGCGCGCCGGCTGCAGCTTCACTGGCTTCACTCATGGTGAGCTTCAGGGACTCCTCTTGTGTCAGGCCAGACCTACAGGAACACAAACAATGTTTCAGAGCATTGTGGTAAACAATGTCGTCTAAACTATATGGAGGAAGGCAAGGAGATGGAAATAAACAATATAATACATGCAAATAAATGTCAAATATAAAAGGCTATACAGGCTTCTAGTCAGGCTTAAATAATACTTACAATACCAATATATTAATCTTAAAGGACCCACTCTAAATATGACATAAGAAAGAATATGGCTGCTGTGTGAACATTGATTTTAGACTCAAATGAAATGGGATGGTTCTTACTTTTGCCCGTGGTACTCTTCAAAAAACTTTTCCTTCCAAGCCTCTACTTTCTTCTCTTTCTCCATTTCCTGTCGGAAACGCACTTGCATCTCGTGGGTGAACTCACCTAAATGTGTCAAACACATATAAAGGTTTAACAAGTAGCTTCACAACTGACCTTTTTGAAGGATAGTTTTGTTATAAATCTAATAAGCGGCCCATCACTTGTAAATAAGCAGCTGGTGTTAGTAATGTTTCAGTGTCACCATCAGAAGCACAAAGACAGGGTGGTCTCTGAATCAGGTCCCTGACACACTGATTCACCAACATGCACAAGTGCTTGTTATTTGTGTCCTTCTGCACCCATGGCCTCCTCATTCACACACGTAAAGAATGCTTCGGCACAGTGTTGCCTTTTGGTGGGAATTGTTCTGCTGGCATGTATGACTTTACCCTTTCTTTATAACAACCTTTTGGTTATGTGGTACGAGTCAAATGTGGCATATTGACTAATACACTTACCCTCCGCCAGCCTTTCTTTCCAGCTCTGGGAGGCATGGGTGAAGAACTCATTGTTGAGAGCTGAGCTACTCAGTCGGGCCATACCATCTGGTCCAATCTTCAGGAGAGAACACAATGTCAAAATATCAGTAAAGGAATAATGCACCTGAGAAGTAGAGGGGCCTAGGCTTCAAGGCTAGTACATAGTACACACTGTGCATTCTGCATACCGCTAAGGTCACAACTTCAACGGTTGCAGTTATACTACAACTGACAGTCTGCATCAGGCTGAAACAATCATTCAACCATCAAACAACCATTGACTTTGTTCATAGTGTTTGTTCCAAAGCAGCTACAGGTCCATACCAACTGGACTGGATAGAATGAAGCGGGAGCATTTGCATCAAAGGTTGCACAGAAAGTATGAATTTGTCTTAACATGCATCAAATTGACAAAACAGTGTACGCGTGAGATCAGCCTCACAATATTAAAGAAGATAAAAAAAAACATACCTGTCTGTCCACCTCAGGCAGCAGCTGCAGCAGCTGCTGCTGCGAGTGTACTGGGAAGGCTGCGAAGGTACGCACATTGATAAGGGCTCTGATGTTGGTGTTGACCAGGATTGAGCCTGGTGTTTCAAAATCTACATCCACCCCTCCCCGACTCCTCTTCATGGGACCTGCCACAGCAAGAAAGAAAGCCATACATTTACTTGCAGCTAAAGCTATCTGCAGGTACCTACAGCTGAGCACCACAGACACTCGAACTGGGACCTTTTCTTTGCTCATCAATGACCTTTATATAGTAGGTGAGAACACTCAATGACACCCCTTTCATCCTTTTGAAAATGTGCTTTTCATCTACTCTGTATTCTTTCTGCCATTTGTGTTTATTAAGGTGACTATTGCTGCTTTCTCTAGAGATGCTCATTCAAACATCTTCACACAGACACTGCACTAACTTGGGGCCTGAGCTAAACAGTTCTCAAGAAACCTGACCACTCCGTATATTTCAGTAAAGGTCTAACGCATCAGCATTTTGAATGTTTGCTTTCATTCTAGATGTGTTGCAGATCACTTTGTTCTCTGTTGAAAAGGGTCTTCTTACCTGAGGGAACATGCTCTCCATTGACTTTAAGAGGAGTGAGGACAACGCGAGGCATCATGACTGCTTTCTTCCTCTGCCTCCCTGACTGGAGCAACACAAACAGTGGTATGGAGAGGTTGGAACAGTAGACGGTTATGAAGTCAGTATGTGAAGCAGCACTGTATTCCTGCCCCTCTACAGACCACTCAAAATCACATGGCACACTTCATGAATTAAGAAACAGTACACTAAATCACAGTAGAACTGCTCTTTATTCCTTGACTGTTGCCACCTTAGTGAAAGTCGAGCAGCCAGTGTGTACACGCGTGGTGCTGACCTGTCTTGAGCGGCTTAGCCTGGTCTGGGTGTGTGGAGCATGTTGGGCCTGCTGTGTGTCTATGCGGGCTTGCTGTCCTGCTGCCCTGCTGAGGCGGGTCTGGGGTTGGGAGCTGACAGCCAGCACTTCTGTGGAGCAGGAGGCGCTGGACGAGCTCTCATCCACAGAGGCTGCAGGTCAGAAGAAAACAAACACATTTCAACTCAACATATACCGCAGGGCCTATGGGGATCTTCCATTTAAAGTGATGTTTAAAACTCAGTTAATGGGGCTCATTCACTGCAGCTTCCACAAACAACAACCAACTTAATTATTACATTCAAAGGAAGTACATTATTCAAGTTTACATTCACTTTGGATAATAACACGGGAGAAATGAGCGGAAGCGCTCTCTTTTCCTCTCTCTCCCTCCCTCTCCTGACAGCCTGTCAGTATCGTCTCATGCAGCTCACTGATCCAGTAATGAGTGACCCGACAGTGAATAATAAATATATTTATAACTAGTTTAGCTTGTTCCAGAGGTAGATCAAATAGCTAAGTGTGTTGCTCCGCTCACCGGTCCATCACAGCGGGTGGAGCTGCAGGATTTCTGCTTCACACACGTTGCATACCGCTATTTTATTGTCTTTTTCAGACACCTTAAAAAACTGCCAGACCGGTCAGATGTTGGCGAGCTTGTTTTGCAGCGCACAGAGAAAAGTGTCATGTATTTTACGTCATGCGATCGGCTCTCCTGATCGGCCTTTATAGAGAGCACCGATCGATCGGCAGAGAGTGAGTATCGGCCATCGATCGGGGGATGGTAGGTTTATAGAGAGGCAAAGTCCCTCCCCTTCCGGTGGAGCTCCATGGGACCTTATTTCGAAAAAAGTATGCATTGAAGTCAATGGAGAGAGAAATATTATCTTTCGATCCCATTTGAATTGTGCCACGAATTACACATATGATGTTTGTCAATTTAAAAGATAATTTTGCAAGTCAAAAAAATGTGTCATAAAACTGTGAAGTAACACTTTTGTTTGTGTGAACCGCTCAATGAACTACATCTCCCGTCTCGCACCACACACCAAGACGGCCGTCACGTTGGCACATTTCACTTCTTTCTTTCAGAATGAGGTGAAAAGTATTAAAAGAGGTGAAAATCACTCCAAGTCTGGGCATGTTGAGAGCTGTACATACACACAAGGGGAGTTAGTCGGTTCGTAAGAGCCAGCATGCGGGACCGGGATTCTGGGATTTGTAGTCTTTCTAGTTGCGTATTTTTCATAGTCTTATATTTCAACAGTTTTACGACAAACTGTGACTTTTTTGACATGGAAATTATTATTTAAGATTGACAAACATCATATGTGTAATTCGTGGCACAATTCAAACGGGATGGAAAGATAACCTTTCTCTCTCCATTGACTTCAATGCATACTTTTTCAGAAATAAGGTCCCATGGGGCGGAAGTAGATGGGCGGGACTTCGCCACTCTATTTGACTAATGAGATACAGAATATCAAAAAGAAAATCGTCCGTGAGTCAGAGGGTCATGCCGAGTGAGATCGCTATCCCTTTAAGAGAGAGAGAGGGGTGTGGCACGTGCATGTGTGTGTGCATGGTCGAGCGAGCGAGAGTGAGCGAGCGTGTTTATGTTTTTGAAGTGAAACGAAGCAGCAGAAAAATCAACAGTCTCACTTCCTGATAGTCCAAAAGCAATGCTTGGTCAGGGTCCTTTGGCGTGCAGTTGTGACGTATTATATACAGTTTTTAATGAACGATTAGAGAACAATGAGTAATGAATATGCTTTATAGAGATCTGCAGATAAATGTTAGATAAATGTTTAGTCTTCTCAAGCACCAACTATCAAATATCTCTCCTGATTGTTGGCACTTGACAATCACCTTCCCTGAATTTTACTCAGGTGTAACTAAAGTCTGATTTAAGGGTTGTTTATATTTCACATCATTAATCCAAGGTTGCGGTCGAATAGCCCATTTAGCATTGGAACCTTCCTAACGGAGTGAAATGACCCAGAAGTACCTCAGTGGCAGCCATGATAAGAACCGTTCCAATTCTCTAGATCAGCGGTTTTCAAAGTGTGAGGCGCGCCTCCCTGGGGGGCGCCAGAGAGCTTCAGGGGAGGCGCAGCGGGAGAAAAAAATAACGAGAAAAAGACGAGTAAAGTGCCACTTGCACACTTTTGGCTGTCTGTGGAGACCGAGTTCCCCCACCTCGCCAAAAAGGCTGTACAAGTGCTCATTCCCTTCCCCTCCACCTACCTGTGTGAGTGCGGGTTTCCCGCATTGACTTAGATCAAAAGCAAGTGCCGGTCAAGGCTGCAGCCAGAGGATGATCTGCGTGTATTCCTGTGTGCTTCAAAGACGCAGACTCAATGTTCCCACTAAAGTAGGGCTGAGTGTAATAAGGAGGCAAAGTTGACGTTCAGTGTGTTGCCGGGAGCATATAAGGATTTATCCACGATGTTGAAAATGTTTTTAAAAAATATTGTTTAATGTTTTAAGGAAGTGACGCTACTCAGCCAATCAAATGGGTGCAGTCAGTGAGTCAGCACGATAGATTCAAACACAGAGACGAGGCAAGAAGAGAGAAACAGTCGGAGTCATTTCAAATGGCGTGCTCAAACAAGAGAAAGGTAGACAGCGAAAACAGAGCATTTAATGACATTTTCTCTAACTGGACCTCTTTGAAATGCAATTGAATACCCCTTTATTATAGAAACAACAATAATAATAATAATAATAATAATAATAATAATAATTGGGAGGGGGGGCGCGGCTGTTCTTATGTTCTCTGAGGGGAGGCTCACCTTCTCACACTTTGAAAACCCCTGCTCTAGATCAGTGGTTCTCAAACTTTTTTCAATAATGTACCCCCTTTGAAAAAGAAATTCAGCCAAGTACCCCCTGATCAGCGCAGAAACTATTTGTTAGGGGAAAAAGCCTATATAAAGAGGTACAGTACAGCGCTGCACCATCAGTGTCTGATTTATGGGGGATTTTAAATCAAGATGGCGCCTGTGTCGGCTCGCCGCTCCCTGAGTTTAGGATTAGCTATCCTGTTTCTATCATATGTTTGTCAGAATGTCTCTGCTCTGCTCACCTATGATCGCCAAGCTCTCCTCCACCTCAGACCCTCATTGGAGCTGATACTGCTGCCCAAACTCACGTCTGACCACTATACATCGTCGTCGTCCTCTCTACTGTGGGACATTCCCTCATACCTGCGAAGGCAGCCTCACCGAAAGCGTTTCAGACGCCGGGGAAAGCGCGCTGGTGCGCTGGTCTGCCTAAGGACACACCTGAGGGCTTCTTCCGCTGCTTCTTCACGCCTCGGATGCCATGGCCCTCCCGCTGCACGACATGTGAGGGACCGTTGGATTCGGCGTATTCTTCCGGAGCTGCGGCCTCTGCTGGTTCCGCTGGCAGCCCCTCCTGCTCCTCCTGCCGGACTGACCGGCCCGCGCGGTGTCCAGCACGCTAATCTTCGCCAGCTGAGACGCTCTACACCTTCTGCCAGACCGGAGCCGGAGCGTCAACTTAGCATGGCCTTGCTAAATGCTAGGTCAATAGCAAACAAGACGTTCCTGCTAAATGACTTCTTCACCTCTCGTGAACTGGACTTTATGTTTCTGACGGAGACCTGGGTCCATGCTGGCGAGTATACTCCGTTCTCTGAACTTCTTCCTCCTGACTGTACATTCTTCAGCTCCCCCCGTTCTACTGGTCTTGGGGGAGGGTTAGCTACAGTGTTTAAAGCTAACCTACAATGCCGATTGCTTCACACTGTAACAAGCTACGCTAGCTTCGAGTTACAGCTGTTTGAACTGAATCCGGCCTCGCCTGTGCTCTGTGCTGTTGTATATCGTCCGCCAAAATGCAATAAGGACTTCATAAATGACTTTTCTGATTTTCTGTCTGGGATCATGGTGAAATATGATCGCATTTTGATCTGCGGAGATTTTAATGTGCATGTGTGTTGCGAGTCAAAACCCCTGGTTAGGGACTTTTTAAATCTCCTTGACTCTTTTGGTCTAGTTCAGTCCGTAGCTGGCCCAACACACGAAAAAGGACACACCTTAGATTTAGTATTATCGTTTGGACTGTCTGTCTCTGTGAATGAAATCTGTGAAGCAACGGGTATCTCAGACCATTTACCTGTTCTGTTTACAACCTGGATCCCTTCTGCAGGAGTCGAATCACGTGCCCCTGCGCGTCGTCTGCGTTCAATTAACCCATTGACTGCCTCACAGTTTTCTGTTGTTTTTAATGCTTCTCTGATCTGTAAATTAGAGATGAACTGTGAGCTTATCTCCATGTTTGACTCGACATGTACCCAAATACTTGACTCTGTTGCTCCTTTTACGCTTAGACGCACCAAAGTTCTCTCACAGCCGTGGCTCAATGACTGTACTCGTGCTCTTAGACGCGCTTGCAGGCGTGCAGAGAGAAAATGGAAAAAAGATAAACTCCATGTCTCCTTAGAAATCTCCTTAGAAATCCTTCGTGCTTGCCTGCTTACAGCACATTTCTCTGTTGATCTCTAAAAACAGCCATAAACCTCAGGTTCTCTTTAATGTCCTCAACTCGATCATTAATCCCTGTGATGTTTCTCCAATTGTGCCATCGACTACTCTCTGTGATAAGTTTCTGTCATTTTTTATTGAAAAGGTATCTGCACTTAGGCTAGCCCACACTAGTGCTAACCCAGATTCTGCCCCTCTTCTGTGCCCTGCTGTCCTCGACCACTTTGAGCCTGTAACGCTCTCTTCTCTCTCGGATGTAGTCAAGCACCTGCGGCCGACAAACTGTACCTCAGACAGCATTCCCTCTCGCCTTCTCAGAGATGTGTTTGATTCTGTTGGAGCAAGTATTTTATTACTTATTAATACCTCTCTTAGCTCAGGATGTGTCCCAGCTGCCTTCAAACATGCCGTGGTCAAGCCACTTCTTAAAAAGAAAAATCTTGACCCCACCATTCTCGCAAATTTTAGGCCCATCTCCCAGCTACCTTTTTTATCTAAAGCCCTGGAGCGAGTAGTCTATGTCCAGCTGCAGTCTTTTTTAACCATGCATGGCATCCATGAAAAGTTTCAGTCTGGTTTCAAACCCATGCACAGCACTGAAACAGCCCTTTTAAGAGTTTTTAATGATCTCCTCCTAGCCGCCGACTCAGGTAGCCCAGCTGTCCTGGTGCTGTTAGACCTCACAGCTGCTTTTGACACCGTGGACCATAGCATCCTGTTGTCGCGGCTCGAACAGTCCGCTGGCATCACAGGCTCTGCTCTTGTATGGTTCAGGTCCTACCTCACAGACCGTAGCTTCTCAGTACAGCTAGGTGCATTCTACTCTGCCAAAGCCCCTCTTACCTGTGGGGTTCCCCAAGGCTCTATTCTGGGCCCCATCCTTTTTCTATTATACATACTGCCCCTAGGTGCAATTCTCTCCAAGCACAACATCCCCTTCCACTGCTACGCTGATGACGTTCAGATGTATCTGCCCCTCAATGCTAATGTCAACTTACAGCAGCTGATGGACTGCTTAACTGAAATAAAATCCTGGCTGAGCCAAAACTTCCTCACCCTCAACGAGAGCAAGACCGAGGTCATCTTTTTTGGACCCCAACCTCCAGCCTCTCCCGTTGACATTCTTGGCTCCCTAAGTAACAATATCCTCCCCTCTGTCATGAACCTTGGAGTGACCTTCAATAGCGCTTTTAAATTTGATAAACAGGTCAGCAGCGTAGTCAAAACCTGCTTTTTTAAAATACGACTATTGGCAAAGACCAAGCCGTTTTTATCTTTTAAAGACTTAGAAAGGGTAATTAACGCCTTTGTGACATCGAGACTCGACTACTGCAATGCTTTGTATGTGGGCATGGATCAGGCATCCATAAAACGCCTGCAGCTAGTGCAGAACGCAGCTGCACGTCTCCTGACTGGCCACAAAAAGCGAGACCACATTACCCCTATTCTGGCCTCACTTCACTGGCTTCCAGTCCGGTTCAGAATTGATTTTAAACTCCTTTTATTTGTTTTTAAAGCCCTAAATGGGCTGGCTCCGGCCTACATAACTGAACTCCTCCAGCGCTACACCCCAGCCCGAGCTCTAAGGTCTGCCGACCAGCTGCTGCTGGTAGTGCCTAAAACCAGGCTGAAAACCAGAGGGCACCGTGCCTTCGCAGCAGCTGGTCCCAGGCTCTGGAACACTCTGCCCCTCCATGTGAGGTCGGCCCAGACACTAGGGGCTTTTAAATCCACCCTCAAGACGCACTTCTTCTCTCTGGCCTTTTAAATATGAGCAGAGCATGACATTTTGATTTTATATCTTAAACTGTGTCTGCTTTTATATTTGTTTTAATTTATTCTGTGATTGTTGTAATATGTTATTTATTTATTTGTATTCATGTACAGCACTTTGGCGCGACCGAAAATTGTTTTAAATGTGCTTTATAAATAAAATTTGATTTGATTTGATTTGATTTATTAAAACAACAACCTTGTAACTGAGAAACACTTCAATGCTACAGTTTATAATCCATCACTAAATTCATGGCCAACCAATTTTAACATCATGCAATAACACTAAGATGACATTAGTTGCATTGAACTGATCTTTTTAATAAGTTGTACTTACAATGTGAGAAACATGGGCTTGTGCTTCACTGAGGATCTTTGTCTTTCTGACAGGGAGGCACCTGCAGTTATTACACTTCACGTTTTGAAATATGTGTAACTCTAGTCTATTAATATAAAACCCACACTGTTCAAACTTTGTTACTTTTCCTAAAATTGGTATATTTTTATTTTGGACCTAACACACTTAGCTAGTTTATCTACTCTGGAACTAGCTAAACTAGTTATAAATATATGTATTCTTTACTGTCGGGTCACTTATTACAGGTTCAGCGAGCTGCATGAGACTGACGGGCTGTCAGGAGAGGGAGAGGAAAAGAGAGCACCCCGTTTATTTTCCCCATTTTATTATCCAGAATTACTGTAAACCTTTGAATAAAGTAGTTAATATACTATTAGTAGTTTGTTTAAATGCATTAATGTTTTTTTTTTCATTAACATAAAATAAATCTCACGTACCCCCTGCAGTACTCCAACGTACCCCTAGGGGTCCGCGTACCCCCATTTGAGAACCACTGCTCTAGATGATAGGAAAGGAGGTTTCAAACTTCCTTTATAACCTCCTTTAGCTTAGGAACCACTGGACCTCCCTCACCGAAAGGAGAGGAGAAAGTGCTGCCCCACAATGCCTTGCAGCCGCAGCATTTGCCGTCACACAACAGTCGGCCGTTCACGGAAACAACCGATTATGACCGAGAAATGATATCATGAAAGTTACGGTGCTTATTAAGCTTTTTAAAACGTATGTGGTAAGTTGCCAAAGTGCTTTGTTTTTAACGTTCATCAGTATTATAATCAAAAAGAGAAATATGAACGTTAGTTTTACTGAAATGATCAAATAAAGTCAACATTTCACAGTCTTTACTGAGCTGTGTGGGGTTTGTTCAACCTATAAAAGATGTTTGAATGGTGATGTACACAGTGATAGATGTTAAAGGTGGGGTAGGTAAGTTTGAGAAACCGGCTCGAGATACACTTTTTGTTATATTCCATGGAATGCTCTTAACATCCCGATAGCAATGAATATCTTAAGTGCTTTGACAACAGATCCATAAAATTCATCTGTGGAAGCTGTAGTACTGTAAAAAGCACGACCAATCATCTGAGCCGGCCCGGCTAAAATAACTGGATGGCCTACCTGCCTGTCAGCCTTCTACCTGTGCACAAACTTATCTCGTGCCCTCATTGGTCATGTGCGCGTTCGTTGGAGGAGGCTCTCTGTAAGGAAGTGGCAGATTTTTTCCGGCGGTGTATTTTCAAATTCTAGCGCACTCGAGCTGGTTTCTCCAAAATTACCTACCCCACCTTTAAGGACTAACGTTTATAATAAATACATTTGTATTGATTTTAAGATCTTTTCATACAATCATACGTATTGGGATCATTTGTATTAATGTGGACCGGAGGGAGAGGGTGACGAGCATAACTTTCACTTTCCTTTTTTATTTCAATTCCAACTTTGGTCCTGAAGAATATGTTTCTCTGTTGTCCACGTTCATAAAGCAGAAAGCAACAGCATCAGAGCACGGTGCAGAGTCTCTAGATGAGTTTACAGTAGTCCCTCGTTCTTATTAAACATCCATGTTGTAGTCCGCTGTATAGAAAACTGTGGTTTCCATGGTTTCCCCACAGCAGCAGACGCACAAAAGGACGTCCGCTGGCGCATCATAAACACGTCGGATAGTGAAAGTGCAGTCGGATTCTCTAAAGTACTGCAGTCTCTTCTCCTAAGTCCTTTTGAATTCTCCTATGCACTATCCCTTAACCCCGTGACCTTTCACTCAGAGGTCAAGGAATAGACGATAGGAATAGAGGATAGGAGCTGATTTTTGGATTATTCGACCGCAACCCAAATCTGTAAAGTAATTTTAAAAAAAATGTAGTGGAGTAAAAATACCAGGTTAACCTTAAAGAATGCCCTCAGGATTACAAAAGACCCCCATCACCCCAGCCACAAACTGTTCTGTCTGCTGCCGTCTGGCAGGCGGTACCCAGCACGTTCGAGTCCAGTTTTGGATAGTGTGCCGTCGATGGGCTTCATTCTATCTCAAAGCGTTGTTTGACGCTCGGCGTATACTTTGCGCACTGCCACTCCAACATCCAATCACAGAGCTTGAGGACTAATCACGGGGTTTGTCAAGCAAGCCTATATGTTTTCTGATAGCCAACGCTCGTTGAAACGGCAACTTTCTGGCATAATGTCATCTATTACTGTCTATCATCAGAAAGCCCAAGACACGCATCAAAACTAACTGGCAGGTCACGAGCATAGGAAGGCTGGAGTGGAGATGTCTTTTTATGAATAGTAATTAAACTTGCTTGCTCAGACTGAAAAGCCGCATGTTTTGACTGCACCTTGCACAATACAAAAGTATTATTAAAGCACTAAAGAATTGACTTGCAGGATTGTTTTTGTTTGAACATGTCTCCTCATGGTTGATTGCACTTATTGTAAGTCACTTAGATGAAAGCGTCAGCTAAATGTGATGTAATGTAACACACACAGGTCATTGGAATACCGCAAAAATATGAGGCTCAAAGTGAGCATGGTAGGCTATGTCTTTTAACATGCCTTCAATTTATAATGCTCCCAACACTAGGATGGGTCAAATGCAAAATGTCATTTTCCCCTCTGTGGGACGATTAAGGGTATATAAAATACAAAATAAAATAAGTGTTTTAAGTCATGGATTGGCAAAACGACCCCACAGTAATGGAGAGGCCTCTGGTGTCTGTAATGCGAGGTGTGTGGTGTGGTGTTACCGTCATTGTCTCCACTTGCAGCAGCGGTGGTCTCGGTGGAGTCGCAGCTCTCCTGCCCAGTGGCCTCATTGGGGCCGACTGTGGCCGCTGCACCTGCTGCAGAGGTGCTGGAAGCTGGGGCCGTGCTGCTGGCTGGATCAGTTGGCTCCGACTCTGACGTTGTCTTTGTCCACTGGAGGGCGTTCTTCTACAGAGTGGGAAGAAAAACTGCATTTTCTCAGAAGATTGTATCCTTCAAGTCGTTTGTGAGGTCATGCATCATGTGTGACACTCATCCCTAACCTAACGGGTCCAACTGTGTTTATCTGTATCATTTTGAATAGTATCATCAGGGTGGGGAGGGTTACTTTAACAATGTAGGAATGACTAGTAACCTGTAAATAAAAATGAAATGAGTATCACAATATGAATGTAATGTAACCGGATTCATTTCCGTTACTTTTGGATGACCTCAACATCAATTTTAATAGATGAATTAAAATAAAACTGTATTTTCATTTGAATGAATCAGGTGTCCACCTACTGCATAACAAAATCGATGTAAATAAAGAATGAAATAAAAACCAGGCAGTAAGTCTACCTTTATATACCTTTATACCTTTATACCTATATGTCCATCTTTATGAATACATTGTAATCCTACGGTATTATTTATTACATTTATTTTCAGATGTCATTTTGAAGATACCAATAACAATAGTAATGTGTATTTACATGAATAAATGCAGGCAGCAGTAGAGAAGCATTCAACGTGAAGATGATGGTGTATGTGTACCTTCAGGGTGAACAGGCTCATCCGTCCCGGCAGCTTGAAGAAGATGCTGTTCTTCACTCGGTCTCCCCTCACCTGGGAGTGCAGCATAGTGACCAGACAGGCCAAAGGTGCTGTACCACTACACACAAACACACACATTCAGATAAGAAAACCTGCAATGCTAACAAGTGCTTGTCATAAAGTCAGAAAGCTTTCCATAATAGTCATGTCCTTCATGAACAAAGTTAGAGAAAGCTGAGTTTGGACGATATGATGCGCGGAAAGGACAAAACAAATAAGGGATGCCCCCATTGCACATTTCTCAGCCGACGCCAACGTTCAGATGAACAATTTGACCGATGCCAACACCATTGATGATGTTTTTCTGTCTATATTGTTGTTATTTATTCTTCTTTTGAGCCACGGAAATATACATTTTTATTATTAAAAAACGTTGAATAAGCACATTTTCAATTAAACAAATGTATGAAACTACGTTTAACAGAAGATTCCTTCAAAAGACAGGTTTTTGTTCACAAATACATTTGATCCAAGCCTCTTCAGTCTGCTACACAATCACCAAGTCAGTGAGAAGGTTTTAGGAACAAACAGTCAGTGGTTGGATTTCCTTGTTTGTCATAATCATTTATTATCTATCTTTTTTCCTTTAAAAAGGTAGGACATATTTGATAACATTAAATCGTAATTGATGAATTTGAATAAATATACAGAACCCACTTATAGATTGTGCATATAAGGGCATGGAGAATAAACATGAACAGAGACTGAGGTTAGCGTGACTAAACAGGCCGAAGGTTCCGTTTCAATTCTCCTCTGACAGCTGAACCTACAGCGCTCTGCTGCAACACTTCAGGAACTCTTATGAGGATGGGAAACTTTTTTCTCAGAGAAATGATCACTTGGTAAAACTATGGGATGGGATAAAAACGTGCTTCTCGATGAGGAAATGATGCCGCATGCGCTCCTCCTGCAGCAGCAGCTTCTTCTTCTTCTCACAAAGACCACACACGCTGTTAATTACTTAGTTAAGAGGAAAGTTACGGTAAATAGCCCTCAGGCGGTGTTCTTCACCATCCAAATGACCAACAATGCCAATTTCTGACCGATGCAAACCCACTGTGCCAAGCATAGACCTCAGAGAACATGAAAGGGTATGAAAAACAGACAACGAGTGTAAGTAATAAAGGTCCTCCAACATACCTCCTGTCAGCAGCAGGCCAAGTGATCCATAGATAGATTGATTGATAGATCCATGTCAAAGGAAATAAAAACATCTGTTATAACCACACTGATTGAAATGACATGTTGTTGTTCAATTGAATTATCCACATTGGAATGAATGCTGGGCATTTTTACACTACAATTGAAAAAGGTATAGCTCCACCACACAAGAGTCCTTACATAGGTTACTGCATTCAGGTTCAATAGAACAGCTTTTATTATAAACAGTTGTTACTTTTCTAACAGTAGTAGCTGACACCTATACTGAAGTAAGAGTGTGTGTGTGTGTGTGTGTGTGTGTGTGTGTGTGTGTGTGTGTGTGTGTTTCTGTCTGACCGCATTTCCTTCAGCCCCTTGGTCTGGATGACGTGGAGGATTTGTTTGGGAGTCATGGGTGCATCAGAGAAGTTCTCCAAAACCTGCAAAGCATCCACGCAATTTTTACCACACAGAAAACAATTCCATCTGCACCGTAGGACATCACATATACACTCAAACTCAAGTTACTCTGCAGAGGGAGGTTCCACATTTTGAATATTAAATAACATATTTGAAATGTGTCTATTCCAATGCGAGCGACAGGAAAGCCTTTTTTCATCTTTCATTGTCATCCGTTTGAATGCCAATCCAACATTTCTAAATAACGGATAGGGGTAAAGCATTATATCATCTACAATGATTTATCTGTTATAAGCTCATATTAGCTGATATCAACCCTCGTGATGTTTCACTTGGCATGTTAGGAATGTCAGGAAATGTCATGTTTAAAGTTTTTATTTTGTATACAGCCGATACAGAAAAGCAATCCCATTCCCTAAAGCATCACACAGTTGTACGTTTATATGCTGGTGTAACTTTCGAATAGAAATGTAATGTACTTTCTCAGAGAACACCCAGCTTGCAACAACATGTGACATGTTGTGTCCCTGTCTAAACTGAGCCTGGGTTCATCTTGCACAGAGGTTCTGTAAAAAGTCAGCCAAACTTTGTTGAGCCATCCACCAAAGGCTCATAGTCAATGAGTCGTTGTCAGGGCTACCACTAGCCCAGTTTTGAAATCCTGTTAAATGTGTGCTGGGTTAACTATATGTTCACCTTAGTCCATATATTTGTAGATTCTGACTAAGGAAAACAAAGGAGTATCAAAATGTTCTGCGATAACAAAGAGTGCAGGTCAATTGGATTTATATTCTTAACAACGTTGAACCTACATTTCTTTAATTTATTACACTTCATTGATAGAGTCGTTTTTTTGTTTTTGGACTTCTATCCTATCTTAAAATATATCCTCCTTTTGGTTCTGATGTGACAATAGTGCTTGATGTGGAAGTCTGCACAATGCATCGCATTTGATAGAATTTGAGAGCACTTGTGCAGTAATTGTACTTGTACAGGGCTAAGAAAGGATCAGGAATGTTTACTTCTATACAGCTTACTACAGAGTAGAAAGCAAAGGCTTCTTGGGCCAAACAGACACAAGTAACTGGTGAACCAATTGCCCTCAAACTGAGGTTAAACACTCTGGAAAGAGACATCTGAGCACTAATATACAGAATCATATATTTACTTAACTGACATTTGGCCATCTGCTCCGAATGCATTTTAATGAATTAGATGTATATCAAATGACGTGTACCTACTGGGGAAATAATCCCCTCAGCTTGGTAGTTCAACGTTTGTATTTCAACTATTTCAATGTGACTATACCTCATTCCTAAATATCCAATTCCGACACGTTGAACTTCCAATTGAGCCTGATTGATTTAACCAACAACGTGAGGACTGTATTATTTCCTTTACCATTGAGTCTTTATAATACAACTGGGTAGGGGTTAACGTTAGCTACTAGCTTTGCTAACTGTAGCTTGCATTATAATAAGCATAACGACCTAATAACGACTATTATATTAAGTTAGCCTTTCCGTGATCTTGAGAGGTTTGACAGGGTCACGTTGAAACAATGAAATGCACAAACTGGTCCCGTATCTTGAGTTTCTCGGGCTGCTAAAATGGAAATTAGCGTAGGGCTAGCTAGCTAGCCTGCTGCCTAGCAAACAAAGAGCTCAAACAGGAGAGAGGATGTTAGCGTGTTAGCCAGCATTAGCATGTAGCGTTGCGTAGCTCTTTATGTCAGCAGTCAGAAAGAAATGCAACACAATTCAAATGTGGCACCCAGTTACATTTATTTTAAACATATCCAACCTATAGACTGGTCTAGTGCTGATAAAAGCTAACCTAGCTAATATTAGAGTGCAGACAGTGGTCGTGAGTAGAATGAACACAACAACACATCTGGAACATCACTCCGCATTATACCATAAATAATGTACACATGTCTCTATAAATGCTCAAAACAGTGTTTACCATGCGGGCTGCCTCAGCCCAGGTCCGCTCCTTCTTTCTCTTTTGTTTGTCCTTCATTTCCTCTGCGATGGTGTTTGCGGCTAGCCTGCTGTGTGTCTATAAAGCAACCTCAATACGATGGCGGTTTAGCTGCTTAGCAAAATGGCTAACTCCGTTCTAGGTGAACTGTGTAGACCCAAAACAAGACACTCCTTTTAGCTGCTCCTTTAACGGTGCTGTGCTGTCTGCTAGTTTCTGATATATCTCGCTACTGTGCCTTGTCTAAACTAGCTGAACACACATCGTCTCTCGGTAGCACAGAAGCAGTGTGAGTGCAGGCTGGCGCTGCTGCAGGACAAGCCTCTTTGGAATGCAACAACCAGGTCAAAGGTCAAACCCTCCGCAGGAATGCAAGAAAAAATCTCCTGCTCTTTTCATGCAAATTGTACATTTAAACAGATGCTGCATGCAAATAATCATACATTATATTATGTTAGTCTTCCAATGCAAGGCATTCTTTTATTTTAGCCTTATTAAATATAACAATAGAGTCCATTCTTTAGAACACCAACATTTTGTGTCATTCATATTCATATTAAAACGGATTCAGAGCAAACAACGACTGGCCACCACGTTATCTATTTTAACTCTGCACATATGCAACTGTTTATACAGTAATAGCCGGTATTAATCTTTAATTTATGTTACAAACACAAAGTGTTACAAAGATAAACATTTGCAGCAAGGGTGTTGCATGAGATTATTTCAGCAAGGCAGTACACAGTACTCCGAATCTATTTCATCAATCAATCGGTCAATCAAAGTTTATTTATATAGCCCAATATAAAAAAAAGTTACATTTGTCTCAGTGGACTTCGTAGTTTGTACAGAATATGAATATGAATACGACACCCTCTGTCCTTGGAACATCACATCGGACAAGGAAAAACTTAGGGGGAAAATTAAATAAGCCTCAGGGAGAGCAACAGAGGAGGATCCCTCTCCCAGGACGGACGGACAGACAATAGATGTCGTGTGTAAATTAAAAAGATAATACATTTACAACATAGGTAGTCCAAATGCTTGAAAATGCATGTGTCTATAAATAAGAAGACAATGAATCCAGGTGGATGTCAACAACCAAGTGGGTGCCAACAAACGTACTGCTCTGCATGGGGTTTGAATGGGCCTTTTACAAAGGTGAAAGAAACACAAACTGAACTAAAGCTTCTTTTAAATGTTGATAAAACCAAGGTAATGCTCTTTTCTAAAGCTAAAAAGAGCCAGAGCCTGTTTTAGATATTGTAACTACGCAAGGAATACAACTTGAAGTGGTTACCTGTTATAAATACCTTGGTATCTGGCTTGATGATTGTCTCACTTTTAAACGTCAGGTCAATAACCTGCTTAAAAAGCTGAGGGTTAGGCTACGTTTCTTCTACAGGAACAAGTCCTGTTTCTCTTTTGAAGCCAGGAAAAGGCTCTGTGACCTTTTTACCTGTGCATGGACTATGGTGATTTGATTTATAGGAATGCACCTGCCTGAACAAGTTAGATGCCTAGTATCACAGTGCACTGAGATTTGTGACAAACTGTAAAGCATTAACACATCACTGTACCCTGTATGCAAGGGCTGGTTTGCCTTCATTAACTGTACGGAGGCTCAGTCACTGGTACATTTTTATATAAAGCCATGTTAGGGAAACTTCCATCCTACATCTGCTCCCTGATCTCACGGCAAATTGTAAGTGGCTACTGCCTGAGATCAAATGCTGTGGTTTTATTAAATGTGCCAACTGCTAGGACTGTCTTAGGGAAGACAGCTCTTAGATGCGCAGCTCCTCCGTCTTGGAATAGTCTGCAAATTAAATGGAAACTGAACAATCTGGTGCCACTAAATGTTTTTAAAGCTCGGTTGGATGCTACTCAATCGGATGCTGTTGGTACCTGTTCATGTGGATAGTTGTGTAAATTGTAATCCCTGTAATGATGCTGTATGATGTCCTTTTTGTTGTTCTGTTTATGTTTTTATGTTTCATGTGGAACCTACTTGAGCAGGTCTCCCTTGAAAAAGAGATCAATGATCTCAATGGGATGCACCTGGATAAATAAAGGTTTGAAATGAAATGAAACAATTATTGAATTATGCATAGATCATGTTTCAGATCCTATGAGGAACACCAGTGATATTCTTTGTTGTGACTAATAAATCCCCAATACTCATCTATTCCAACATGATTCATAACAATCCGTCAGATCACAAGGTGTAGGTTGGATTACAGGTCAACATTTTAACTTTATACAGTCTTAAGGTTATCTAGTGTTGCTTCTACCACCTCAGAAATATCACCACTTTTCTTTCAGTTTCACTCTTTGAGATACTGAATATATCACACTATTCAGACTCCTAACAACAACTAAGAAAATAGAACAAATACACCATTGGTGTTTTATTTGTCAATATCCTCATGTTATTCTTGTGATTAAATTAACACCATTCATTGTTCACCAGTGTTTTTGTTGTTGCAAGCAAATCAAATAAATCAAATAATTATTATAACATGTTTATATACACCAAGGTCTCTGTCTTTGTTTTTTACATCAGTTTTGTTTACACAAATCCTTCTAATGTTTGGAAATAGTTATAATTGTATTGTTTGTGTGTGTGTGTGTGTGTGTGTGTGTGTGTGTGTGCGTGTGCGTGTGTGTGTGAATGGAAGTGGTTCCTGCTAGAGTTCCCTGGTTCCCCTTAGCCCGGGGTCTGACGTCACTCTCCCAGAATGCATGGCTTCCAGCGCGGCGCCCAGCAGTCCAGGCCCGGACTCTAGAAACATATCTAAAACTTGCTCCAAAATGTCGACATGGAGATGGAATGGAGGCTGGAAGGATAGCCGGACTAAGACTCATTCGGTGAGTAGTGTTGTGTCCGTGTGTGTGGCCCTGAGCCGGAGTGGAACCCTGCTCGGTAACATGTAGAGGAGTTAGCTCCCGTAACACAAACTCCGATACAACTTAGTTAGCGCTCATCTTTTGTTTTTTAACCAGCATGCTGCTTCGGCAAACTTCACCCACACTCACACTAACAGTAGTCAGTGTGTTCCCTCGGCATAAAACTAGCGTAACTAACACTGGAACCGCCAAGCATTAATACGAGTTTCTCCTTCGCATCCGAATTATTTTGAACAGCAAGGCTAGCAGTCACATTTAGCCCCCGTCTGGTAATGACCCCGTTCCAACACTGAAGCGCTTCACTTCAGACTCCATCATCCAGCCAGTCTGCCGTCGGCCCGAGGGGAAGTTTTCCCTTTTCATTTTGCTCGAACAGAACCAACATTTGTGCAGTTATCTTAACACAATAGAGAGGGCTTAAGCAGAAAATGTGTGGGGATTAAAGCTTTATGGCAGCTCCATGCTGCGGACCCACAAGATGGCACTACCAGCTCCCTTGCCCGAACTTAAAGTCTTGTATTGCACCTTTTACCCAGACCCCCCGCGAGTGTAACTACGATAATTGTATGATGGCAGGAAGAACATCCACTGCTGGAAAATGTGTTAGAAGTTTCTACTTCAAAGTGGCGAGTCCTTTAAATAAACAATCCTATATGCAGATGTTACCTAATATATTATCATTCCATAAATCAGAAAATACTGTCTACTGCCATTACAAAAATAAAATCACCATGGCTTAAGGAATAAAGGTGACGTAACCAAAATAATGGAGTTAGTTACAACATCTAGCATCCACTCAAAGTAGGGTAGCATGGTCCTGTTCATAGTGTTGCATCTCCTCCAGGAGCAAGATATAAGTTCATATCTAGAAGAATACATTACAGAAATGTATTATATCCAATAGTAAAGCAAAAATTGGTCCTAATATCCTACATTTAGTTGATACTGTTAATACCTATAAAAGTTAACTTTTTTAAATGCCTCAAAAAGTTGACTTGAATTCACATTTTCAACGCAATTAGAAGTCAGTCTTTTATTTTGACGATTTTTGCTGAACAGATAGCATGTAATATTATCGATATGTAGCTTAGAAGATTTTTTTGTCAAGACTTCTAATAATTATCTGGTTGAACTAAAACATACTTTTATAGAAAGAAATCCATGTTGTATTACTACTGATTTAAGAGAGATATCATACTTTTAATGTTGTTCATGAACTTGGCAATATGCTGTCCTTACCATTTACGATTTCTTTCAAACTATTTAATTCTGTAACTCATGCTTTACCAAATGGATTCATTCAACTAATGGAATTCTTCTTGAGTATTGGTGATAACGCATACATTATGGTGATAAACACAGCCTTTACTGATGTTTGATGGAATCTAATTAACCTGTTCAGCCCCAAGCCTGTTTTTCTGGTCTCAGGCTCGAAAATGACCTGATTTTGACTATATCTTCACTTCTAAAAGGGTTACATTAATAATCTTTTTTCTCAAAGCAATGATAAACCTGTGAGTTGGATGTAGAAAAGTCAGAATCAATATAGAATATTTTTATTTTCAAGTAAATTCAAATTGAACATAGTAAAACAATGTAAATGATTGTGTCTGTCCAAATAAAAAACATTAATTATAGTGAAAACCACCCTTGAATGATGGGATAGTAGACTAAAATATGTAGGAATCCAAACTATAACATATAATCAAGATTATCAAGATTGATGCAAAACAAGTGACATTTAACCCTTTTAGAGAGGTTTAGCAAAAAAACAAACACTTCTGGGGTCAAGCTTCAAAAGTAGAACATTGCTCTACTTTTGAAGCGAGCAACGCGAACAAAGCTATGCTTTGCTCCCACAATGCAGTTCGGCGAAGCGAGACGTCACCCCATTCAAAGTGAATGGGCAGAAGCATTGAAGCGTCAACGCACGCCGCCGTGTGTAGGGGCCGTAAGAGCCAATAGAATCGAGAGGGAAGTTCCTAAATCCACCTACACGTTACCATTGAGGAGCGAGAGCAATGCGCACGCAGCTTGCCCAAACCAAAAGCTGTGTTCACCCTCTGAAAACTGAAAACTAGGTTATATCCATAAATATGATGATGGATTATCAGTAATCATTTCAAAGGGACACAGAGACATTGGATTAACCTTCAGCAGCGTTTTTATCGTTTTAATGCCATTGAACACCAGAAAACAGCAAAGGTAAGACATATTTGCCGTTTTGGCTCCGTAAAGCTACGTGGTGTGTTGTCTGGCTTTGCCTTCGCTGCCCTGAGTTTTGGTCGCACAGTGATGATACTTGTAATAAAGTATTTATACCGTGAGTTCTGTGCTAAGTGCGTTACCATTTTTTTGCTCGGGGCTAATTCAGAGGCTCGGCGTTAGAGTTGTGTTTTGTTTGGTAAAAATTGTTCATATCGTCTGTTAGCTGAGTTTCTTCCCGTTAAGTGGGTATGACACATCAATAGGTTGTTAAATGTTAAGAATCCCTCAGACGCTGTTTCTTGCAGATGTTGCGTTTTTGCCGTGGGGCTCAACAGGTTAAAGGGTTTCCAACAGAATAGCTCGAACCCCTTTTGGTCGCATAGGAAGTTGAGAAACTTGGAGGAGGGGCTTGTCACATTGGTATAGCTTTCCACATTAAAGGTCAGCACACCTTAAACCAGAGTTGTTTTTGCCACTGATAGCCAGAGTTCCTTCAATTATCACACAACCAGCAGTTGGTTTTGTTGAGCAGTAGCATTTATTCTCCAACAAATAGATGGTACACACACTGCACGGCTACGTTCCAGCTGACGTCCTACTCACTGCACGCACACACTGTTGTTCTCTAGGCTGCTCTCTCGTCAACACTTGCCATCATTTTTTCTGATTTAAAAAAAACAACCCACAACTGCATTAAACGCCCACAGCAAACAATATATACACACATACATACATATGCTTGCAATCATGTTTTGACAACTAGTGCCGTAACTATGCCACGCTGCTGCAAAGCGGGAACATCAATTGCTTTACTATGCTCCATTCATTTATTGCTAATATTGAACGTGTCGCAGGTCCAAACTGCACAGAAATACATCCAAAAAGTGTGAATAGTCCTCGAGATTGATGTTCCATTTGGCAAATAAACCTCTCAAAGTGTACAATTCGTTTTCACTGTATTTACAGTACATATTAGGACATTATCCTAATGCAAAGTGGTGGACAAAATTGGCCATTTCCAAAAGTGTCCCCAGTATAAATGATGCCTGTGCTTGCCATGGTATTTTGAGCTGAATGGAGATGATTTGTGGGTGGTGGCAAAGTTCAGCACATAATTACTAACTTGCACCGTTACACATACTCTCTTGCCCCTTCTCACTCACCGCCTCGCTCTCTTAACCAAATATACCTAGTTTTATACACAAACTTGTAATCTTTGCATATTATTTTTGTTTGATTACCATCAATTTTAACAAAGGGTTAAATTAGACCCTGAACTAACAAATTGAGTCAAACGTGTTACAATAAGCATATGCTCCAACTGCTTTAAAGAAGTGATACAATGACAGGCAAGGCGGCTCAGTCAGTAGGCGCTTGGACTGGGAGCCGTAGGGTTGCCGGTTCAAGTCCCCGACCAGACCTAAATATGGAGTGTGGACTGCTACTTGGAAAAGGCCCAGTTCACCTCCTGGGCCCTGCCGTGGTGCCCTTGAGCAAGGCACTGGACATCCCCCTTCGCCCGTCACTCCCATTGCTCCCCGGGCGCTGTGCAATAGCTGCCCACTGCTCCTGGTACTAGGATGGGTTAAAAGCAGAGAATAATATATATGTACTACTGTTCTTTATATACATTTGACTATTATTATTGTCATATTATCCTATACTGAATCGGTGCTGAAAAAACCCAAGTGGATTTATTTCTATTAAAAAAAGAAAAGCGTTGTTGTGTAAGTGTAATCCCTTACACCTGTAACACAGACTGCAACATCAAACCTAGCTCAGGTGATGGATTGCAGGAAATAATGCCTCTGTCTCTGGAGTAAACCTTTGAAAAGTGACGGCGGCACAGACAAAGGGTACAGCGGAGAAAAGCACATGATCTCAATTACAGGTTATAATTTAAAAACAAACAAAGACACAAATACATCCTGCTACATTTTTGCGAAAGCTATTACCTGGCTACATTGCCTTATTAACCTGTATCCTCTTTTTGTCTGTAAAATGGACACAAATCATAAAATAAGAAATATCTGGTCAAATATTATAATAATAATAATAACACAATTCATTTATAATGCACTTTTGTAGCAAAACGTTTTTTTGTCTAGCATCAGCCCATGCAAAAACACTGCAGCTCCCCAATACTTCCCGGTCTTCCCAGCTGCTGGGCTGACAGGGTAGTGTGTGGGATTACTGATAGAGTGTGTTGGTCTATAGAGAGAGGGAGAGACTTGTGTGTGCCCATGAGTTTGAAGTTAGCCTTGAGGTTATAGCTCTGAACATGGCAGTGAAGTGTACAGTTTTGTTGGTGAATAAATAATGCAACTCGTCAATACCCAAGCCAAATCCTGATCTGCTGCCTAAAGTGACCACTTATGGAAAGGTATTGTTAGGATTGTATCCATACTAGGGCCGCGACTCGATAAAAACAATTAATCTAATTAATTAGAGGCTTTGTAATTAATTAATCGAAATTAATTTTCAGACGTGGACTTAGTTATCCTTGAGTGTGGGTTGGGTGTGGGTCCTCCTTGTACTCGGAGTCGGGCT